>OX352236.1:13050000-13540000 GCA_947086465.1 Eupithecia exiguata
TTGAGATTGCCTGGCAATCTTTGCAATACCATCGACCTCATCTTACGGCGGTGTTTAGCACTGCGCCGTTTGCCTTACGTTTAATGTGGCACCAATGGAATGACCAACTGAAATGATAATGTTTCCAGCGTCTGTCCGCGCGGAGTCGGCGGGCGTGTACCGCATGGAGCGCGCGCTGTCGGAGGGCGCATCCTCCCTGTCGACGGCGCGGGCCCGGGCGCCGCGCGCCGCGCACCGCGCACACGCCTGGCTGTTACTGGCCGCCGCCTGTCTCAGGTTACCTTTATTGTATTCATTATCAGTTCGCCATCTTGATATCTCGAAGGCTACATACGGTCGATCCTACTTTACTAGGCACGTGGTACATGAGGATCGCCCGTCGCACGCGATGCAGTCGATGAGTGCATAGCGACATCTGCATTCCTGTCTCACAATCATATCTTGACCTACAGTATATGAAAGCTTTCAACACTTTTAACTGTAAGTATATAATGTAAAGAGCCCATCGGATCCTCTGCCAAGCAACTGACTATGTCCGTTCTACCATCCCTCGTGGTAAATATTGTACCATGCACAGATTGTCGTCCGCTTCAGGTACCACTCTTGACAATGTATGTTTTCAAATCAAATCATATTAAGTTATTTTGCGAAACATGGGTTACATTACAGGGATGTTTCATTAAAATAGAATGAGCACGATCACGTCACGTCATGCTGCAACTCACGACCAATAAAAATAAATACTGTGCAGTATCTTAATTCAATCAATCAATCTTTAATTCCATAAATATAAAAATGTACACATTACAATTCTTTGGTACAATGGTACAATTCTTAAAATAAAACTGACACGGAAATAAAGTGATATTTTTTATTTCTGTTGCTTGGGTATGTAGGCTAAAGTAAAGAAGCAACGAAGTTGTTATTTTTTCGAGTTGGAGCAAAACCCGTCCCAAGCTTTTTTATCTTCTAGATAATCTGATATTTTCTATTAAGACTTTTTGATTTTATTTATTGATAGATTTTGCAACTCACTCACACACACACACACACAGGAGTTTTGTTGTAGAAGCGTATACATTGCCCTTTAAAAGATACATTTTATGTTTATTTCTAGTATTTATAATATGTATATCGCTATTATTATTTTATTGATTTTGTGAGGCCTGGTTGTGGGCATAGCGAGTTTATGTTTATTTCTAGTGTTTATATTATGTATATCGCTATTTTTAGGGAAGCTTTTGATATTTTTATGAGTGTACAACTTCGATCAAAAATAAGTAGTTCGCAGCCTCCCCCGTAGATACCTAGAGCCTTACAAAAATATCACTCAAAATTGTCTTCGTTTTGTTTTGACGCAGACAGTTTGCGCCGAGCCTGACAAGTTTTTTCCATACGGAACAAGAGATTGGTGGAGTCGAATTCATTTTATTTTATTTTGTAAGTAGGTAGGTACCTACCTGAGAATTATATACCTACCTACTCAGTTTATTTTCTATAAGGATTAATTAACAGAATTCAGGTAAAGATAACGAATCATTTATTGATGAAACTATAAATTGGTGTCTCAACAGTAGGTATTTATACAAAAGGGTCATTTCAGACATACAATAATTTAAACTTACAATACAATTTCAGGCAGGCACTCTTTTTCTTTCCAGTCTGCGGCTTTGCACGAGTTTTTTTTACGGGACAAAAAATAAACGTTTTATAAATTCATACTTCTGGTAGGTAGGTAAGAACCTAGTCTTTCTTATATTAGAGAGTCTACGCAAATGAAATTTTAGGGCGAGCCAACTAGTTATTTTAAAAATCATCAACTAGTAATATTAAACTTATTTTTATGAAAAATATATTAATACATACTATAAATGAAAAAAAAATTTTAGAAGAAATAGCCTCTCCATTTATCAATTTAGAACAAAATTAATATTTTAACATAGGCAAACCAAACAACAATATTTTATGCTGATTTCACAAGTATGTGACTCACATCTCAATATACGGGTATAAAATATATATAAACTTACTGAAAATAAGAAATTCCATCCTTTTTCAGCACTTTGGACGAGTGATTCTTGCATTTTTTGTACGAGCACTTACCCATGCTTTTTGTCTGAACGCTAAAATGACACTAGTTGAAAAGCTTCCCTAACATGTCAAAATGTTTCTCTTTTGCTACTGAAGGTTTTGGGGTGCGCATTGTGAATCTAAGGGGGGCCGGCAAAGCCGGAAATTTTTGATCGAAGGTGTACAACAAGTTTTCATAAAGGGGACTGTCAATTTTTTTATTTGTTTATTTCTTTGAATTTATCACATCACACATTCTCTGGGACCCATATTACAGATTGCACGAACGGCCCTCTTCTGCAGCACAAATACAGCGTTCCCCACAGCAGTATACCATAAGACATAATACTGTGGAAGTAGCTGAAATAAACTCTAAAAAAGTCTAGATGTATCCACGTCTGTGAGATGACGGATTTTTTTACTGCATACACTGCAGAACTAAGTCTTTTCGATATCTTATCTATGTGCGGGCCCCATTGAAGTTTATTATCTAAGGTGATTCCTAAGAATACGGTACTTTTTACAATTTCTAACGTTTATCAGCCTTAACTTGTTTTACATTAGGTAAAATAAATCTAATACATTTTGTTTTGGTTTCGTTAAGCAAAAGATTATTGACACTATGTAAATACACTACCAATGGACTACTTTTGAGATTGTATAAAAATAATAAATTGTCTTATTCTAGAATTTATCCATCATATTGACATTGTAATAAACCTTATTAATTGACAATTATCTTAATTTATCTTTAAAAATATTAATAGCAATACTTTATTTAATGCTTTTAGGGAGGTGATTAATGTGATTGTAGATACGAGGTGCCATACAAAATGTGCTCTTATTAAAAAGTGCTGACTTATTTGGGGGGGGCAAAAAATTCTCTAGTCATGTCGCTTTCATTTGAGTTTGTCAAAGAAATTCTCTAGTCATGTCGCTTTCATTTGAGTTTGTCAAAGAAATTCTCTAGTCATGTCGCTTTCATTTGAGTTTGTCAAAGAAATTCTCTAGTCATGTCGCTTTCATTTGAGTTTGTCAAAGAAATTCTCTAGTCATGTCGCTTTCATTTGAGTTGGTCAAAGAAATTCAGATTACTGTTTCGGAACACTGCGGTCTCATAAATTACATGGATAGCAACGCAAGGACTCTCAATTGAATAAAAAACCCTTGGCGCCAGAAATTGACCGAACGCATTTCTTTTGTGCTTTAAATATGTAGAGTCTGCCAGTTTAAGTTGAGTTGTATTGTCAATAGTTACTAAGTTCCTTTTGCATAGTTTATCCATTCGTTAACCAACTTTTGTGAATTCGTTTTGTGACTGTTTACTTAATTCGTTAATTTATTTTGTAGGTTAGATCGAATAAGCGCGGCGGCGGGCTGCGTGTCGGAGGCGGCAGCGCTGACGCCGTACAGCCATCTTGTATTGTACACAGTAAGTCACTACAGTCATGTTAGATCGAATAAGCGCGGTGGCGGGCTGCGTGTCGGAGGTGGCGGCGCTGACGCCATACAGTCATCTTGTATTGTACACAGTAAGTCACTACAGTCATGTTACATCGAATAAGCGCGGTGGCGGGCTGCGTGTCGGAGGTGGCGGCGCTGACGCCGTACAGCCATCTTGTATTGTACACAGTAAGTCACTACAGTCATGTTAGATCGAATAAGCGCGGTGGCGGGCTGCGTGTCGAAGGCGGCAGCGCTGACGCCGTACAGCCATCTTGTATTGTACACAGTAAGTCACTACAGTCATGTTAGATCGAATAAGCGCGGTGGCGGGCTGCGTGTCGGAGGTGGCGGCGCTGACGCCATACAGCCATCTTGTATTGTACACAGTAAGTCACTACAGTCATGTTAGATCGAATAAGCGCGGTGGCGGGCTGCGTGTCGGAGGTGGCGGCGCTGACGCCATACAGCCATCTTGTATTGTACACAGTAAGTCACTACAGTCATGTTAGATCGAATAAGCGCGGCGGCGGGCTGCGTGTCGAAGGCGGCAGCGCTGACGCCGTACAGCCATCTTGTATTGTACACAGTAAGTCACTACAGTCATGTTAGATCGAATAAGCGCGGTGGCGGGCTGCGTGTCGGAGGTGGCGGCGCTGACGCCATACAGCCATCTTGTATTGTACACAGTAAGTCACTACAGTCATGTTAGATTGAATAAGCGCGGTGGCGGGCTGCGTGTCGGAGGTGGCGGCGCTGACGCCGTACAGCCATCTTGTATTGTACACAGTAAGTCACTACAGTCATGTTAGATCGAATAAGCGCGGTGGCGGGCTGCGTGTCGGAGGTGGCGGCGCTGACGCCATACAGCCATCTTGTATTGTACACAGTAAGTCACTACAGTCATGTTAGATCGAATAAGCGCGGCGGCGGGCTGCGTGTCGAAGGCGGCAGCGCTGACGCCGTACAGCCATCTTGTATTGTACACAGTAAGTCACTACAGTCATGTTAGATCGAATAAGCGCGGTGGCGGGCTGCGTGTCGGAGGTGGCGGCGCTGACGCCATACAGCCATCTTGTATTGTACACAGTAAGTCACTACAGTCATGTTAGATTGAATAAGCGCGGTGGCGGGCTGCGTGTCGGAGGTGGCGGCGCTGACGCCGTACAGCCGTCTTGTATTGTACACTGTAAGTCACTACAGTCATGTTAGATTGAATAAGCGCGGTGGCGGGCTGCGTGTCGGAGGTGGCGGCGCTGACGCCATACAGCCATCTTGTATTGTACACAGTAAGTCACTACAGTCATGTTAGATTGAATAAGCGCGGTGGCGGGCTGCGTGTCGGAGGTGGCGGCGCTGACGCCGTACAGCCATCTTGTATTGTACACAGTAAGTCACTACAGTCATGTTAGATTGAATAAGCGCGGTGGCGGGCTGCGTGTCGGAGGTGGCGGCGCTGACGCCGTACAGCCATTTTGGGGGAAGAAGGTGGTATTTCCCCCAAATAGTGCAGAAGGAGATCTCCCTCTCCGGGCTAACCCATCTGGTTCACTTGCCCGGTGGTCTTTCGACCAACAGTTGATGTTGGATTGTCGCATATAGGCAGGTTGCAACTGATTCAAGCGTTTTGCGCGATCTAGGAATCGTTCTCTTTTTGCACTCGGAGATTGTTGGAATTTTATCCTAACGACATCTAGCGGTTATTCGTTGAAGCGCTTGGGTAGGTAGATAGCTTCTGTTCTCTCGATGTGAAGTCATTGCGCACCTCTATTGACGTTAGCTTTGTGGTTCAGCCATTGTCTCTCTAGAGGTCGCTACATCACTCCCTTTCCAGACCGAAGGTCGATATAGATCTTGATGCCAGCATTTCCAGTGTCCAGCTTAGCTCATCGTAGTCTTCAGTGAGTCGAGACTGGTGCGATGAGCAGGTTGAGGGACGGGAGTGCGCTTGTCGTCTTCGGTGAGTCGAGACGTGTCCCAGTGAGTCGGGACGAAGCGCGGCGCTTGAAGTCTGCGGTGAGTCGAGACGGTCCACGGTGAGTCGGGACGAAGCGCGGTGCGGTGCTCCAGGTGAGTCTACGGTGAGTCGAGACTGTATGCCCAGATGATGCCGCTAGGGAACTCCACGAAGCGTTATCGAGGAGGGGAGAAGCCTGCAGAACCAGGAAGTCAGGGCGGCTGCGATGGAACTGCGGAGGCTGAGGGATGATGCTGGTGCGGTGCGAAGTTGCTGGTCCGGAAGGTAGCTTGAGGGAGAGAGAGAAGAGACGAAGGTAGAAAATCCGCTGCTGATGATGGTGATGATGATGATGATCATTGATGGCTGGAGTGCTGCGCTGCTTGTTGAAGGAATCGTGTTCAGGAATCCAGTCGTCGGGTTTCGGCAGGAGTCGTCCGAGGTAGTCGACGGCTAGCACGACGGAGGTCACCAGTTTGGGGGAAGAAGGTGGTATTTCCCCCAAATAGTGCAGAGGGAGATCTCCCTGCTCCCGGGCTAACCCATCTGGTTCACTTGCCCGGTGGTCTTTCGACCGACAGTTGATGTTGGGTAGTCGTATATAGGCAGGTTGCAACTGATTCAAGCGTTTGCGCGATCTAGGAATCGTTCTCTTTTTGCACTCGGAGATTGTTGGAATTTTATCCTAACGACATCTAGCGGTTATTCGTTGAAGCGCTTGGGTAGGTAGATAGCTTCTGTTCTCTCGATGTGAAGTCATTGCGCACCTCTATTGACGTTAGCTTTGTGGTTCAGCCATTGTCTCTCTAGAGGTCGCTACAGCCATCTTGTATTATAATAATTCATCCACTGATTCACTACTTTTCTAAGTGTCTCTGTAAAGTGATAGGGAAATGTAGTATATCTGATTGTATTTGTTGTGTTGTATTGTTACAGCGAGGTCTCGTCCACGCGGCGAGCGCCGAGTGGGAGGAGGCGCGGCAGTGCTTCCAGAACGCCCTCGCGATACACCCCACGCACCTGGACAGTATGGTGCAGCTAGGTGAGTCCGCTACTGTTTCTTACAGAGAGCTGACCTTCACTGTTGTTGGGCGGTTTTATACGTTGGGCCTTTCAGTACTCGGTTCAATTTAGCGGTGCGAGCGGTTTTGGAGCTCGTTGAAATGTCTACCTGACCTACCTTTTATTGTAGTGAAATAAGTCTTGTATTGGTTTCTTGAAAGCGCGTTTGTAGCTAACCTAAGTCGGTTCGTAACGTATGGTATGGTACAGGTGCGGCATACTACGCCCTTGGCTGGCTGGGCCTGGCCGAGCGCGCCCTGCGCGAGGCGGCGGGCCTGGCCCCGCGGCACGCCGACACGTGGCGGCGGCTCGCGCTCGTGCTGTGCGCGCGGCGCGATCACGCCGCCGCGGCCGACGCCGCCGCCGCCGCGCTCGCCCTGCACCCCTCCACCACGCTCGACATGCCGCTCTGATCACCAACACCGCTATCATCTCAACGACTCCGCATTCCTTCACGAGTACTATCCTGTGCACGGCCAGTGACAGTATCGTTTCTGCGTCATCTTGACAAGCTACACTACCTGGTGCGGCGTGTTATCTCCTTATGTATCGCTTAGAGATGACTCTTCTGCTGATACATTCATACAAAACCTACACTATCGGGACCATAACTTAGTTTATTTTGGTAGTCGACCATACGGACACCGCGGCTCGCTGCAGTTTCCTCTGTATCACCACTAGGTACCTACAGTGTCCCCTACTTACCATCACGAAAAGGTCAAATACTTCGAATTATTACCTACTGACAGGGAAATAAATTAATATTTTTATTTCCTACGCTTTGCTAAGCAAAATAAAGTTAAGCGACGAAGACATTTTTAGCCTTTTAGCCCTTGATTGTGTTACCCCTTACTTGATCATTACCGATAGCGAAAGGATGAAACCTGCTTCAACAACTCTTGAAAGGAACGCCTCACCTCGCTGAAGTAGTGAGTCCCCCCGCCCTGTAGAGGAAGCAGGAGTGTCCGCGCGGTTAGATCCTGGCGACAACCCACAATATCGCCGATACAATATTGACGTGGTGTTTATTCCTTGAGTCATTGTTAACTACCCATGTAGAACACTGAACCCCACGGCAGAACCCCGACACGCCTTATCCATTGACGGATGTCTGACATTATCTTAACTTGAACTACTTGAAACTACTGTTCTCAAATAGTCAAAAGATTTAATTTAACCAGTAGTTGGATCTTCAAATGTATTCCAAAAGTTTTTGACTGCTCATCCCATCCAACGATGCACACGCCTTTGATTCTGTTTATATTGACGTGCTAGCTGATATCATTATTAAATCATCGTAGTGTTGTCACAACGTATAAATTAAACTACCTAAGAGCGAAAAACTAAAATTACTTATTACATAAAAGAGACTAGAAATGACACGTTACACCTAAGAATAAATGAATAAAATGTATTTAAAAGACGTCACGGCTGCTTATAGATAATAGTGAAGTTAAGAATCTAATGATTAAAATAAAGTAAATATAATATTGAGTACGTAGTATGACAAGTGTTTGACAAGGCCACGGTGTTAGGGAGTTAGCTAGTACGACTGGCATGCACACATACATGCGTCTACGAACTATCAAGTTTAGGTAAAGTAGGTAACCGCGTTAGCTTATCATTGTCCGTAATAGGCTACTTGATTACTACCGGGAAATAATGCTAAAGTATTGTCTGATAAAAATAATGCTTAGTGTAATTATTATTTCTTCAAGGCCAGTCGTATTAGTTATAAAAATTAATTTTGAAGTTTTTTCAAAAGTCAATAACTTTATTTCTTTAAGCTTACAAAATAAGCATTCAGACAAGTCAAATTTTATACATAAATAGTGGGTAACTATTATCAAATAAGAAACAAAATGTAGGTACATTTTGTTGTTCGTTTCAATCTGTTGTAAACTTCACATTTTTCAAGATTATTTTATTTTTATTATTTTTGTATACATCAGATTTTCATAGATGTATTGCGATATTACTGTCAAAATATTTATATCTTTAAATAGATCCCTCAAAGAATCACGTGGCTTTAATTTCTAAATTGCGCGTACAGCCCTTTTTTGGAGAACAAAGATAGTCTGGATGTCGGCTGCCCGTTTGAATAATAAAATGGCGCACCAAAACGATAATCTCTGTCATGGCTCCCGTGCTCTGAGAAATGACGTCACACGCCACACCACACCTAACAAGAAGAACTCATTGACACTAATCTGTGATAGTGTGACGTCACCAGCGCTCCAACCAAACGCAGAACATTTTCGGTCACGTGATCATATATCAAAAAATGTGTAATTTTAATCCTGTTCTTTTTTACCTAAAATAGGCATAACGCTTTGTTACGCTGTCACTGACTAGAATGAAAACAATTTGGAACTTGTTTTTAATGTAGTCAAATAGCCTATTTGAAGTCGAGTGCTATCTGACTGCCTCTCGAGTTATTACAAAATATACACCGATAGCTACTTACTCTGTAGAATTTTGCCAATAGTACCTACTTGAACTGAATAATACTAAATGTAGTGCTTCGGATCCCCAAGTTTTCTTTTCGACTCGCGTCATACATTTATTTGCACTTAACTTGCACATAACCAATTAAATTCACTTGAAATGGTTAGTCGTGTCACCACGCGTCATTCATATTCAAAAACAATTCGCCATGAATGTACCAACAGAATAGCTATAAAATAATATTATTGTATAATTTATCGAAAATGTACGTTAAATTGTTTTGCTTACGATGCCCGTCCAATCATAGCTACAAGTACGTTTTCCTTTACCTACCATACACAATCAATTGTAGGTGCGCTTAATGTGAAAACTTATATAGTGTTAGTAGTTTAAAAACAGAAATATACTTAAGTTACAAAAACTTTTATAGTTTTCACGTGATTAGAGCTCTGTGGCCGAATTCTGCTAACCATTTGCATTACTATGACAGTACCATCGTCACAGAATCGTCCATAGGTGAAAAAAACTGTAGGATAGTGCGTGCGATGCTATCTGCACGGAGAGATTGATAGTGACCTTGAAACTTTAGACAGGCGCAGGCGCTCGTGCCTCCTGTAGTTTCTCTCACAATGTCTAAATGTGTATAATTGTGTCTGAGACGATACCATTGAGTCCGATTTCTGTTTGACGATAGTAATCAAGGCGTCGCGTCATCGTGACGTCTCATTTTTGACACAATATGTTTGTTTCGGTTTCGGTGCAGGTTTAAGTACACTTTGGTGATTGAATCCTTCTAAGTATTAGGTAGTTCGTAGGAAAATGTGGGGCGACTGTTTTAGAACACGAAGTATGTGTGGGCTATGGTTTGTATATAGTGTACTTAGTATTAATTGATGGAAATAACGAATCAACATGTAGCCTCGAACAAGTGTACAAGTCGCCGCCGCCGGACCGTTGAATCAGCCCGTTTGTAGAATGGCTGGGCCTGTTGCAAA
Source organism: Eupithecia exiguata (assembly GCA_947086465.1). Lineage (NCBI taxonomy): Eukaryota > Metazoa > Arthropoda > Insecta > Lepidoptera > Geometridae > Eupithecia > Eupithecia exiguata. The sequence goes on from OX352236.1 coordinate 13,059,976, forward strand.
ACGGCGTAATTCAATTAATTGCCTATGCCGATTATTGAACGTCCAACTCTCAACAATACGGCTAAACGTTACAGAGTCAACTCGCCGAGTTTCATTAATAAGGTTTTCCCAAAAAATGAGCGTTTTACAATCGGCCTAGCCATTCTACAAATGGGCTGACACTACGATCCGACAGCGACATAAACGACTCATTTATGAATTCTGTCCAAAAACAATAAATAAAATAAATATGTTTATTAAATACACCTTAAACTCTATATCGGAAACTCTTAAAATAAGGTATAAAAAGATGTGTAAAGCATTGCTGCGGTATATATTCAACAGTCATATTTTTTATCATTTTATTGGACCGATATTAATTCCGGGAATCGCTATAATCGCGTACTATACATTATATTTATAAATATCGTATTGTAACTTAAATATTATAATGTATTCGTGTCATTGAATTGTGATCTTTTTGCAATAATTCATATTGTATCTAAATGTATATTGTATAGAGAAGCTGCAGTCGAACGACTTGCGCATTGCGTCACGTGCAGTGCAGGCAACTACTTATTGTTTATGAATATACCTAGCTAAACATCTATTTGTAATATATTTATGATTATCGTTTTATGTACCTACACGTGCTCTGAACGGCAACAAATATAGCGAGAGCAGAACATCAGATGTTTACCTCGGGAACGTCTCTTAACCTGATTATGATTACTTGCTTAGACAAGTTCATGAGGAGTCCAGTGTGTGTTGGAAGATCCGCAACGTTCCATCCCTCGGCGCGGGACTTGTTCAGGTTCCAGGTATGAGAAAGCTTCAGAAACTAGGTTCGCAGTTAACTCGCTTCAATCCGGAATTTGTCGAACTAGGTAGGTAGTACTATAGCTTTTGTAGTGAAATCTCAAAACATGTCTCAAAGAAAGCGGAAGTATCCCTATAGGCCGCACGACCAACGCGTTGCGATCTCGCGCTTCAAATAAACAGATTAACGGACTGCCCTCAATCCGGAGCCTTGCGACCTCCTTAGGGAACCCTAAATGGACTTGTGTGCTCATAAAAGTGATCGAGGTGTCTGTTTCGGCACAGGAAGCATTTATCAGCATTAACCACAAGTCGAGATCGCGTCTCTTTGCTTCTTGCCTGGTCAATTACGGTAATATCACCCATCCTATATTGACATTTGAAAGCACTCTGAATGGCCTTCCTAATTAGAAATTGTATGACAAAGGCCGTTAAAAGTGCTTTAATGGCCATCGAAATGGCTTTCAAAGGAGTGGTGGGTTTATCGTAATTGTAAAGCTGATATGAAGTCGCCTTATTGTACTCCGACTAGTGGACATTGTATGACTATATAGACTGTGTGATAGTTGCCGCCCGGTGACTGCCCTCCCGTACAGTTACTTGACGACTTTGCCAGTAGATTTTCGCAAACTAATGCCTCAATTATTACCTTATTTACCTAGACTCAGAGACTTGGTACTCCTCGACCTGAAACGATGATGTTCTACTTAGTTGTAAAAGCTACGTCATGCAGTCTAGACCTTGCCATTTTTCTTCGTTGTTTGTTCAACATACATACATACACTACCGACATGCTTTATGTATTAATGTCTTAACATTACAACTCTTATCTGTTTCTTATCTTGATAAAAATACTGGAATCAGAAGTCGAATAATTTCTAATATGTTAATGATATTAAAATTCTCAATAAAGTAGGTATAATTATTTGTCACCTCATCGCAATGAATTGCTATCTTAACCCTGTTACCTACACGGCAAGGCAATTTGCAAGGCAATCCAGATATTGTCGACGTGTCTCTGCCTATTGCTATGCAAAATAACGAGATGGCGATGAAACCATGAGCACATCCTTGTCTTTGAGTCTGCACATTATTAGGGTTCATTCAACAGTAGGTCAAGTACTTCATCGCTAAGTCATGCGACACATATCGCGATGCGAGTTCGCAACGCGTACTCTAGCGATGCGTTTCGCAGTATGAGCGAGAAAAAGCGTTCGGTGATTTAGTGCGTAGTTTGCCTATCTTTTGTTTTATTTTCTCCAAACGTTTATCGCGTTACGATCGTGGTTGGGCGTGGGCTGTAACGCGATAGAAACGTTGGGGAAAAGAAAACAAAAGATAGGTACCTACGCGATAAATACCCGATAAATACTCTTTAATATGTTAACATATCGCGATAGTTTAAAAAGTCCAAATAACATAAAAAGGTTGTTTATACGTTGTCATTCAACATCAAGGAACAAAAAAAAAATAACAAGAACAAAAAAATCAATGATTATGTAAGATCAGGCTGTCGGCCTCGTCATTCTACAACCGATCCGACAGAGACATATTTTAACATTCTACAAACAGGCTGACGGTACGATCCTGCAGCGACATATATCATTTGAATTGTAGGTATGTTAAATTGGCAGTAATTTGAAATTGAATTTGATAAATGTCCTACATCGATATCTTTCAATATTTATGATTTTGTGTACTGCTCAATGAAAATAGACGTCATTTCGATAATCATAGTCCATGTTAGTTTATGACATCCGTCTGAGCTACACAATAGTGTTAGCACACGCGAAACTAATCTACTGGGAAATTCACTTGATTACGTGCATAAAGTGCAAGTTCGAAAAGTCCGGTCTCAGCAAAAAGCCTTGCCGTTAGTGTATTACGATTTAACGGCTTGTCTCAAACACACAGTTATTGTCCAAAATGAACGCCTTCTCGAGACAATAGATACGACTCGCATATTATCTTGGTTCACTAAAAATAACCTGTGCCTATTTGAAATGTAGTATTAAATATTTATTAAATATTGTATTAAATATTTCATTGTATTATATTTTAAACTTTAAGATCAATTATTGATTGTAGAAAGGTTAGGTGCCGACTGAGACGAACCGACCCGCGGCTGCGGTCAGCTCGGCCGCAATCTTATTTTACTTAGGTAACTAGGTGGCGTCCTCATCGTATAATATGTTTTCTTCCTAGATGCTACTGTACCTACTGTGATGTAGGTATAATAAAGTATACTATAATACTACATACACTGAATATTACCTACTGTAATATTTTGTACAGGGTGTCCTCGAAATGATGTGAAGTGAGTTTTACTATTAACAAATTACCTATAAATATATTTTTACGTGCGCGTGTAGTTTAACCACCCTTTTTAGCTGTTATAAGTTTTGGGGCAACCTGTACGTTAGTGAATAAATCGTTTATGGACCTGTTGTGCTCTTGTGTACTTTAAATACTTGTAGATGTTGTTTCTGATGTCAATGTTGATTGTATATAAAACTTTAAGGATATTAAATATGATAATTATTATTATGTTACATAATTGTCTTGTTTTATTTCTGTAAAGTATTCGTTTCTGAATACTTTCCCAAATAAATATTTCCTACTTGACTACCAAAAAGGACATTAGGTTCTTATTACCTAGAGGATATTTTGATAAAGTTTTTATCTTGGTCGTGGTCGCTAGGCAGCTGGGCACATCAAACACGCAAGCCACGGGATAGAGGAGGCCACAGATAGTTAAGAGAGGCCTGTACCCAACCCAGCTGTGTGCATGATGATGATGATGAAGTCTTTGTTTGAAATCAGTATCGGACGTTAATCGGTGCAGCACTGGTTGTGTGCGGGGCTCTCTATCTGGAGAGGCGCGGATGAGTGCCCGACGAGAGATTGGAGATAAAGTCGACCTTGCGCCGTCTGCTTAGGAGGTTCTATGTTTGACTGATTACTTTTTAGTCACCTATACCTACATTGTTCACTGATTTCTTCGTGGAAGTTAATGTGGACAGATTTTCAAAATATTTTTTTATAAGTACATATTCTTTGGAGATGGTCGATAACAGTTTTATTACCGAGGGATTACTATTTGTCCCACAAAGCTTAAAAACTAGTAACTAGTAGGTAAATAAATATCATCAATAATGACTTTCTTCTAGTAGTGCCTCTCCACTAGGTCCTGCAGGTCGGCGGTCATCCTCTTGATTATTTCCTTATCCAGGGCTAGCCTAGATAGATGTTCTGCTTTCGTAATACCAGTACCAACTGCTTTTTTACCCTGTATCTTCCCCATAATTATCACTTACAGTTTATTACTAATAGGCACATATTTTGTAAATACAAAGATTACATAATGTACATATTTACCGATAACTATAATTTTTTATGCAAGCAGGAAATATGTTAATTTTGCAATATGCAAGTGGCCGGTACTACAAATCATTATGGCGGCTCCACATTAGTGCCGTGAAGCCCCGTTAACAGGCGTGAACGTGAATGTGGACGGTTTTCGCGGGGTTCACGCGCATTCACGCCTGTTCCCCGATCAGTGTCGGTATTTTGACGCGCGACAAAGAGTTCGCGCCCCCTTCGCGCGGCATTCACGCGTACACATCCACATTCACGGCCCCGTGCCAGTTTACTCCGGACTACAAAGGCGAACAGACGTATGCAGTTGCTGCACGAAATGGAGTGGCGCGCAAACTTGTGGAACAATGATACGGAAATGCTCTTTTTAGAGCATTACCATTCGGAAAATATACTGTGGGATGCAAAAAACCTGCATTATAAGGATAAAAACAAAAATCATGATGCCTGGAAGCGGATTAGTAGTCAAATGGATAATATTGATATCAAAGAATTAAAGAAGAAAAAGATTGCCACAGAAAAAAAGTTATTGCAGCAACAGCTTCTACGTCCATTTCGCGGCAGGTTTCAGGACCGATTGAGGGCATCCCGTGAATGTGGAGGGCACGACTTGTGCCGTGAATTCACAGCGAGAATTCGCGCGTGAATTCACGGCACTAATGTGGAGCCGCCATTACAGATTTTCATCTCACCATTGCTTCCCTGCAGGGTTAAGATGCGCGCCACGAAAGTCGTCGCGCACGTGGCGACTATTTAAGTCGTCGTCAGTTGTTGAGTCATTTGCTCAAAGGTGTACGTTGATGCGCGCCACGCACGAAACATTCAATATTCGTTGTCGAGTACTCGTGTACCTTCTCATGCAGATAAAGCCACGCCCACGCAACACTCGTTGAGTTCATTCAAATTGTCTATGATTTTAGTAAACTGCATGGAATAAATAAACTTACCTTCTTAGTTTTCGTCTCCTTATTGGTAATTTGAACATTTCACTGGCAGAGTCATAGAGTTATTATTATAGTAGGTACTTACTTGCCCTATATTAACGGCTGCGTTGATCAGTCTGTATGTACTAGCCATGTATTATATTAACTTTATGGGCAGAGTGGTTCCGAAAAGTAGGAAAAGCCACGAATGGCCACGATATAAAAATAAAACAGGCCAAGTGCGAGTCAGACTCGCGCACGAAGGGTTCCGTGCCATCTCACTAATATTATAAACGTGAAAGTTTAGATGGATGGATGGATGTTTGTTCCTTTATCACGCCAGAACGGCTGAACGGATCTGGATGAAATTTGGCACAGAGATAGATTATAGTCTGGAATAGGACATAGGCTACTTTTTATCCTGGAATTTCCACGGGAACGGGAACTACGCGAGTGAAACCGCGAGGCGCTGCTAGTTATCTATAAAAACTGCAAAAAAATCACGTTTGTTGTATGGGAGCCCCCTTAAATATATATTTTATTCTGTTTTTCAGTATTTGTTGTTATAGCGGCAAAGAAAATAAATCATCTGTAACCATTTCAACTGTCTAACTATCACGGTTCATGAGATAGGTACAGCCTGGTGACAGACGGACAGCGAAGTCTTAGTAATAGGGTCCCGTTTTTACCCTTTGGGTACGGAACCCTAAAAAAGAAAGAAGAACAACAGTTTCAATGTTTTGCGCGCAGATATCAAACTCGTAACTTTTTGTTTTTATTCGATAATTTCGATATATTCCCAACCACCCCATGAACCTCCTCATCAATGGGGTGGTTGGGAAAAAATTCTAGCAACTTATTATGAAATGTTTTATTAGGCGCCAAAATTAATGTGTCAATTAATGTGTACCTACGAACCGACCAGTTACGGGTGTTCAATGACCTTACATCGTGAGTTTGGGCATGGAGTGCACCAAGCGCTCAAGTTCATCCCGTTGTTTATTTCACAGTAAAATTATTTTTGGGGTTTGTACGTCAAAAATGCTCTACGAGACTAGCACCCGACTATAATGTAAGTACAATGTGATGTGTTTCCGGGACCTGTGTACCTACCTGGCATAACAAAATGTACCTAACAAATTGTTATACCTACAATACATTTGTTCCCAGAACTTCACATCAACTTTTTATATTTTTAGACGAGACGTGTATTTCTGGTAGCTGATAGTGGTTTTATTCTCATATGGGTTGCCTTGGCAAGGGTCGTAGAGATGTTTACCCACATGCTATCCACCCTCTGTTCGTGGTTTTAATTGTCCCAGATGCACGAAATCGGATGACATTGACAATCTTTAGAAAACTGACAACTGAGTGTTGTCTTTCCGGGTTTGGATAAAAACTAGGATAGATGCCAGAACCGAGATGGCGGCGGTCGGCATCGTAATCTAGTTTCAGCCCATGGAAGGAATTCACGATTTTAAAGTACCTAGTTAGATGGATTTTTCGGTGCTGTAGGGCTTCGGTGATTGTGCGAGCCTTTATGTTGTTGCACTACGAATTTGCAAAAAGTATGACTACTGGCAGAGGCAGTATTTCACGTACTATTTATACATATATCATTTATATTAAGAAAAGCTTTCTATAAGAACTATAACGCTTTTTAATGGGTAGGTCCGCTAGCTTAACGCCAGATCGGAAGTTATTTTATAGTCGTGTTCAATATTTCTGTTCTTAAGAGCAATCATTATGAAACTTTGCATAGCTCGTACTCTATTTGTGTTTAAATTTTGTTGCTATGGGATAAGTAGTTTTTGAGTAGGTACGGTCGTGTGTACGCCAGCTTGTTCGTTATGCTAGCGTACCTACCCACAAAGACTGGCCATTATTTATTTAACCAAAGAGGCACTAAGTATATATTTTATTTATGCATTGATTATGCACTATTCATAGGTATCTACGCTATTTATTATGTACAACAACAAGCGTGAATTTGATTAGAATGTGTAGGTACGCTACCATCACGGACACGTTTCGGAGCTTATTCAATTCAAACAAACAAACAAATTTCCTCATTATAAGAAGTTATTGTGCCATAACATAACTGTAAAAGGTAGATATTGTAGATATTGGGGTCCTCTATGCAACTATAGTGCATCACTTTGCCCTATTGTCAATCATTTCCTCAGCTTACGCGATGTAAGGATTTTTCGGCGTTACTATTGCATATTTTAACATGAAAAAGTAGTTATTGTGACTTAACTACAATAGTTAGACAAATGATGTTGCGGACTGTTTTGTAGATACCTACATACATATGTCTTCTATAATACCTACTAGTACATCAATTTGCTCTATTGTCAATCCTATCCGCAGCGTACGCGATATAAGGATTTCTTATGGTATTTTTTTCACACCTTGGGTTACAATATCTAAGTTTTCATACGGAACCCTAAATTTTTTGAAAATATTCTATGGCCTATGTCCATCAGCCCCCCTAGCACGGGGATTGTTGTCTAGGGTAGAATAGACAATAATGACATTGCATCGCCATACATTGCGTACATTATTGAAGTTGATGGAATGCATTTAAAATAATTTACGCATTGGATGACGAAGTGACGTAATTTTTCTCTATTCTACCCTAGACAACAATCCCCGTGCTAGGGGGGCAGGGATATAGGATTCAATGGTGAAAGAATTTTTCAAATCGGTCCTGTAGTTTCGTAGCCTATTCCCGTCAAACAAACATAAATAAAATAAATAAATAAAAATAAATAAACTGTCAAACTTTGAACTATCATATCTCGCGAACTAACCACTCTAAAGCATTAGTTTCTGAAGGTAAATTGTAGTACATACTCGTCGAGATCTATTTTGGGGCTGTCAAACTTCGAACTGTCATATCTCGCGAACTAACCATCCTAGAGCACTAGTTTCTGAAGGTAAATCGTAGTACTCGTCGAGATCTACATTTTGGATGCCAGCTGTCAAACTTGGAACTGTCATCTCGCGGATTAACCATCCTAGAGCACTATAACCCACCTGATAAGTGAATATGTAGGGAGCTATACCTACCTAGACGCAGCAAATTTCACTCTTGCAACTTATAAATCGTTGACTAAGCGATGTTGGTAGGTACCTGCTTACCTTACCTTCCTCCTGGGTGCATAGTCTAACTAGATCGAAACCGTTTTAGGTTCATCTATTAACAGATATTTTGTGGTGCTCTGTTGAAGTGTAAGTACCTACCTAGAGACGACAAGACCGTCGAGGTCACCACTTCACCAGCCCATCCCAGACCGAGCAGTGACCTTTGCTGAGGCCAGAGTGTCTGCATATAAGGGAACGACGAGGAAAACGTTCTTACTGGAACCTGCGCTCCTGACATTGATGACTCATTGACATAATGGCACATTATGGCAGCCAGACCCATGAATGTATGTACGAGACCTACCTAACCTACCTTAATGTTATGCTTCGTAGTCTGTGTCGCGCTTCAAAAATGCTTATTATTAAAAAAAAGAACAGGTTATCCTCTAATCTAGGTACTTCCCAAGCAGCAATTAAGTGTCGTCAACATCAATATAACAGCGCATTTAGAACTTAAAGTTCTGTATGAGACTTACAAGAGAGTCACAAAAAGATCTTGTCTTTATAAATATGATTTACCAGTTATTATACAGCTCAAGCTGTATAAAATCATTATTAAGGAATCCGCGTCAGCTTATGGTATTTTAATAGAATATTAAAACTCTACTATAACACTTTAAGCATTGTGTGATACTGCAATTAATAAGTAATAGTAAATTTTGCATGTAATTACTTATTACAGCTCTTAGTGTTAGTACCTATAGTATAATTTGACACTTATTTCTTTACAAGAGTTTATGCCAACTCCGTTCTCAAACTAATTTTTATCGCGTAATTTTACACTCTTATAAGTAGGTACAGTAGTTTTATACCTTCTGCCTAAGAAGATATTTAAAAACTAAAAATATAAATGACAGCTATAGTACAGCTTTACTCTTTATTACTGACAGTTACCGATAATCGGTTTACAGTTGATGTGTTAGGAACTGAAATACAGCATAATGCATAAAATATTCTATTATAAAACTGAATAAAAGCCAAAAGCTGTATAATAGATTATATTTATTATATAGTACAGCTACTGAGACTATAATGATCTCCAAATATACTTAAGGCTGTTAAAAATATTGTCGCCATTTTCTAGTAAACAAAGAAAATTTGAAAGGATAAGAAATATTTGGCAATAACTAAAGTCGTATCGTGATTACCAGCTAAAATAATAATGACTGTACCCCCATAGCCTCTGTTTAAAACATACTTAAATAAACTTTTACCTGCATAATTGTCTTTCTTTATTTTTATTTTCAATATTCTTGGTGGCGCGTGAATATTTTGTTAAAAAACACAAACAGCTTCACAATATATATGAATGTGCATGTAATATGCACGTTCACCAACAACACAAACCGCCGCACACAATATGTTTTAATATTATTTTTCCTAATACGATTTATTAGAAAGATGTTGTCTTTTATGACTCAAAAATAATACTGGATGCCTAACATTACAATGCACTTTTAAGATAATAATATTAGAGTTAAAGTTTCCATGTACACCATAAGAACTTTCTAAAACAACCCTTGTAAAGCTTATTCATTGCTAATACAACCCTTCTAAAGTCTTAAAAACGCATAAAGCTGTATAAATTGGGCCCTTTTTGGGATTATAAAGGCTTTATAAGTGTATAACATCGTTTTTTAATCCCCAATTGACTCTTTAAGTGTAATCTAATCACGAACTAAAATGCAGCTCTTATACAGCTTGAATTGCTACCTACTTGGGTTTTGGCGCGGCGATAAATTAATTATACCGAATTAAATTAGGTAAGTTTCACTTTAGACCGAATTAGACAAGGTTATGCTAACCTTTTCTTTTTAAAGAATTCGATAAGAAAACGAACAGCGAGAGCTTCCAGTTCCTCAGCCAAATAGTACCGGCTGCGGGGATCCTGTTTACAGATAGATTCAGCGACACGCTCATCCGAGTGCATCTGCCTGCCTACTAAGTACGTATTACCACAGATTTCATAATGTTATACTAGTATGTATTACCCTAGAGTGCTAGTCTAATTAATAGTAGCAGGATTCCGTAAAAAGAGAAGTGTAAGTAAGAAAGTACCTGCCTACCAAACCAACAACAAAAACAAAGGACGCCCGGCGCGGCGCGGCGCGGCGCGGCGGCGCGGCGGGTCGCGTGCCTCGCATCGCCAACGCGGATGATAAGCGAATTCAGACATATCAGCGTAGTTGAGCGAACCTGTCGCCTCCACCTGTGTTTATGTGTGCGACTTGTGACCATGCCGGAGGAGAAACAAAAGGGCGCAGAGGAGGCCCTGGACTTTGACGCAATCTTGCTGGAGGTCGGCCAGTTCGGCCTCTTCCAGGCCAAGAACTACTGCTTCATTCTGATCGGGATTGTGTTCAGTGCTTTTTGGCTCAATCAGTTCATCTTCAATGCTGCAGCTGTACAATACCGGTGAGTGTTACTTTCACTGTGGATATTTTTAAGAAACTTTGAATATAGGTTATTGAACTAAAGCCAAAAACAGTCGAATTTGCGCAACCGCCGCCGCTCGCCGGTTTAGTATCGAACTTGCATTTTGTTTTTGCGAACCCAAAAATAATGTAAAAAAACAACTCAAACCTACATTGAGTGTGTTTTTTTGTTTTATTTTTGGAACTTGGTAAAGGCACCTACCTACATAAGTACCTACCTTTTTGCTTTTTATGTAGGTGCCTTTTCCAAGTGCTAAAATATCTACTTACCTAGCTATAACGCGTTTGGCTAACTGCTACAAAGGATCAGTTTGGATATTAGGCTGCAAAGGTGCCTACTAACCTACCTACGCAGCGTGTTTTCAGTTAGATAGATCCAGAGTCCACGTTTAACAGAGTGCAACCTGACTACGCCTGCCAGTGATAGGTAGTCAAATGAATGGTAGCAGGATTCCATTGACTGTAAGTAGGTCCTAGGTACGACGAAACAAAGGACGCGCGGCGGTGGTGGGTGCGTGTATGGCATCAGCGAATTCAAACGTAGCCGCGTAGTAGAGCGAACCTGTCGCCTCCACCTGTAGGTGCATCCCTGCATCAAGGTGACCTCTGTGATCATGCCGGAGGAGAAACGGGAGGGCACGGAGGAGGCCATGGACTTCGACGCAATCTTGTTTGAGGTGGGCCAGTTCGGCCTCCTTCAGGCCAAGAACTACTTCTTCATTCTGATCGGAATTGTGTTCAGTGCTTTTTGGATAACTCAGTTTATTTTCAATGCAGCAGCTGTGCAGTACAGGTGAGCGTCAAGTTATTTTGTGGATATGATTCCGGAGGAGTTTCAATTGGTAATTGAATAAAAGACGATATAAAAGTCGCGCTTGCGCAATGCGCGGCCGTCGTAGTAGCATTTTGTTTCTGTAAACGTTGGGCGATGTGCTATATCAAGCTACAAAACTTCGATAAAAGTAAAAAAGGGCTACAAAGGATCTGTTTTTATGTTATTTTGGCAGAATAGGTACAAAATAAGCCAGGTGCGATAGGCCTGCGTACGAGTGTACAATGACCTTTAATTTAGGTAAACCTGTCTATAATTCATTGAACTTAGGTAGGAACCTTTATCCCCTTTAAACTTGAACATCAGCCTGCACAAAGCCACAGATTGGTCAAGTACTTAGGGTACTTAGGTTTTAAAACTTCAAAAAAAACCAGCCAAATTCGATGTGGGTAGGTACAATGTTTGTTAACAAACCGCCCATACTTAACCAAAAATCATTGTCTGTTGCCGCATCTTTTTATACTTACGCAATTTACATTAGCTACTTGTCGATTAGAGATCCTTCCTTGAATAAATATTCCTTACATATTATAGGTACCTACTCATCTCAAACTCTACGCCTAGCAAGTGAATTTTATTTTGTGTGTCGTGGTTTGTTTACAAAATATATCACATCGAGTTTGGCTACTGTACCAAGTTCAGTTGCTTCATTTACGTGCATGTTTCGGCTCCTGAAATTAGCAGTTGAATGATGGTTTAGTTGTTAAATCATAAAAATACACGGCAAAATCGAATATGATTCGCTAAATTAGGTACTTACCTACATTTAAAATCTTTATACGGATGTTAGCAGGTATCTTAATAAGCGAGTAGCCCTGTGTAAAGTGTAGTCTAGAAGATTGCCTAATCCATTCATTCATACTGGTGTAGCTTCCGCGCGTCACACTAATGTTATACATGCGAAAGTCGAATGGGTGTTTGTTTATTATTTTTCACGACAAAACTATGGTTCCGTACCATAGTTGAACCACGCCTGAAATTTTGCATACCTACGTACCACAAAAAAGCCATAAAGCCATAAGTATTTTCACCTCACATCCTCGGAAAGATTCTGTTTCTCATTAGAAATCTAAGTGCAAAAGTGCATTTTGTCCGCTGGCGTGGAAAGAGTTTTTAAAATTCGAACCTTTCATAAACAACCTATACAGCGGGGCAATGCAGCTAGCGTCTTGGGCACGCTTCCGACTGGTATTGATATGGATCAGTTGAGCTTCTTGTAGATTGTTTGCAACAGTCTGCAGTTAGCTCAATTGTTTCAATTGTAAATACTAGTTTTTATTTAATTCTATTATTTGATCGGAATTTTCTTTGTTAATAAAGACATCAATATTACCAATTGTAGTCATTTTAATTTGTAAAATGAATAAACGCTAATTTAATAAATAAGCTGTTTTTTTATAGCTAGCGTGCTCCTCGCTGTAGTGAGGTGAACAATTGTGTGTTTCACTCGGCAGCAAAGTTATTTTGCGTCTCATACTTTTGAAACCCTCGCTACGCTCAGGATTCTATATTTGGAACACTCGCTCCGCTCGTGGTTCAATCCTAGAATCCGTCGCTTGCTCAGGTTTCAATACAAGAACTCGCACCAAAAACCAACTTTGCAGCATAACTTGTAACTATTCCTTGCTTGAATAGCAATTTATCCCGGGAAGGACATAATCTAGGTAGGTACATCTTGTCTCGGAAAAGCGCATGGGAAGCTGCGGACCGACGCTAGTATTTTTTTGAAATACCAAGGAGAAGTAAACCAGTCGTGGGAATGCTATGCGCGATCGGCCAGAGCGACTATTGTCCGCTTGCAGTATCACTGCGATCACACGGCCAACTAACTGTACCTGTCTATGTATAATAAGGACTTGCTTAACTATTGTTTTCTGATCATTTGCTTACTCACCTACTTTTCCACACAAGTAAATTCTGCGAAGGTGTTTAGAGTAATTTCATTTGAACCCGAGTTTAAATCAAGCTAGTTTTAGGGTTCCGTACCTCAAAAGGAAAAAAGGAACCCTTGTAACGAGTAGGATCACTGTTGTCCGTCTGTCGACCCTCTTTTATATATTTATTTTTATTTTATTTTCAAAATCAGAAACGCGTAGAGGTATCGAGTTGATATCACTTCATATTTGATAGTCAGGTTCGTAACATCTTAGAGCCGTGATACAAATCCTTCTCGGACGCAATCAAAAGTTATAGCCAAAAAATTGGGCATAAATATGCCTAATTTTTTGTAAATTTTCCAAGGGAATCAATTTATTTATTTTTAATTCCATCGTAGGTACCTGTTGATACACTTGATGTCGTTTTATTCTAAATAATTTTCTTAATGTAACATGTTAGGTACCTACCTAGGTAGGTAGGTACTTAATTAAAATTATATATATATTATACCTAGGTACAACATAAGTTTTGTGTGAAAGAAGGAAGCACCATAAGGATTGTACCTATGCAGAAACGAGAAAATAAACAGACGGACAGTGATTCCTTTAAACAGTTGTAAGATACAACGTGAATATTTTAATAAAGATAATGATAGTGAAAACAAAAATTTACAAATATTGCTATTTCCAAAATCACTCCTAAACTAGGAGTTATTACGAGTGATCACTCCTAACTAAATTAAGAGTGATATTAGAAACAGCTTCTTAAAAAACAAATAGTGCTCAGAGTGCTGTCGGATAAACGGCAACACTAGTCAGCGACCAGGGACTCGCTCGCGCGCAGAGAACACGCGTCTATCGCGCGAATATCGGGTTCTCGCGAGATCGCATTCCCTAGTCATGTTACTTTAGTAGGGGCTGGGCGACTCTGCTTTAACCGTGGACGGAGGAAATCACCCCCCCCCCCCTTTTAACAATGACGGGGGCTCCCCGCTCACTGAATGTACCCATAGAGCTACATAATGTTAGTAGGTAAGTACTTCTTGTATAACGTGGGTGTACCAATGAAAAGAGAGATCGGTCGCTGTGGAGTTTACGGGACGCAAAGAAAATTCATTTTATGCAATGAAAAAATAGATCTCCTTCGGTAGACTATATAGGTCATTGATTTTGTATGATTTTCTGCAGCACAGCTCGTCGTTAGATCTAGAGGTTAGGCTCTCCTGAGGGCTCTCCGTACATTAAAAGTTTCTCTATGGGTAAGACCGACGCGACATTCACAATGAGCAACCAGTTCGGTTTACTTCAAAGCGTTACTTCACTTCAACTCTTACCTATAGGTAGTTTTTGTAACGTAGTGGTTTTAATCTCTTTGGTTATTGTATTCTCTTTGACTTCAACTTCTTACTCTAACATTATCATGTGAACATTATTATTTATCATCTATATATTCATCTATGATTTATAATTTAAAAATCTGAATAAATGCTCGGAGTAGCTACAGTAGCTCGCGTTAGAGAGACAATCGACCCGTCTAATCAGGTCGGGATCCCCAGTGCTGGGTGTAGCCCTCTCTGTTGCACCATTCCGTCTCGTCGACCAAATGTGTGAGGAGGAGACTGCATGGGGGAGCACATCGACCTGGACCCGATCCTCGAGGAGCTGGGCCAGTGCGGCTGCTTCCAGCTGAGGATCTACCTGATCGTCCTCGTGACCAACGTCTTCGCCGCGATACACAACTGTCAGTTCATCTTCATGGCCGGGATAGTCCCCTACAGGTGCAGTGTACAGTCTAGTCCGTAGTCATAGGCACACTCACGGTGCACTCCACATAGAGCCACTCACTCGGCGAAGGTTCGCGGAACTGCCCCGACATGGAGTTTCACTTTCTACTTTATAAAACTAACCTCTGCCTGTAGCTTTGCTTGCGAAATTGTAGACCAGTATATTTTGAACAATTTTGTGTAAATTTAGGTACGAGACCACTTTTACACAAAATATGCATTATCTCAAAAGTATTAACGTGTGGATTGGTTCCTTATCGCAGAACTAGGTCCAATCCTTATCTAACAAACATCTTTCTAAAAATTACAAGAATTTACGTAGAATAGTACGTAACGTGAAATATCTTTATCAACTGATAATACAGAAACACTTCACACGCATGTGGTTGGTAAAACTCAAATTGTGACCTTTGTCTAGAGACAAGCAAGACACGTTCGCCTGGGGACTGTTATCTCATGTTCTGTAGAACAGAGTGTTTTTACCAGCTTAGGCAAACGCAGTTTGTGATTACCTACCTATGCTTTACCTGCTTAGGCAAACGCAGTTTCTAGTTACCTACCTATGCTTTACCAGCTTAGGCAAACGCAGTTTCTAGTTACCTACCTATGCTTTACCTGCTTAGGCAAACGCATTTTCTAGTTACCTACCTATGCTTTACCTGCTTAGGCAAACGCAGTTTCTAGTTACCTACCTATGCTTTACCTGCTTAGGCAAACGCAGTTTCTAGTTACCTACCTATGCTTTACCTGCTTAGGCAAACGCAGTTTCTAGTTACCTACCTATGCTTTACCTGCTTAGGCAAACGCAGTTTCTAGTTACCTACCTATGCTTCCGACATTATCAAACTTTTAACACGTGTATGACGAAGGTAGATCTTTAAATAGGTAATTGTGCCGATAAGAATACTAAACCAATTCTGTGATGATTAACAAGAGTATTTCGTAATTAAAATCCGAGAAATGTACGGTACCTACATTGGTCAAGAATCAAGATGAGTAGCCAACCGAATAATACGAGTACCTACCTATAACCGAATAATACGAGTACCTACCTTCCTACAAAAAAGTGGTCAAGTCTGCAATTTAATGTAAGTAGAGATGACAAATGGACCCTGTACTGTACCTAATTCAATTGAATCCAGCCGGTGCTACAAGCAGCAATGAAGCACTTCCTCAGCTCTGGAAACACAGATTGCTCTCTCGTCAACTCGTTGCCTGGGTCTGGATGGGACAGTAGGTACTTTTAGGGTGAAAATGCCTGACTGGGTTTTATAATAGCTTACTTATTTTACTATAAAAACTATCGTTGTTTGACGAATTCATTAGGATGTAAGCGGGTTAACTGCGAACCTTATTTTGTGTTGGAAGAACACCAACGTGGACTTCTTCAGGTTGAGTGCGGTTCTAGGCGCGCGCGTTCCGCGTCCCTCCGAGCACTTAGCACTTATTGCTTATTAGCTTACTTATTGCCAGAAATAATGGATGATGTCTAGGGTCGTCGCCACGCTGCTGCTGTAGGACGCTCTATGCTGAAATCATAAATATAAGTCTAGTGACAAATGGGTTTTAGCCATTTCCTCGTTTGTCGACAATTCGCATGCAGGGAGAATGTAAGCTCCAGATTTGTTATTAGGCATCTCATAGCACTGTTCAGCGCATCACTGATATGTCTGACCAAACGCCAGTTAATATAGCCGAAACGAACGGAATACTATAATGCTTTTCAGGGTTCCGTACCTCAAAAGGAACCCTTATAGGATCACATTGTTTTCTGTCTGTCCGCCTGTCAATCCTCTTTTCTCAGGAACGCGTGGAGATATCGCGTTGAAATTAACATGAAATACTCTCAACTTCTCAAGTCCATAACCTCTTCGAGCCGTGATACACCTAAAAATAAATGTAAATGAACGCAATCAAAACCTGAAGCCGTATAATTCCAATTTTTTCGAAATTTCCAAAGGAATTACAGAACCCTCGTTGCGCGAGTCTGACTCGCACTTGACGTTCTATCTTAAATATACAGGTACCTACGCGGTCTTAAATATATAGGTACCTACACGATCGATTTTGATTACCTACGTGCGATTAATTAAGAAGAATCAAAGGTCGTAAGTAAAATAAACATCCGGGATGTCCCAGGCCCGAAACACAGCGGCCCCGGGCAAACCAGGATTCAATCCGCCTGTCTTGAACATGACAATGACGACCGATGTGGCGTGGTGGGCGAAGGTCTGCCTGCGACGCAAGAGGTTGCGGGTTCGTTTCCCACCTCGGGACAAATGTATGTACGCTCTGCACAAATTTGTTCAGGGTGTTCTGGTCGTTTTGTATGTTTAATAAAATATATTTATCTATGTATTGTATTATACTATGTATATCAGTTATCTAGTACCCATAACACAAGCTCTGCTTAGCTTGGGGCTAGATAATGCTGTGTGAATTGTCCAGCATTAGGTATTTATTTATTATTTTATTTTTAACTTCTCCTGCACTGTCTACATAGAATCAGGGACCATCCGATTCCGGTCATGACAAATTTAGTTCGGTCACCGTCATTATCATTATTATTTGTTACCTACTTATGTCCCGTGTTTCCAGATGTGTGGTCCCACAGTGCGAGTCTTCACCCCCCGAGTTCAGCACGGACGACTGGGGCGCGTGGGCGCTGCCCGCGGACGGGGGGCGCTGCTCCCGCCTGCGGCCCCTGGGGGACGCCTGCCAGCCTGACAGCTTCCAAGTCAACCAGACGATCCCATGCGACGCCTGGCTCTATGAGAATCACAACTCTATTGTAGCTGACGTCAGTATCTAGCAAAACTTGGTCAACTCTTGAGAAAGAACTTGGTATTAAGGTTCTGACTATAAGCATCCGGATCTTCCGGGCCCGAAATGAAGCGGCCCCGAACAAGCTTGTATTCAATCCGTCTCTAACAAACATGTTGAATGTTTCCTGCACTGACTACATAGGATCAGGGGCCATCCGATCCCGAACGGAAACTACCAACCATGTATAGTCAATGCAAAAAACAATCGCTAGATGCTAGAGACAGCTTGAATGGGGGCTTGTCCGGGGCCGTTTCTGTTCGCGCGGGAGATCCCGGATGCTTGTCGTCCGAGCCCAGCAGTTTATCATTTTTGTACCTAGTTAAAGCTTTTTTCATCATCTCTATGCAAACGCATGCTGGCTGTACGATTTTGCATACCTATTGTGGTTTTATTTATTTCTCGTATTATGCTGTAAACAATAGATAATTTCAGATACCTACCGCTTTGTGGATACAGTAATTGACAGCGTCCAGGCCTAGGCGAGCACCTTGCGAGGCAGGTCGACGAGGCAGACGCCGGGCTGTATAATTTCAGGCTTCCTCACGAGGCAGCTCGCCCAGTCATTAATGTGAATTATTCTAAGCAGTTTGATCGTTGCGTAGTGGTGGGTTGATGAAGCCTAAATGGCCTCTCTACATGAATCTTTCAAGACTTTCTTTCTGGGCCTCAAAAAAAACCATTTTAGATTTTAGTTTCAACGCAAAAAGTTCATAATAGCCTACGAGTCGAGTCAAAAAATCGCAGAGGGCACTTCTTTCTACACTATGCAAAATGAGTGACAAAAAAAACCAAGTAAGCTAGCTGACAAGCCAACAGGTGAAAAAGCAGTATAACCCAAGTCTATCCGATAAATATACTTAGATCTTATATTATGGCTTTAGAATAACTTACGTTTTTCTCATGTAATATACCTACCTAAGTGACATTGTCTTTTTGAGATTTTTTTGTTTAAATCGAGATGTTGCTTATTATTTCCAGTTTGACCTGGCGTGCCAGGATTGGAAGCGCACCCTGGTGGGCTCCGTGCACAACCTCGGAGTCTTCTTCGCGCTGCCGCTCACTGCTTTCATCTCGGACACGTGAGTGACTCCACCATTCCTACCGACTCACTGCCTTCATCTCGGACACGTGAGTGGTTCACCATTCCTACCGACTCACTGCCTTCATCTCGGACACGTGAGTGGTTCACCATTCCTACCGACTCACTGCCTTCATCTCGGACGCGTGATTTGTTCTCTGCTTACGAACTAGTTTCAAATTCGTTCGTTTATTTCCCACAGTACGGAACACCTCAATAAAAATGCGGCAATAGAGCTGTTTATAAATACACATACCTACACCTACGCATACAGTGATCAATCGTGTTTTGTTTAAAAGCCCTTAAAACCCACAACTCAATATGTAAAAGGCTACTTGACTACTACTGGGAAATAATTCTAACGTAGATGCCACCATGAGTGTCCAAGTACAGGGCCAGCCGTCTAAGCCCAGCCAACTGCACAGAGGAGTGAGACAGGGGGATGTTATATCCCCGAACCTGTGCACAAGCGCGTTGGAAGATGTGTTTAAGACGCTAGAAAAGGCAGGGGCATCAACATAAACGGCGATTACATCTCACACCTGCAATTCACTGATTACACAATCGGCACTATCGGCAAACGTAGTAGTAGGACGCCCTCCGACCAGGTGGGATGACGATTTGCGAAAGACTGGTGGCAGATGCTGGATGCGGGAAGCTGGAGACAGGGTGCAATGGCGCTCATTAGGAAAGGCCTATGTCCAGTAGTGGACTAATATAGGCTGATGATGATGAAAACTCATTAACATAATAATTGAAACCCGAATTTCTCTAGGATCCAGATCCAGAGATTCTTCGATCGATCGCAAATGTGCACCTGATACTTAAGTATTGATTTGCGCTAAACTGATTTGTGCAAATGAACGCGCTTAACTTAAAGTTGTGCAACTGTAGCATGTCGTTGTACGCAGATACGGGCGCCGCGTGGCGTTCATCCTGAACGCTACAGTGGGCAGCGTGGTGGGAGCGGCGCGCGCGCTGGCCGTCAACTACCCCATGTACATGGTGATGGAGTTCCTGGAGGCCGTGCTGGGCGCCGGACTCTACAGCGCCGGCTTCGTACTAGGTACCATTATCTGCAGACATTTGACTTATTGATGAGATGGGCCGCTCGGAGTCCGTGCCATCCACTGCGGCCCTGCGCGAGCTGCATTCACTGACGCCATTATAAAGAGCCATTCATGCCATATCAGAGAGTTTGATTGTAAGCTGAACCTCCTGTTACTTTGGAAGTAAATTTCTATGAACACAACTATTTTCTAAACTAGAACATTTCTGCTTCTCTGCGTTTGAACATTGATCGTTGTCTCACAGTCAAGAGGTGAAGGATATGTTTAGCATAGTAAGTTTGGTTTAGCCTCAATTATTTACATAAACACTTAGGTAATTGAGTTTCTGGTGGTTGTTCCCAGCGCTGGAGATGGTGGGCCTGGACCGGCGCGTCATTGGCGGCAACATCATCTCGTGCGTGTTTGCGCTGGGCCAGGTGGTGATGGCGCTGTTGGCCTGGGCGCTACCGCGCTGGCGCACGCTGACCGTCGTCGTGTACGCGCCGTCCATGATCTGCCTGCTGTACTTCTTCGTGATGGAGGAGAGCGTGCGCTGGCTGCTCAGCAAGGGGCGGAAGGTAAGCCCAGCACTGGTGGTGCTGATCCCCTGGCCGCTGCCGCGTTGGCACATGTTGACCGTCGTCGTCTACGGCGCAGCTTCTTTCGCATAAACCATCCTTCTTGGACGTAAACGATGATGTTAATAATTCATTGCAGGTACAAATTGATGAATACCTATCCATTTAGTACTTTTGTCTTCTATTTCTACTTATTATATAAATCTATCTATACAGGTTGTCTTTTTGAGATGGAAGTGGATGGCCAAGCTCGAAACCATGAGAGTCAGAAAAAAATTTCATTTGCTGGAAAGCAAAACGATTGATTTAAAAAAAAAAGACCACTGTATTTTTTTCCCAACGGATTCGGTTGCTGACAAGGATTCATCTTTTCAAAGAAGTATATTATTGAAAATGAGTGTAAATGGCAATTTTTTCAAATTCTATAAAAAAAAAATTTTTGAGACGCATCAAAACGTAACTTGCTATAACCGATCAGAGAAACAGAAAAAATATACGTAAAAAATACTGACGACTTTCTTACGAAACAATTCGCGCCCCACCTGACGCAACATTGCCTTTGGTGTTTGTTATCTCTTCCTTTCTTTGTAGTATCGTATTGTGCTTTATTTTTAATTTTGTTTATGCACATTATAATAGTACACTTAATTGGGTCAAGGTTAGACAGGCGCGAGGCTCCGTGCGATGAACAGCTGTACCTTTCAACGCGAAAAAGTTATACAGTAAGTAACTACTTCTTAATCTAATTCGTGAAAATATCGTCGGCGTGGAGCGAAAAGTCATGAAGTCGCCATTATTACAAAATTGCCGCCGATTTTGATGGCATTTCTATGATCTACATCTTTCAGTCTTACAACCATACCCGTAGCTATCACAGTTTTTTTTAAATAATGCTGGACCATTCACACAGCATTATCTAGCCCCAAGCTAAGCAGAGCTTGTGTTATGGGTACTAGATAACTGATATACATAATACAATACAATACATAGATAGATACTTTTAATTATACATAGAAAACGACCAGAACACCCTGAACAAATGTCTGCAGATCGTACACAATTTGTCCCGAAGCGGGAATCGAACGCGAACCTCCTGCGCGGCAGGCAGACCTTCGCCCACCGCGCCACTGAGGTCGTCCAGTTTCCATTTAAATATGAGCAAAAAATCACTAACTGTACAATTGGACTACAACATTTTATAACAAAGTTGGGTTGGATACACCATTTATAACTGAAGAAAAGCTGGACCGATCTTGATTGTTGTTAACTGTTGTATAATTATACAGGGCTATTGGTACTTTACTGACACTCTGTGAAATCTAAGTTCTGTTCATTATTATAATGAACAGAATATGTTTGTGAAGACTTGTAAATCACCACTGATAAAAAAATAAAAATACTCGTTTGTCCGGAACCCTAAAACCGGAACATGTATCTAAATACCGACCTCACAGTCTTACACTTACGGTTAGTTAAGGGCAGGGCCGTTTTTAAGTTTAGTTTCGAATATAACCTCTCCATAGATCAATAATTGAATGGAAATGGGTTCCTTCCTATCCTACTACCGTTATCAATTACAATAATTCAGAGCTGGTGTGTTCACCAACGTATTCGTGATGATGTGCAGCACCTTCAGTTGACACAGTGTCATTGAATTACCAATAACCCTGTACCTATATTTGATTGCGTTGGTGTTATTATAAATTGATAAAGATGTGTGTGTCTTGCATGGTGACTTCTAGGAAGAAGCTGCTAAGATAATCTTCAAGGCAGCTGAAATGAACAAGCGCAAGCTGTCTCCGGAGACGATCAAGCTGCTGAGCAGTCAGCCGCCCGCGGAGACGACCGCGCAGCCGGGCGAGCCGGGGGCGGGCGGACGGAAGCCTTCGCTCTTGAAGCAGGTTTGATACCTATATTATAAAAAACAATTTCCCAGTAACCACCATCTATATATAAAAACAATTTCCCAGTAACCACCATCGCCTCAAGGAAGCACCTCGTGCTGCACGCTACCTATCGGCACACCGCCCGGCCCGGGCGACGCCTTACCTACCTATCGTTTTCAAGAAAATTTGATTGCTAAACGCAAAGGTCAAGACCGTTTACGTCGCAGTATTCGTGATGCCATCTAAACGACAGCAGCGCCCTCATTTATTGTATAACTTTCGGTAACATTGTGCCTGATCTCTTTTGTGAGCATATTAAACGACTTGCTAGAAAAGGATGCCCGATTGTCTCTGCCGCTCAACGGATAAAAATGTATTTTCATGTACTATCCTGCCACATTTAAAAATAAGAATACAAATAAGCCACTATCCAAGCAGATGTAGTGTAACACTTGCATTGCCTATAATCATTACGCACAGGCGTGCGTGGAGATCCCTGTTCGCGCTGGTCGAGATGCGGTTAAAGGCTGGGCAGTGAATGGGCTACATGTACTTTACTAAAATACATGACCACGCATTTATAAATATTAGCTTTTCACAAGCTGCAAAACATGTCATTATTTTCTAATAAAAAATATCTATCTATGTAATTTATAGTATTATGTTTATCAGACACCTAGTACCCATAACACATGCCGTGCTTAGCTTGGGGCTAACATGCAGTGTAGATTGTCCACTATTATTATTTATATCTTTCTCCCGTCTCTCGCAAGGGACTTCATGTTGTGCTAGTATTATTACATTCCTCCTTCAGGTCCTGGGCTCGAAGACCCTTGTGACGCGTTTGCTGATCTGTTCCGTGTGGTGGGTGACCATCACGTTCATCTACTACGGGCTGTCGATCAACGCGGTGTCTCTGGCCGGGAACAGCTACGTTAACTACATCCTCATCTCCCTGGTCGAGATCCCGGGGTACACGCTCAGCACACTGATGCTGGACCGCTTCGGAAGGAAGAGTTCCATCATCTCCGCCTTCTTTGTGTGCGGGACGGCACTCATTAGCCTGCCCTTTGTGGCTGATGGTAAGACTTACCGAACGTTACTATAGCTTAAACCAAATGTTTAACTTGGTCTATTTTGTAAGTGGGCTTTGAACTAGAGGGGTTGGTTCTTAAGTTAGCGGTTTTAGTAAGTATTTATTTAGTTAGACAAAGGCTTTGTATAATTGCATGCACCGAACAAGGAAAAGATTTTATGGAATGAATGTTGACATAGAGGTATGGGTCCTCCGGCTCATGAACCTGTCTACTCATCGACGATAAGACCTTGTGGCTGCTTGCTAGTGCCTGAAAGAAGATTCTACACTGCGGGGAGTGCTTGAGTGTTGGTGCCGGCATAGAGCGCCTATCGGAAGATTATTTTGATTGCATGTAGTGTTTGTGCAGGCTTAGAGCGCCTGTAGTAAGGTTGTTATGATTGCATGTAGTGTTTGTGCAGGCGTAGATTTGTATTTCATTTTATAAACTGGCCAATCTTACATGACGATATTCATAAGTGATTAATTTAAGACTTTCGATTTGATATTAGCCCGATAGGTAGAAATAGTTTTCTGTTCCCATCTTAAAATTAATACGTAGGTATCCTTGTAAATATTCCTCCGCGAGAAAGCTGCAAGCCACATTTTATCCAAAAGAAGATACTTAGCTTACCCTGCATCTATATTACAAGCGGCAATGTTTGTTAGAAAACATACAAATTATTTCAAAACAAAACAAGAGCTAGTTAACAACTATAACAGACGAAATAAAAATAAAACAATACTCCCCGGTACAACCCTAACAACTGTTAGTAAAAGCCCCAAATTTAGATTAACTAAAATATTTAATAAACTACCCGAAAACCTAAAATGCGAACCAAAAGATAATATTTTTATGAATCACTTGAAAATTATATTAATACATAAATGCTACTATTCAATCCACGAATTTTTCTCCGATGATAGTTTAAAACAATTAACCGAAAGTGTACCTATTAGCTGACATACTATCACCTACAGACTAAGTTAGTAAGTAGGTACCTACCTTATCACGATGGACATTTTTTTATTTTATTTGCCGTTGTAGGGATGACGCTTAGCATAACCTACTGCTATAAGACAATGCTTTAACAATATGTATGTATAACCTACCGAGTGATTATATTCCTGAGCTGACATTAAATTTCGATTACTACTAATCGCTTTATTAGATTAATCTTATTAGATTCAATTACTGTTCAACTGATACTTAATTACTTATTATTTTTATATCAACCATGACGTTACTAATTATTTCTATAAATATGAAGTATCCAAGTAAAATTAATTATTAAGCTAACAAAAGCAAACTCAACCTTTGTAATTCTTGCGCCCTGACAGGGTTTTTATGCATTGTGTACCTACTAACCCTACCTACGCCTAAGAAAAATATGTATGCATAAAATGACAATAAATGAATATGAATGAATCTTAAACATTAATTAACCACAATGTAGAGTAGGCCTGGTCCAAGCTAGATGCATACGTGCAACTTGGCCGGATCTCCTCACAGATAGCTTAGCTCGCGGGATATGGCTGATTCATTAGTATTTCGTGTATATTTGTTTGTAGTGTAGACAGTAGACTCCCCACAGATCTCCCGTGGCTCCGCGTCACGCTGACGATGACGGGCAAGCTGGCGATCAGCATGGCTTTCTCCTCCATCTACATCTACACCTCGGAGCTGTTCCCGACGGAGCTGCGCCAGAGCCTGCTCGGAGCTTGCTCCATGGTGGGCCGGATTGGCTCTCTATTGGCTCCACAGACGCCGCTACTGGTCAGTACAATGCTGTCCACAGCCTGCTGGGGGCCGCCTCGGTGCCATCATTGCGACATTATCCTCTTGGTAATGTTCACATCTAATACCCACCCGCTCTCGTATTATAATTTTAACCCATAATAGTCCACAGCTGGACTCGGGCCTCCCCAAATGAGCACTCATGTCCTCAGAGCTAAACCAGACTCAGCAGAATCCACAAGGACGCTCAGTTTGCGGATATTATTAAAATTGGGATCCTAAGTTCCGTATAGACTAAAAGACGCTTACGGACAAACCGTAATACGGTTTTAAGCTTTTAATTAAATAACTTACACGGTACAGTACGGTACCTAGCGTTTTAATAGTGAAATATAAATCAATGAACAACACGGCAACGACAAGCGTGACCAGTCCGGAGGTTGGCCTGTACTGACTGAGCTGAACTAGGTGATGTTTTCTCTGAGGGACCTGGGATTATACCTGTGTTAGAGGGATGGGCAATGATAACTCTAACGTTGTTGATAGTTCGCGACTGGTTTACTGATTGCGGAATATCGCTATTCGACATTATGCTCTTATAATATAGAAGTTAACCAATCACACGCATAGCCTGAATTATTGGTTCGCGCAAGCGGGGGTTCCCGCGTTACAAATAAAAATAAGATGTTATTTAAATAAATGTTTCGTTTGCGAACACGCATTCCCCAGTCTGTAGTCAGGTGTGTAGAGAGTTCACTGTACCGCATCAAGGGACTTAGGATAGCATGCGAAGTGAAGGTGACCAGAACACTCTCCGTAGAGAACGTGGCGCTCCTGCTCTCCACCCTGGGCAAGCTCATGATCAGCATGATCTTCGCGTCCATCTACATCTACACCATCGAGCTGTTCCCCACGAGCTGCCGGCACAGCATGCTGA
This sequence comes from Eupithecia exiguata, assembly GCA_947086465.1. Classification (NCBI taxonomy): domain Eukaryota; kingdom Metazoa; phylum Arthropoda; class Insecta; order Lepidoptera; family Geometridae; genus Eupithecia; species Eupithecia exiguata. Next base: position 13,086,320 of record OX352236.1, read on the forward strand.
GCGCCTGCTCCATGCTGGGCCGCATCGGGTCCATCGCTGCGCCGCAGACGCCGCTGTTGGTACCTGCACCACACAAACTGTATCATCAATTTTGAAATATCTTTATTTAACCTCATAAAGTAGTTTTATCTAGAAGTACATATAGTAACTATATATAGAAGTAAGTACAATAACGTTGATACCTGCACTTTCACTACTCACTGGCGTTGCCATTACTTAGAGTAGAGCTAAGGTCGGTCGCGACTCGCGGCTGGCGTGCGTACGTGCTGCATCATTTGTGAACTGGTTATGTGATGCGCCTTAACGCGAGTGGATCGAAGGTGCGTGTCATCATCACCACTGCCGCCGCCCGCCGACACCATGAACCGCCAAGAAGACCTTCCACTAAGCTAGGCCGTTCATGCTACAATTAATGAATTTCACTTTTTTACGATTTACTAAAATACATAACCGTAGGCGTTTTGGTCCTAGATGATAACTTTTTAAAGTATTTTTTTTATATTAAGGGGTTCCGCGGTAAATTGTCCTCACCGTTATAAATTAAATAAATTTAAAAAAATCTCTTAAAATAATGTAAAAAAGTAATGAAACTAATCACAAAATATGACCAATATCGTTCAGAGATTGGTCATATTTTGTGATTAGTTTCATTAGTTTTTTACATTATTTTAAGAGATTTTTTAAATGTTAATGAAATTCACGATTAAATATTTGATTTTACAATATTTGGTGTAGTTTTATAATAAATCACTGTAGAAAATGCACAAATGAGCGCGGAGTTTTAATCATCACAGGAAACACCATTTAAATAAAAAAACAAAACTACTACAATATCTCTAAAATATAAAGATTTTTATAAATTATTATTAGATTCCATAAACATGTTTTTATCAAAACCCTTTCGAAATAATTAGAGCATTTTTTTTTTCCGAAACGATTTCAACCTTATTCCGGTCATATTTTGACATGATACGAGTATTTGTTATTAAATTTTGTAATTTGTTTTAATACATAAAATTGATTTCTTTTAGAAAAATGTTTTTTTCAAAATCCTGCGAAATGCGATTAATTTTTTTTTAATTTACAATCCCAGACAAATCAAAGTTGAAGATGCCCTGTGTAACATAGTTTGCAATACGAACATTGAGTAGGTATTGAGTATCACTTTCTAGGATGACCTTGATAACCATGATGAGCAGAGGAGCATCAGAGATGCCATGCCCATCATGTTTAGCATAATTATTAAATACACAAAGTCGATAGTTTGTACTGTCCTGTGCCTTTTATCTGCTCGAAACTTGTCATTGAATAGTGTTTCTTCCGTCCCTTCCAGCAAGCGTACTGGGAATCCCTCCCGTACATGATGTTCGGCGTGATGGCGGCCACCTCGGGCCTGTTGATGGTGCTGACTCCGGAAACGCACCGCATGCGACTGCCGGACACCATCCACCAGGCAGAGAACATCGCCGTCGCGCCCAAGGTGCGCACGGTGCGCCACCACCCTGATACCGAGATGAAGGCAAAATGAATACCACTTGGAACTCTCGACACGGAAGTTAAGGCTACATGAACACTGCTTTAAATTATCAAGACAGTTATGAAGGCTTTACTAATTAAAGATAACAATAAGTTAACCACAGATTAGGTAATGTTACTTCGGCCTGACTACTGACTTTTTGGAGATTAAACGTGTTTGGTTCAGAATAAAATTTCCTAGAAACGTTATTACTCGTAGCTCTGAATTCTATTTTGAATCTGACTGTAGATTCAGCTTTTAGTGGGGATATTCGCCTCTGTGTCATGTGCCCCGTCCCACTGACAAAGATTACGCTAAATATATGGCTTATTTTCCAGGCTACATGGCATCAAAACTTGATTGTGAATTTGTGATATACACACTGTGTACTGTGAAATATATAAGGATGAAATATTTAGGTAGTAACAATTCCGCGCAAAATCTATCTCAAAAATACCTATCAAAGCAATTTTTGATAGGTATTTTTTCATTTTGTAGTTGATGTGGTTCTTATTCTACAACGCGGACTACATTTTGCTAGAACTTGTCGGAGATTTTTCGCGGAATTGTTACTTAACATTTTCATGCTTATATTTTTCAATGGATTTCCGCAAAGTAACGCCTGAATCTATTATTTAAATATACTGTGTTTATACAATGCCTGCTTGGTTACTGAAAAGGCTTCTAGTTTTATCCACAACGAAGATATAGGGGGTCGAAAATGGCCTGAACTGCTTCGAGACAAGGATGGTACGGCCGCCGCCGCCGCTTTTTTGCTCGACTTGGCGGGGGCGCTGCCGTGCCCCAGATTATTAGTATGAGCCAACATGAAAAACGTTATAAAAAAAATCCCTTCCTGATTCTATCTACCCCTAGTTTCTATATGACAACCAATGTTGAGCAGCCTGTTATTAACAGTTAGGTATACATTTGACGAAAACAAACCATGACGTTTGCCGCGCTGTCGCTATCGCTATCGCTATCTAGGTTCCGATAGTCACGAACAAGTACAAAATTCGATGTTACAGGTATTGCCAATAAGTTCTGTAGTATTATTTTAATTTATTTATTGTTATTAATAAATCTAATAATTTTATTTTAATTTTAAGGAGGTTTTTAACTTGACTTTATAATTAAAGATATTTCTATAAATCGACTGTTTTTTGATGATTTAGAACTACGTCACGTAGCGGACCTACGACGTGTCAGTCACGTAGACGTAGTCTACAACGTAGAAGGGCTACGACGTAGCAGTAACGTAGCGGACCTACGACGTGTCAGTCACGTAGAGGCGGTCTACAACGTAGCAGCCACGTAGAAGTGCTACGACGTAGCAGTCACGTAGCGGACCTACGACGTGTCAGTCTAGTAGAGGCGGTCTACAACGTAGCAGCCACGTAGAAGTGCTACGACGTAGCAGTCACGTAGCGGACCTACGACGTGTCAGTCTAGTAGAGGCGGTCTACAACGTAACAGCCACGTAGAAGTGCTACGACGTAGCAGTCACGTAGCGGACCTACGACGTGTCAGTCTAGTAGAGGCGGTCTACAACGTAGCAGCCACGTAGAAGTGCTACGACGTAGCAGTCACGTAGCGGACCTACGACGTGTCAGTCTAGTAGAGGCGGTCTACAACGTGGCAGCAACGTAAAAGGTCTACAACCTAGCACCCACGTAGAAGGGATACGACGACGTAGCAGTCGCGTAGAGTTGCTACGACAAAGGGTTTCACGCCATATAGTCCAGTAACTTTGTAACGGTAAATTTGAGGTCGCATAAAATAATCCTGTGAAAAAAGTTGTGAAAACGTTTCTTCATGTGATGAAGACCACGTCCACGACCACGTGTGCTAATTTGACAGTTATCTGGGGCACGGATGTTGAGTTATGCCTACAAACACGTTTTAACTCTTCTCTTAAACTGAAAATGCTATTCAAGTATAATTTTAGGTTTAGGCGGAGAGACACCTAATTTAAATAATACATGAGTATTTCATATTCATTTCAAAAATGTTTTTTTTTGCCGTGAATACATGTTTTATATTTGCTGAGAAGTTAAATAAACAAGACTTTCAATTAAATACTTCGGGGATTATTATGAATATATCTTCTAAATATATAAAATAACAAGCATAGCAAGATATTATGCTTATTACGCCTATGCCCACTCCTGGCTACAATATGGAATAACTCTTTAGGGCAACAGTACAGACGTCAATAAATTATTCATTTTACAGAAGAGATGTATACGAATAATTTATAACCTCGATGAAATTGTTAGCTGCAGAGCATTTTTTACTAATTACAATATATTAACCCTCTCCGGAATTTATATCTTAGAAACCAGTTTATATGTAAAAAAAAACATTCCTTTTTAAAATATATACTAGACCTGAAAATGTAAGGCCACGCAATAGGCTTGACATACCTTTTCCCAAACTACAAATGTTCCACTCCGGCCCCCACGCTGTCAATAAAAATAATTAACAAATTACCTACTTTTATTCAAAACGAAACCAATATTAATCAATTCAAATCTCAATTAAAACAATATCTAATACAACATAGTTTTTATTCCCTGCAAGAGTTTTTAAGAGTCCTAGTTTTTATTATTAACTTAGATTTTTCGGAAATGCCCTCTAAAAAAGATTTTTTACTATTGTACATACTTTAAAAAAATAAAGTAAATAAAAAAATTGTTATAAATTTACAAATATAAAACATATATTATGTTATCTACGTATGTAGGTACCTAATGATTTGTTTTTTAAATTTATATTCTAATTTTATATTCCTAGTGTAAGCTTAGGTATAAGAATAGATGGAACCACCTAGCATAATATTGCAGTGCCCTAGCAGGGTGCATGCTTGATACCATAACATAAGTTATTGTAAGATCTTTGTACAGCATGGTCCGCAATAAAATATCTTGAATCTTGAATCAAGCTTGTATTAGGTACGTTTCCACCTCGGTAACTATATTGGAACATTCATAAAATATGCGCGTTTACATGCTTGTTCAAAAGTGAAAAAACAATTCATACAAAATATAACTCACGGTAATTATTTGCGATGTACCCTCTAAGTATAAGTAATTAGTTTGTATTATGGTTTTACCTCGGTAACTTTATCGGAACATTCATCAAACCATCGTTTGAAAAAGTGTGTTTTCCATATTTTCTCACACAAGAATTAAAGTGATATGGATATTTGAATGAACCGTGATAGGCCTATTTCTATCCTACGGTATTCAAAAAGAATCCTCGAAAAATCTCAAGGTCACACACGGTGAAGATGCTATAACATTTTATCTTAAGATACGAGTAACTTATGATAAAATATTATAAAATCTTAAAGTATCACACACTTAAGAAACGAAAGTATATTATGGTCTAATTCTCCCACACGTATTTTTCACATAAAAATTTTTCATAGCAGCCTCTTAAGATACCGTATTAAGAAAATAATATATTATACAATACAATACAAAATTCTTTATTGTACACCACAAAATAAAGCAAAAAGAAACAGATATAAACATTAGGTATATTAACCGTGTGGTGGAGTGGAGGTAATTATAGCTTATTTCCCCCCCCCCCCTTGGTGAGCTAACGTGAGATTTAGTACGGCCCCCTCTCCCCTCCCTTAATCTCGCGTGCGATTATTCAAAACAAGTTTATAATGTGATGATGATGAATTATAATGTAAAATAAAGCAAAAATTAAATTTGGCCGAAGATATCAAGAGGTGCAAATATGCAGTTCTCGACAGAGCCTACACATTTACTCCCCTTGGAGTCGAGACCCTAGGCAATTTCATAATTCGTTAGAGAAGTTTTATTTGAAAACGCGACTCCGCCAGTGTCTGTTTCAGAGTGTCATATATAGAGTTTATATAAGTACCTAGGTACTATATAGAATAGTATTTATAAATACGTAAGAACTAATTCCCTATATAGTCAAATAGCCTATTCATTTCAAAATTTAATGTCAATTGATTCAAGTCTTCTTATTTTATACTGACGACCTCTGTGGCGCGGTGGGCTAAGGTCCGCCTTCGACGCAGGAGGTTGCGGGTTCGATTCCCGCCTTGGGACAAATATTTGTACGATGTGCAGGTATTTGTTCCGGGTGTTCTAGTCGTTTTCTATGTATAATTAAAAAATATCTATCTATGTAATGTATTGTATTATGTATATCAGTTATCTAGTACCCATAACACAAGCTCTGCTTAGCTTGGGGCTAGATAATGCTGTGGTCCAGCATTATTTATTATTATATTCCATGCCAGATTTAATAAAAATTGCAGTCCCCCCCATACCAAATTAATATTCTAATACAGTAAGTAGCGAGTTCAAACCCTCTAATTGTAAGCCCTTGACTTATTGTGCATAGGCTCACATTTCGGATACGCATTATGATATCGCAAACTGTGTCGTGCATAGAAGTGTCTATTTGCTCAACTTTATTGTCTATGCTTTGAATGTTCACATGTAGTCTAACTATCGGTACTAGTATAGTATTATTAAATCTGTGCTATTGGTTTGTGTTTTATTCCAGTATTTGTTGAAAATTTCCTTTTTCCCATTTTTGGGTAATTCGTTTTTTTCTTTTTTTCTGAGACACCTGTTGTTATGAACTTAAAAACTGACTGTCTTTTAAAATGACCTCTATTTGTTGTTGCTATTTGTTGTTGCTATTTGTTGTTGCTATTTGTTGTTGCTCTTTGTGACATCAGATAACGTTTTCTTGCAGCGTTATTTTCTTCTTAATTTTTATTTAAGCGAATGTATTGCATGTTCTTATTGTTCTTATTCATATTCGCCACTTGTGCAATTTAAGTTATAAATGTCATTATCTTTATAGTTTCCTCTGTACATTTAGCCTGTTATTATTATACGAGCTGATTAATTTTAATTTTGACTAATTTTACTCGCGTGGTTTTTAGAATAAAAATAGCTTCCTTCTCGAGATCAGCTGAACTCCTGTTGTAAGAATATGAAATCACTGAAATCCGTTTTCAAATAAAAATCTGTTTAAGCTTTTTTGGGGTGTTTCGAAACATCCTAAAATCTGTTTCCCGTAATTTTTTAAATAATTTTTCAAATTTTAGTTTGAAACAAATAGTGTCTTTACAAACAACCATTTGAATACGGTTTAAACTATAATACCCGATATCCCCTATTTCGGGGAATATTTTCTTATGAAAAAACTTATATATCCCATGTATTCGATGACGACTCCATTCTACCGTAGAATACGAATTTTAATGAAACCTCCATGCAAAATTTCAGCTTCATAGTTTTTCTAGTTCCTGAGATTTCGTGATAATATGTCAGTGAGTCGCCTAACTTTGAGTCCACACCATTGGCCTTTAGGGTGTGAATTTCAAAAAACCCTGAAACGTCTTTGTTTATTTTGAGTCATCTTTCTACGCTACATTTTTTTACGGGCCAACAGTTACGGCTCTAAAGATATTATAAAAATGACCTTTGACCCCATTTTAACTATCTTAAAATACGAATTTCCGAAAATCCGTTCTTAGCGAGTACCTACGTCCTAAAAGGAAACTCCATGCAAAACTTCAGGTTCGTAGCTCTTGCAGTTTCAGAGTTCTCTTGTTGAGTCAGCTAGTTTTCTCTTTTATAAATACAGATAGTTTGTCTTACTATCGTTACTGGAACTTAACTAACGTTATGTATGGGAGATCTTAAGTTTTGAACTTTAAGAAGTGATTAGATTAGATTACGTATTTCCTGAAAGTTATTTAGTTAGTATAATTTTCATTATCAAACCGAATCTTATTTTATTATTGATAATTTGCTCAAGGTTCGATAATAATTTACTTAATCTAGATTCAACCAGCTCCGAATTTTTATTATCAAACCGAATCTTACCTTATTATTGATAATTTGCTCAAGGTTCGATAATAATTTACTTAATCTAGATTCAACCAGCTCTGAATTTTCATTATCAAACCGAATCTTACCTTATTATTGATAATTTGCTCAAGGTTCGATGATAATTTACTTAATCTAGATTCAACCAGCTCCGAATTTTCATTATCAAACCGAATCTTAGTTTATTATTGATAATTGGCTCAAGGTTCGATAATAATTTACTTAATCTAGATTCAACCAGCTCCGAATTTTCATTATTAAACCGAATCTTACTTTATTATTGATAATTTGCTCAAGGTTCGATAATAATTTACTTAATCTAGATTCAACTAGCTCCGTTATCTTTCCTTCTTTCTTGAGCGATCCTAAAATGGATTTTATGGGACAGTTGCCATGGCCACGAAACTATAACTGCACTCAAATGGTACCGTGGGTTTTAAGACGAATAGTAAGGCAAATGACCTTGCGCATTTGGCAGCCGAGCGGGACACCCCCGCGCCATCTATGCAGCAAGGAGTGCATGTTTTCGATTCAAAAAACCGAGCGCGCGCGGTCCTGGAACCTTAGTCGATATACCCTATCCAAATAATACGCTCCACTGCCGTTAGATGGCGCGCACAACGTATCACAGAGTAATGGCGAACAGAGAGATCCTTGAGAGAAACAGTTCAAAGGAGTAATTGTATCAAAATATTATATGTGTAGAGAATGGTTAGGCTTAGGATTAAAACATTACTAAACAAAATATCTACGTTTTTATCTGTAAACTGCATAGGTGTAATAGTATTTTAGTAAAACGAATTTTATGAAACAAATTTTTTTGAAGTTTTTATTTATCATCATCATCATCATCATCAGCCTATACTAGTTAAGTTTTTATTAATATTGATGAATACACTCTGCATGAAAATATAAAATCACTATCTTGTAATTTTTAGGGCTCCGTAATTCAAAAGAAAAAAAGGAACCCGTATAGAATCACTTTGTTGTCCGTCTGTCAACCCTCTTTTCTCAGAAACGTGTTAAAATTCACATAATTTATTTATTTATCATAATTATAACCACCAACAAAAGAATCAAAATCAAAAATTCTTTATTTCCATTAATACAAAAATGTACACCAAGAAAAGGTAAAATTCTTAAAATAAAAAAAGTACCACTTTATTATACCAGATTTAATTGAGACCGTTCCATACGTTTGGGAGCTACAATACCACAGAAATTCAAAATCAAAAATTCTTTATTTCCATAAATACAAAAATGTACACTTAGAAAAGGTCAACTTCTTAAATTAAAACGCTGACACGGAAATAAAGTGGTACTTTTGATTTCTGTCGCTTCGGTATGAAGACTAAAGTAAAGAAGCGACTAAGAAACCTTTAGCCTGTTAGTTGTTATTTTTCGAGTTGGAGCAAAACCCGTCCCAAGCTTTTTTATCTTCTAAATTATCTGATATTTTGTAGTAAGCCTTGGTAAGCCTCGCCATGGACCAAAACCTATAGGGCTAGAATCATGATATTGGGCAAGAATCAAGTTCTTTTATTTATATAATTAATATGATGTTTAGTTACGGAACCCTCGTTGCGCGAGTCCGAGTCGCACTTGGCGTTTTTATTTTTATTCATCTTTGTTTTCAGCGCTAGGTAAGAGGTTGGTACTTATGACGTGGTAAGTTGATCTGGAAAGAAGTAATTTACCGGAACCCTTTATCTTCTTTTACTGAAAAATAAAGAAATAAATATATTTATTGGCCTGCAAGAAAAAACATTCTCTAAGGGACATAGTAGTGCTTTGCGCGAAAAAAACAGTAAGTAGGAAATTAATATTTCATAGAATATGGTAGGTAAACTATGTAATCTCACTAATCTCACTAATATATATATATATATATATATCTCTCACTAATATTATAATTATAATATTATAATCTCACTAATATTATAAACGTGAAAGTTAACATGGATGGATGGATAGATAGATAGATGGATGGATGTTTGTTCCTTTATCACGCCAGAACGGCTGAACGGATCTGAATGAAATTTGGCACAGAGATAGATTATAGTCTGGAATAGGACATAGGCTACTTTTTATCCCGGAATTCCCACGGGAACGGGAACTACGCGGGTGAAACCGCGAGGCGCTGCTAGTATGTATATATGTACATATTATATATCTATACTTTTACTATAAAGAGGAAATATTTGTTTGTTTGAATTGAATAGGCTCCGAAACAACTGGACCGATTTGGAAATTTCTTTCACCATTAGAATCCTACATTATCCCTGAGTAACATAGGCGATAGAATATACCCATGCGAAGTCGGGGCGGACCGCTAGTAATCTCACTAATATTATAAACGTGAAAGTTTAGATGGATGGATAGATGGATGGATGTTTGTTCCTTTATCACGCCAGAACGGCTGAACGGATCTGGATGAAATTTGGCACAGAGATAGATTATAGTCTGGAATAGAACATAGGCTACTTTTTATCCCGGAATTCCCACGGGAACTACGCGGGTGAAACCGCAAGGCGCTGCTAGTAATAATATTATAAACGTGAAAGTTTAGATGGTTGGATAGATGGATGGATGTTTGTTCCTTTATCACGCCAGAACGGCTGAACGGATCTGAATGAAATTTGGCACAGAGATAGATTATAGTCTGGAATAGGACATAGGCTACTTTTTATCCCGGAATTCCCGCGGGAACGGGAACTACGCGGGTGAAACCGCAAGGCGCTGCTAGTAAATAATAAGAAAAATACATAACATGGTATCCCCCGATGGGATTAGGTAGGTACGATTAGAAGAGCTTAGCGTTAAAAATACAGTTCTACAGAACTTCAAGATACCTACAAGAGGTGAGCTGGTAGATGGCTGGTCTGGGGAAAAAGAAGTTGCTGAAGCCGTTTTTTTTCTTTTAGGTTCTTTCAGCTGAAAGAAGAATAATTATCAGTAACCCACAAGCAAAATACAAATAATTAAATAGAACACCCGTAATTCCCGATAAGATTGGTAAAATCGTATATGTGCGAAAAATACAGTGGGTAGGCAACATAACAGAATTTGGTAAATAATATAAAGCAAACGTATAAAATTACCTGAGCTGAGCTAGATGGCTGGTCCGTCTCCGGTGCTATTTTTCGTTTTTTAGCAGCTGAAGTTTTTGCTTGTTTTTTTTTCTTTAACTGAATAGCCTCTGTTATATAAACTGGATCTCTAATAGGCATTTTTCGAGTGTATCTGGGATCTACTAGTTCAGGTAGCAAACAATCAATGTAAAAATCTTTTAATTTCTTCTCCATTTTGACTGACCAGAAATGGTCATCTCTGTCAATAATTTCGGTCTTTATAGGGAACTTGTTGCCTGACCAAAGACCAAACAAGCATTTTCCCCTCCTGGTAACATGAAGCTGGCCCTGAGCTTGAAAATACCAGTAGTGGTCTTTGTTTACTTGAAGTACCCCGTCTTTTGTTTTTTTGTAAAATGTAAGTTTTTTTGCTTCTACGGCTTTCTCTACGCCAATGTTGAAGGAACTTTTAGGGCACTTCATTTCGACAACCATGTCTTCATTTATTATTCCATCTGGACTTGCACCGAGATATGGCACGTCCGGGTCAATAAATAATCCACATGGATGTATCTCAACCTTCTCCTGTTGGGACAGCTGTTCGAGGGCTAGTTTTTCATTGTCTCTTCCGTGTTTTATTGACTTAACGTGATCAATAGATTTTTTGTATAAGATGTCTTTGACTATATTTTGGCAACTGACATCCATTCGTCGCTTTATAACTCGTCCAAAATTTGATGCAGTCAAAATGTTACGACGCAACTCCAGCCATTCACTACTTCCACTTTGCAAAACTGTTTCTTTAGTTATTTTTTCCCTTTCTCCGGTGTTTTTTTGCAAATTTTGCAAAAACACTTTTTTTGATTCCGCCATCATATCTTCATCCAAGTCTGGTTTTGAACAATTTTCACCATAGTTTCTTGTATCTTGTGCATGAAATAATCTTTTCTTTTTTCTTAAATATTTTTGAGTCAGCTGCCGACTTTTTAGCCTTTTTTCTTCGTTCCTTTTGATTTCATTATGCGGACTTCTTCCTACTATAGATTTATGCAGAATGGATAAGGGTTTTTGCGTATTAAAAGATACTGCTGCGGCATTGCATCGCATTTGATATTGATATCTTCGGCTAAAGTTTATACGCTTGCCACCTACAAATTTAGCTACAATGCTATGGTACCTTTCCACGGGGTTGCTATCGACGTCCAAAATTAAGCTTCTTGCATGGGCTGCCAGGTGAGCTGTAATCAGCTTGATTCGTTGCCAAATGCTATTAGAGAACATTTCACGATCTACGTTCTCGTCTTCGTCAGTTTTGGAACAAAAATATTCTTTACACTTGCCATGAAGGCCGAATGCGTGGTCAGGTGCATTTACTATATCTTTATGAAGGCCTGTAATATTGTCTGAATTTTTATACTTTTTGATTGCTTCTATGACTACTTTTCTTGCGGATAAAATCCTTTTCTTTGTAATATGTTTTCTGAATTTCAAAATGTACTTTGTATCTGTAGATACAGCAACCAACTTGTTGCAGAAATTCCTGAGCAAGTGGTTGCGGCATTCTACTTTTTCCACAGTGTAATTATTATATGGCCTCGCCTGTAGTATTTTTGAATACGTATTCGCATCCCCATCTGATATTAACCTCCCATATATCAGATTATGCTGTTCTAAACTTTTTTTAAAACCTTCTGTTAAAATCTCGGACTCCATTCCAGTAGAAGCGCCTGAAAGTAAAAGTTCTATAAATTATTTTATTTTAAACTACCTACTAAACCTGTGATATACTTAAGGCAGACTATAAGGGTCCCTGTTTGGAATACGGAACCCTAAAAATGAAGCAGAAATAAGTAAGTAGGTACCTGAATAATTCTTATAACAATTGTGATCTTTTGCATCTTCATTCTTACTCTGTGCTAGAGCACAAATGCAACAATATTTGTTTTTGATGGCCAAGTATAATATTTTATTCGTTTTTTTTCCAATTATAGCAGCTGCGCCTGACAACGACGAATAGTTTTTTCTATAAGACCTTTTTCCATAGCACCCGTCAGCTATAACATCTATAATGGCAATACCATCCGAGTTTACTCTACCCTCTTCTATAGCCAAACAACGCTCCTCTTCGGCAGCTTCAGTCATTGACTTGAGTAACTCAGATTCCCATTTTTTATTCACAATTTCCAGTTTTGAAGAAAATACTTTGTTGCTCATAGGAACAATTCCAATAGCAGCAGATATTTCAGCGAGCTGACTGAATCCACACCCTATAGCAACTGCACCAGCTACTGCACCGGTATTCAGATCCATCTCATCTATTGGATTATCATTATGGATAAAAAATGACATATTGCACATTTTGCACTTCAATTTAAATTGAGAAATAAAGCCATTGCGTGTTTCCGATATCATTTCCACTGATTTTAAACCACAATTTAGAGGACCATGAGATGATACTTCTTGAAGCTGATGAAAAAACTGAGATACGTTTATTATTCTTCTTCCAAACTGGTTTTCTTTGCTTCTGTGAATAAAAAAAAAAAAAAATATTTGAAGGAACTATTAGAAAACCATTGTAAAAAATGTTTTGTTTTTTCTTACTGTTTGGACTCTTCTATTGATATACTGAATGACATTTTACTATCATCAATTGTCAGGTCGCATGTTTCCGAGTCCACATTATGACTAGTACTATGTGCAACAGAATCCGTGTCAATCTCTATTGGAGACTCAGATATTTGTGGTTGCCTGAAATACAAAATTATATAGGTAGATAAGTACCGAAGTTACATATTATACTAGGTAGGTATGTAGAAGTAGCGCAAGTAAAAGTTGGTTTTAATTTTTTTAAATTTAATTAAAATATAATAATTGAAGGTAGTATTAAAAAACCATTGTAAAAATATTTTGTTTTTTCTTACCGCTTGGACTCTATTGATGTATTGAATGACAATTCACTATCATCAATTGTCACGTTGCATGTTTCCGTGTCCACATTACGACTGCTATGTGCAACAGAATCCAGAATTTGTGGTTGCCTGAAATACAAAATTATATAGGTAGACTAGTTTTTTAGATGTGCGCGAGCTGCTTGCAGCTCGCGAGCGTTGTGTAGATTGTTCACTTTTTAATAGTGTTCCCCTTTACGTAACCTAAATCTTCGATTGAATCGAAATCGATATCCAAGAGAGAGAGTGTTGCGATACAAAAATGTCAGCCATCTTGGATTTGGAAATGGACATCTTTTTCGTAATTTACGTATCCGAGTTAGTCGAAAACGACATCCATGAGTGATTTTTACGATTAAAAAATATCAGCCATTTTGTATTTGGAAATGGACATCTTTTTCGTAATCTACGTATCCGAATTAGTCGAAAACGATACCCATGAGTGATTTTTGCGATTAAAATGTCAGCCATTTTGGATTTGGAAATGGACATCTTTTTCGTAATCTACGAGTTTGATTTACTCGAAATCCATACCCATATAAGTTGGTGGGTGCGATGGGTGCGACGAAGCGCGGCTCGCTTCGCTCCCCATGCTTTGTTATGATGGCCGCATTGCGGTTCGCTTCGCTCACCGCAATACGACCCCGCTCGTGTTGTCACGCAGCAAGGCTCGCTTTGCTCGCCTTGCAGTGTTGCCACACACCCCTGCCGTCATCAAATTTGGAATCCTCACCCCCAAGTTAGTCGAAATCGATACCCATATCAGATTTTTGTTTTGGGTTGGGGGAGGGGGTCCAAGGAGGCTGGGGGCGTGGGGGGGGGTCACAGCACGGCTCGCTTCGCTCGCCTCCCCTCGGGTTTCGGGGAAAGCGGTTCTGGGGGGTCATGGAGTCCCTGCCGTCATCAAATTCGGAATCCTCACCCCCAAGTTAGTCAAAATCGATATCCATATCAGATTTTTGGGTTGGGGGATGGGGTTCAAGGGGGCTGGGGGCGAGGGGGGGTCACAGCGCGGCTAAGTTAGGGGTGAGGACCCCTAACTTAGTCGAAATCGATACCCATATCAAATTTTTGGGTTGGAGGAGGGGGTGCATGGGGGGCTGGGGGCGTGGGGGGTCACAACAAGCAAGCATTGCGGCTAACTTCGCTCGCCGCATGCTCCCCCTTGGCACAGGGGGAGGGGGTTCTGGGGGTTTTGGGGTACATTTTTTTAATTTGAAAACTATTTATAATCCCCTACATGACTGTGAAAAAAAAATTCATCCAAGTTGAACCGTTTCAGAGATACAAAAGGGGGGTCGAAAATGGGGTTCGAAGGGGGGTTCATTTTTTTTCTTCCAACTCGACACCGATACGATCCCGCAATCAAAACCCCTCTTGCTCGACGACTTTTAGTAGCAATAACAAAAGGGAGGGCTAAAGGGGGGCAGGGGCGCAAACAAATTTCACCAATTAAAATCACTTGCCCCCCTCTATACACCCCCCATAAAAGAAATCATGAAAATTAATTCCCCTCGGAGCCCCTCATGGGGGGGGGGGGGACAGAAGGGGGGGGATCTTTTAACCCCCCTCCACGATTCCGTAAAAAAAAACATACCTCCCCCTCCACCATCAAGGAGAACAATTATGTCAATCAGTGAGTCAGTGAGTGGTAATTGAGCTTTATATAATATTACATTACAAATTAGTGATGAAGTGATAGTGATTAGTGAGATGTAAAAGTTGTGCGAGTAAAAAGTTAGTAGTATTGAGACACGATGCTGGTAGCTAATAGGTACTAGCTAGATCTTTAGTAAAATCCCTATAATACAAATATAATATACCCAATATCCAAGTCACGAACTAAATATTTAGGTACGTAGTAAAAAAAAATTTGATGTAATTCATTTGCTACCATTACTAAAGTTTCTCCTCTCGATAGGTTCTAACCGATGGCATCATAAATAAAACCAACCAAGTGCGAGTCAGACTCGCGCACGAAGGCGAAACCCTTCGTGCGCGAGTCTGACTCGCACTTGGTTACTGTTATCTATAACAACGAGCAAAAAAATTACGATTTTTGTATGGGAGCCCCCTTAAATATATATTTTATTCTGTTTTTTAGTATTTGTTTTTATAGCGGCAACAGAAATACTGAAAGACAGAGTCTGTGAAAATTTCAATTGTCTAACTATCACGGTTCATGAGATACAGCCTGGTGACAGACGGACAGCGGAGTCTTAGTACCTAATAGGGTCACGTTTTACCCTTTGGGTGCGGACCCCTAAAAATGAGGGTTAATTGGGATGCGAAAATCGTTATTTGAATGAGTAAAAATCAAGAGTTAGGTACTACACAGTATTGGCTAGGTACCAACCTACCTAAGTAGTAAAGGAATAAAAGGAATTTACAAAAGCCTCGGTAACGGCACTACTCTACTCCATGCATCGATGCATCGATATTAGATTATGCCTGACAACTTGATTATGAAGACTAAACAATTAGGTATTTATTACAGGTATAGCATAGTACAAGATAGGTTACTTACTCAACAGCATCACCCATTTGCTGAACTTGTGCTTTTAAAGCATTTGCATGCCGTGATCTACATTTTCGCAACCACTTCGATGGAATTCGACGTTTCTGTCCAGGTTTATTTCCCATAATATACTTATAGACTAAAACACAACTCCAGAATAAACACTCGATACAAACAACAACACAGAATTTTGGAAAATGAAATGTACTTTTAGAAACTGCTTGAGTGAGACTCACGCGCGCGATCATACAATACACATACTGGTACTAAAGCAAGATCTGGCAACGTCGCTCATAGTGCGAGCCGGCGGTATGTACGGCCGCCGCGGCCACCGCACCGGTAGGTAGAGAGCTTGCAACGTCGCGTTTTCTCCTAGCGCGCGCCGCGCGCCCCGTGTCGCCCGCGAGCCCGCGCGCCCTCGCTCGGTCAGTTGTTGGTACTACAACATTGCCTGATCATATTTTGCGAGCAAACGTTTGTGGGAGAGTGATGTTTTAATAGGCGCAAATAGTTTTTACGTTAAAACTCCTTATTTTGACTTCATTTGAAAACAAATGGACCGGGAATAGAAGCGTACGAGCTATAGAAATAACTATACTGAGTTTGGTAGTAAACGAATAAGACACACCGTCAAAAAGTGTGCTCAATTACCTGAAGATATTGTTACTTCAACCTTGTTCTGAGTGCTAACCATAACTACCGGCAAGCATTTGGAACCGGCACTAGATACTTTAAGATATGTGTTACCGGATATATAAATTTCAAACGTTCACGATCTATATTTTCGTCAGAAACATTGTCCAAAAAGACGTCGTTTTCGTCTTTTACCCTTACAATTCGCCTTAACGTCAAAAAATAAAAAACCAATACGTCTAGCGCACCGTTCCTTTATCTCACAGGGAAAACCTAAATAAAGTGATAATAACAAATAACCCAAGTCACCTTAAACCGGACCAAATTAATTCAGAGCCATAATCACTAGGTATCTTATACGTAGGTACGAAGATTTCGTTGACTTTTTCCCATTTACTACCTTTAAATTATCATGTTATCATTTTATTCAGGTTTATATGCTGACAACTAAATTATCTAAAGATATATGTATAGATTAAATAACTAGGTACCTATGTTTGATTATTTTATCACAAGACCTATTGTACCTACACATGCAAGCAATAAAACATTGAGTATAGAGTATTAACTCTGTTGTAATCCAGCGATTGACTTTACACCGTATAGTAGAACGTACATTAAGGTAATTACCGTAATATCATGGTGAGTCGAGTTCTGTTCATTCAGGAGCCTGCTGATGTGTTTCCTTCAGTGCGGCAGCACGTGCTGAGATTAGATAGCAGACACGGCGGGCTCATAGTGGGAGGGAGTAGGTATCTACACAATGTCACCACATTGTCTCTGGTAGCTAATACCTGCAATTCACTTAATAGACACAACGTTTACTTTACTTTTATGTGTCTGAGATGACTGACTGCTAAACGAATAGTCTCACATTATCACATTCCCGACACCGCTACCGTACAGCAAGATAATACCTAGGTACTTATTATTACAACTGTACAATAGCCAACTCAGCTAAGCTTGCTTGTAGCCCTTAGTCGCGGAACCCTTCTTACCTGCGTTGGTTCGAGTACATATTCCATTCGTTTGTATCTTTGTCCAATGTTCGTACGGTACCTATGTTTGATCAAATAAATTGGAAAACTTCCATCAAATTCACGCAACTCCGACATTCGACCAAAGATATTGACACTAGTTTCTAATCGCAGCTTCGCACGCGCTGTTTTTATACCTATAATGTTTTAAAGGTTATTTCTTTCTCATTAAACTGATATTTTATGGGTCTTTATCATAAAATATCGAGAGAATATGAGAAAACTTTTTTATTCCATGTCAAGCTACACATATGCTGACGCTGACAGCGAGTGGCTAGTTCAGTACAAGTGTGGTTCGAGGCGAAGGCGAGGAGGGAGAGGGGTGTGTCCATGGGCTACTAGCCTGATTAGCTCACAGTCACCTTACACCTCTAGTTTGCCATCTCACATCAATCTATTGACAAAGCTCTGCTTGTAATACATCAAATACATAACCAACCGGCAGGTGCAAGACAGACAGCCAGGCAGGTGCAGACGTTAATTTGTTCACTAGTATTTGTGGGTTTTACCACTGAAAAATAGAATTGCGCCGCTGAGGTAAAGGCTAAGATACCTACCTACCTGATCAAAATCTACATACCTTATCGAATAATGAAGCAGAAATTATCAGATATAGATGTGTTTGGTTATAATGAGCGCAGGTTTCATTTAGTCGGGGTCGGCGGCGTGCCTCGCTCGCCGGGACGGGAGACATGGCTGGCAGCAAAAAAGGAAGCATGGGGAAGAACGCTGGTAGAAAAGTGGAAGAAGCTAACGGAAAGGCCAACATGGAGGATGATGCCACTGGTCGCAAGGGCAGCATGGCAGTTGCCGATCGGAGGATCAACACGGAGGACGCTGGCCTGGGCGGTGGCAAGGCCTTGGAGCTGGACGATGTGCTGGTGAAGGAGTTGGGGCAGTTCGGCAAGTTCCAACTGTACAACATCATGCTGGTCGCTTTCCCCATCATCGCGTCTGCCTTCATGAGCGAGTATATCTTCTCTGCCGCTGCTGTTCCACACAGGTACCTTTCCTTTTTTGTTCATCATTCTTCTAGTTACTTTTTATTTTCTAAGTTGAGAAAGTTGGGTATCTGAATAAAATATCTGTACAAAGCATTTTGTTGCACTATGTCCGAGTTCTAGGTAACTGTAGGTGAATGTTACTGGGATGATTGTCGGAGTAGTTAGCTTCGACATCAGCTGATTCTTACCTAATAATAACGATACAAACGAATGGCGAGTAGCAAGGTTAGATAAGTATAACCATATGCTGGCCTTTGATACGTAAAACTAAAAATAAAATCATAATTAGTTATTTAACTGAATGATCTAGGTACTAATGACGTCTCTTTAGGTACACATTTATATTGTTGCCACACAACTCAGAAAACGCCCAATATCGTAATTTCCAACCTGACCACCATAATTTTGGGGAGCAAGCTAAAAGAGGTGTGTCTCCAAAATGTGACTACGGTCCTGCGTGACGCTTGTGATATCAATCACTCATCTCGTCGCTGTATGCACAAATATGTCCTTTTATACAGGAGTTTCCCTGGTTCCCAGATGTGCAGTCCACGAGTGCGGAGAGAACAGTCGAGACGTGCCGTTTGACCCCTCTTGGGTGTCATATGCGATCCCCACATCGTCATCCGTCCCCGCCAGCTGCGAGCGCTTTGTCCCCCTCGGGGGCAACGGCACCCTCGAGACTTGTCCCGCAAGCCTCTTCTCCGACGCCAGGCAGGCTTGTGACGGATTCGTCTACGCCAGGGATAACTCTGTCGTCTATGATGTAAGTGGACTGTATATAGAAGTATATCAAGTAGGGGCGAATCGCAGATGCAGATTGCAGAACGTATGAAAACGCGGAACGATTTAGATAAGCGGATTGTCCTTAGCGGATCGCGCTCCTAGGAAGTTCAATTTGTTTTCTTGCTAAATCCTATAAAACAACAACATGAAGCAAGAGAATAAATGTTTCTCAATGATTCTATAGGAGGATTTAGGTTTTTAACTACTTAGGTTTTTAATTCTTAATAACTCAAACAACTTAGATACGTATATTCGTAACACCAACGCAAATAATGCGTTTAAAAAGATTCAAATAATTTATTAACCACTATCTAGACGACAACTTGATTGTTAGGTACATTTCGCGAATTCTTCGATGTGATAAAGAAATTTAATCCCACAATCAAGCTTACCTACGAGTACATCCACACAACACCAGGCACCTACACAGAAAATCACGAACTCACTTAAAATAATTAACACTACATTGAAATTCATAAGTAAGTTTTTTTAAATTTGTGCTCGATCTAGTTTTCTAGAGCTCACATTTGGTAAAGATTCGTAGGCAAGATACATGACTTCGTAGGTCTTTCTAAAATGAAAGCACCGAGTATGCACTGAAATATCAGACTTCAGTAAATATAAATAAACACGCTAGAAAAAAAAATTGTCATATAATATACTAGCTGTGCCCGCGACTTTGACCGCGTGGAATAGTGACTTTAGACAGCATTTTTTGGATATATTTTACATTATTATTATCTTTATTTATATATTATGTATCGCAGTTTAATTCTTAACTTATATTGTAAACCAAATAAATCGCTGAGAATTAAACCTCTCACATAATTGTCAGAGAACTTCACACAGTTCTTTTGATTTTCAAGTATATTCTACAATTTGGGGTTGGGTTTTCATCACGTTCACTACCAGTGAACTTGATCAGGACGCCCATATTTTCTCACACATAAGTGAATGCATCCTGCGTGCGCTCACGCATACAGCGTGGCCTACCAGTGAAACTTATAGGAAGAATCACCAGTCGGCCTAAATCTTCACTATTTCTGTCTTGATTCATGGCGTCTAGATCAGTCAGATCTACATAATTTTCAGCGCGTAGTCTTTTTTGATTTGTCTTGATACATATGCTCTGTTGTGTCTTCATTTTAGCGTAAACGTCCACCAGAAACTGGTTGAACAGCCCTTGAAACCTTTGCAGGTGAGCAATGCGTTCTCTTATAATGTAAAATGTAGGCGCAGAATTCCATGGCGGAAACTTTTTTACCGTCGACAGTTTGGCCAGTTGTCGGATTCACTTGTCGAAGAACAAAGTTGTATCCGTCTTCCCATTAAAATAAAAACCTTTGCAAATAAATGATGTGTATTGGTATCATTATGTGTTGGTTTCCAGTTCGACCTGGGCTGCCAGGACTGGCTGCGTGCGCTGGCCGGCACGCTGAACAGCGTCGGCACGCTGCTGGTGCTGCCCATCGTGGGATTCATCTCAGACCGATTCGGGCGCCGCGTCGCGCTTGTGCTCAGCGTCTTCAACCTGGCGGTGGTGGGGCTTGTGCGCGCCTTCTCCGTCAACTACCCCATGTACCTCGTCATGCAGATGTTGCAGACCACCGTCGGCGCAGGCACCTTTAGCTCTTCCTATATCTTTGGTAAGGATTGCAAATAGTATGGATTTAAGCTACGTCCCACTGCTGGCATATTTCACGATCTTAGAACTGCTTGATATAGCGTTTTTTATATATATATAAAAAACGTTCAGCCAGCCCGCCACAAATTTTCTCAATATTTTTTATAGCCTTTACATTCCAGACTATGGTGAGTAGGTAGGTATTCTATATTTCTTTCTTCTGTACCGACGTAACTCAAAAAGTTGTCACAAAAATTGTAACGTTCGAATTCCAGCTGCCGAACTTGTTGGTCCGAAATACCGAGTACTAACAAGCGCAGTAGCCTCCTCCATGTTCGCGGTGGGCCAGGTGATCCTGGGCGGCGTGGCGTGGCTGGTGCAGCCCTGGCGGTACATGATCATGGCGATACACATCCCCTGCTTTCTCATCATCGCCTACTACTGGCTGCTTTCGGAGAGCGTGCGCTGGCTATTGTCAAAGAGGAAATACGAAGAGGCCACCGAAGTCCTGCAGAAGGTTGCACGGATGAACAAGACGGAGATTAGCGAAAAGTCGCTCAAGGCTTTGATGAATCCTCCTCCAGCGCCTCCACCGGTTAGTTTCTTTATTTTTGAACATCTTTCTTTAATTTTTCATAATCTTAAAGATCACCTACCAAAACCTTTCCAGCACAAAAGTCAGCATTATTTCTATAGTTTTATGGATTTTTTTGACATAAGCGTACCTGGCACTATTATCCAACCGTGACCTATATCATCTGTGCCGTGACTAACAAGAGATCGTTAAACAGCTATGTGTAGCCTGCCGGTTAGTTAGCTAGATTGTCAAAATATGCCAATGTAAAGTTTTCGCCTTCCTAGGGCCCCGGCGTCATCTCCGTGATCTTCAAGTCCCGCATTCTCCTGCGCCGCGTGTGCACGACCCCCATCTGGTGGATCACCACCACCTTCGTGTACTACGGCCTCTCCATCAACTCCACCAGCCTCTCCGACACCATTTACCTTAACTACATCCTCACCTGCGCCATCGAGATCCCTGGGTACTTCACAGCGGTGCTGGTGCTGGATAGGATCGGAAGAAAGGCTACGCTGTCAGCTGGATTCTTCTTCAGCGCTATCTGCAATCTTGCCTTTGCTTTTATTCCTAGTGGTAAGTTTATTTATCGAGCTCTTAGATCTTCCTAGACTTTCCTTTGTTATTAAACAGATAAGAAATCAAAAAGTAATTTATCGTGGCAGGTCAAAATGTTTCCTTTGATACTGGATATTGGGAGGATTATTATGCAATAAATATGTCGGTTTTGTATCTACTATATATGATTATGATCAAACCAATTGAGCTTATGTACACTTATTTAAGTTTTTTAATTCGAGTAGGTATACCTACGTTTGAATATTGTGTCGTTAGAAGTTATGCCTCGACGTGTTGGCTGACTGACGGTTGGCGCTGCTGGTCAGGTCATTTAGCTACCTTCCGCTAACGGCGAGTTAGATGGCGAGGGCTTGAAGCTGTATTTCTATGGTATAAAGGGAAGTGTGTCTATGTTCGACTGTATGTTCGTTTTAGTTTTTTACGCTTTTTCCGTCAAATAATTGACCGATTTTGATTATTTTACGTTTTTGTATAGAGAAAAATACCAAGGTGTTCCCATAAAAAATATTTTCGGGACTTAAGTATTTTTGCCGCAAAACTTAAAAAATAGTGTTATTTAATAATAATAATATATTTTTATTTCAGACACATGTTCCATATGAAATATTACTTAAATTAAATTAAACTTAAAAGTAAGTCAGGTGTACCAAGAACACAACATTAATACATTACAAAATGTACGTATGCTTAGGATGCTATTTGCATCTAGCGTTTATATGTGTCTGTTTGTATCCGACGATCAGACACAAGTAGGTAATCTCAAGTAAATTATACAATTCTTAAACGTTCTTTGGAAGGCTTCAAAGGAGCTCACTCTTGCCTCTAGGAACATTCCGGAGGCGCTGCAGCACCCTGCCGAGCGTATTTATTTACGAATTTTTAAAACGGTTTTTAGTTTTTTCATTACAATCAAATGATATATATATTTCTCAGATATGACGGTCTTCCGGCTGATCGTCTACCTACTGGGCAAGTTTGGGATCTCCGTGGTCATGACGTCACTATACCTGTTCACCTCCGAGCTGTACCCCACGCAGCACAGACACAGCCTTCTCGCTTTCTCCTCCATGATCGGACGGATAGGCTCCATCACTGCCCCGCTCACTCCCGTACTTGTAAGTTCCATATTTTTGTTATTTCTGGCATCTATGATATAGTATGGATAGGAGAGGAAGAGAAGCATCTAACTTTGGCCCATTTCCAGTTGTTGGTGACTAAAGTACATAAATAGGTAATTAATAGATTTTTGTGTTCATTTCTGGAACTTAGACTACAATTATTCAAAGGTCTAAATCAAATATGATTGATAGTAACAATTTACATGCGAGAATATAATTGTCGTGTAAAATTGGAAACCTGCCTGGAGAAAGGTTATCTCGATGCAAGATGGTACCACTGAGTAGTCCAAGACTGCGCCTTTCTTGGATGGCTTTCTTGTTATCCAAATAATATTTATGATGGAAAACGCCCTTCATCATTTCAGTAACCAGTAGAGTAAAGTTACACCAACTAATAAAACGTGATGTTTTCCAGATGGACTACTGGTCGGGCGTACCGTCGGCCATGTTCGCAGCGATGGGCTTCCTGTCGGGCGCACTGGTGCTGACTCAGCCCGAGACTCTCGGCACCAAGATGCCGGACACGCTGGAGGAGGCCGAGGCTTTGGGCACTCCTCAGTCTAAGGTGCTCTCGTAGGCTGTCTGTGGATAGAGTCCCTAAAGTAGGCCACTTGTAGTTTACCCTGTTAAGGGCAAAGGCTGCAGGGATTTTTATCTGTAGAATGTACTGTTTGTTTGTCTTTAGAATGTGTTCTTTGTGAGCAAGGCAGGCGCGTCCCACGTTGCTCACAAAGAATAAACTTCAAGGAGATGTTTGTGCCGCCTACGAACATATTTATTTTTTGTACTATCGATTGTGATATGTTGTAATGTACCTAATGTAATTAAAATCAACATCAGCAACAAACCCTGCCAACAGCAGTCCACTGCTGGGCCTAGGCGTCCCTTATTAAGCGCCTTATTGGCTTTTATCAGGGGGTAACCATAATCTCCACTCTGAGCATGCAGATTGGCTATAGCTAAGCTTAAAAATATAGTCTCGTTTTGAGATGGGCTCATAACTTCTTTCACGAATTTTCTCTAACTCTCATTGTTTCGGATTTGGCGATCAACTCCCATCTCAAAAAACCACGCTGTAAACGACTTCGTCGAGATTCACACGTCAGAAATGTAAGGGGAACCTCGTTGGGACTAGATCTCAGACACGGTGGCATCAACATGGATACAAACCTCGCACATAGACTGCGTGGACCCACTACTGGGATTTCTACAAGACATATAATGGACCGCATGGATTTGATTGGTACCTACCACGTGTTTAACCTCAGCTCAAGTTGCGAGACGTCTACTCTGTGCTCTGAACAAACCCATAAGGTTTCTCCGGTTAATCTGAAAGCATTTATTACTGATATATAGCGCCTCGTAAATGTGCGCCAAAACACCAATGACGTGGGTTACGTGGTAAATAACAAAGACAAAGCAGATAATAAACATTATCAATAAGCAGATTGATAATACATATTTAATTATACCTACTGTTTATATAAGTACATAATATTATAATGATAATGGGTATTAGTATAATCGGGTATTAGTATAAGAATGTTTACTAATACAAGGCTGGTTAGTGATAGATACTTATATAAGATACGTGACTTTGTCAATTTTGATAAAATATCAAGACATTTCTATACATTTTTCTCCTTGTTTCATTATGCCATTCATTCCATTCGACCTTCACCTATAATCATGTATTCTGGATATACAATTATAGATTTATGTGAACTGTAACATCATAGGTTTTGTTTATATAAATAAGCAGTAGGCAGTTTCGATTTAGATATCCATAAATATTTATTGATATTACTACACTTACACACACTTAGATACTTACACACACTTACTTGAATATAATAAAAAGAAATTAAGTACGAGCATAAATCTAAATCTTAACATTGGATACAGTCCAATGTTAAGTTCATATAAAATTGGAGAACATTTACAGATTCATCATAAGATCACTTATTTCACAAGCGTCCGATTGCTCACTATCACTCCGATCAACTAATTAAGTCACTGGTTCACTTTCAACCTGAGATAGTTTTCTCATAACTAACCAACTTTTTACTATAACTTAGTTCAAAACTAAATGCTAAACCCCCTTTATCACATCACCAACATCTAACGTCATTTTCCTTTCTCTTTCTTCTGTGCTGAGCAGGAAACGACTCTGTTCTACATGTCCAGCACATACACATTTGTAACTTGCATCGTCAGATAGAACATCGCGCAAGTAGGTACATTGCGGAGTGTAGAAATCGCGGAAGGTATCTTAACCGCACGCCCCTTTCCGGACTAGTAATGATGACCACGTTGGTATTGGATTCGCGCGCCTCGGACACCGCTCGTACGACGCGCCGCCGTTACTAACTCTGGATTCTTCGTTGACGCCCGCAATACAGCAAACATAACATTATTTATGCTCATCAAAAACCCCTTGTGTGCCCTCCGTTACATCAGAAGATAGGTTGATATCGCTAACGGGAGCCGCAGCTTCCACGTCATCGGACACATTGTGTCCGTCGCTTTCGGGCGCTTGCTCGAGTTTCTCCGCGCTGGCGATGTCATCGGGCAGCGGCGCACGGCTGGTGTCCGGCAGCAGCAGCGCCAGCCCCGCCGGGCCGAGCGCCACCAGCCCGAACACTATGCTGGGCAGACCTATCATATACTTGTCCTGCGGAAACAAACAAAATCTATAAGTACATTTAATTTGTATGTTGTAGCATGCACACACAAATAACATAGTAAAAAGGAAGCATGATCAGATGATGCAGACCAGGACCAGAGTGTTCGCTCAGACAAAGACGTCTCAGATATAGCCGGGGGCACCCCAAAGATCACCACAATGGTTGCAGTAATTGATGTCCGATTAACGAACAAAATCCGAAACACCAAACTGTACTTACTACGCTTGCGCTGATAACATCTACCGCATGCCAGGGCAGCTGGTGCCAAAAGGAACAGTACTTACTATGCTTGCGCTGATAACATCTACCGATACCAGGGCAGCTGGTGCCAAAAGGAACAGTACTTACTACGCTTGCGCTGATAACATCTACCGATACCAGGGCAGCTGGTGCCAAAAGGAACAGTACTTACTATGCTTGCGCTGATAACATCTACCGATACCAGGGCAGCTGGTGCCAAAAGGAACAGTACTTACTACGCTTGCGCTGATAACATCTACCGATACCAGGGCAGCTGGTGCCAAAAGGAACAGTACTTACTACGCTTGCGCTGATAACATCTACCGATACCAGGGCAGCTGGTGCCAAAAGGAACAGTACTTACTACGCTTGCGCTGATAACATCTACCGATACCAGGGCAGCTGGTGCCAAAAGGAAAAGTACTTACTACGCTTGCGCTGATAACATCTACCGCATGCCAGGGCAGCTGGTGCCAAAAGGAACAGTACTTACTATGCTTGCGCTGATAACATCTACCGATACCAGGGCAGCTGGTGCCAAAAGGAACAGTACTTACTACGCTTGCGCTGATAACATCTACCGATACCAGGGCAGCTGGTGCCAAAAGGAACAGTACTTACTACGCTTGCGCTGATAACATCTACCGATACCAGGGCAGCTGGTGCCAAAAGGAAAAGTACTTACTACGCTTGCGCTGATAACATCTACCGATACCAGGGCAGCTGGTGCCAAAAGGAAAAGTACTTACTACGCTTGCGCTGATAACATCTACCGCATGCCAGGGCAGCTGGTGCCAAAAGGAAAAGTACTTACTACGCTTGCGCTGATAACATCTACCGCATGCCAGGGCAGCTGGTGCCAAAAGGAAAAGTACTTACTACGCTTGCGCTGATAACATCTACCGCATGCCAGGGCAGCTGGTGCCAAAAGGAAAAGTACTTACTACGCTTGCGCTGATAACATCTACCGCATGCCAGGGCAGCTGGTGCCAAAAGGAAAAGTACTTACTACGCTTGCGCTGATAACATCTACCGCATGCCAGGGCAGCTGGTGCCAAAAGGAAAAGTACTTACTACGCTTGCGCTGATAACATCTACCGCATGCCAGGGCAGCTGGTGCCAAAAGTAGGTTCAGAAACGTAATGTCTGGACGGAATGGGGGGAGGACTTGGGCAAGCAGTGCGATCCAGACATATAGTGTTACCAGAAGCGGCGTCTGCGGCGCGAGCACAGCCCCGAGGCGCGCCACGGTGGAGGCGAGGTTGGTGAGCGAGTTGCGCGAGCTGGTGGGGAACACCTCCAGCGCCACCACCCACAAGCTGAACACGCCGTACGAGCTGCACATCTTGCCCGCCATGTACAGCAGCACGGGCGCCCATGACACCGCTGTACAAACCAACACATTTTATAATTCTTTTCACCCACATTAATAACTAAATAGGTGCCTGACCAGCTAGCTGTACTTGTTTTAGTTTAAGCCCAATGTACTTTAACCATTGCAATTTTAGTTTTCCTCACGTAATGAAGTAGGTGACGTTCGACATGTACCTACAGCAATAAAACAACTATTATCCCTTCAAATTTATCTTTGTCTCTTCTCTTCAATTTTATTGTCCTTTCAGCAACTAAACCAGCTAATCCGTTTTCATCCGTATCCCTAATTAGTTATCATAACCTTAGTTTTAGATAATATAAGGGGTTCAACTCCATTCAATCAACATGGAACCAGCGAACAGCACTCACATTTAGGCACGAAAGCGGACGTGATGAAGAAGATGGAACAAAGTATGTAGGCGACGCAGATGGGCGCCTTCCGACCGAACCTGTAATAAAAGAAGCATATGAGTTTCAGTGAAGGTTTGAGTTATAAATCGATGGGCAAGTTATTTAAACCATTAAAGTTATTTGGTGGAGAATTACATAGGACAGACCAAATGGCGTCTTCTCTCATCCCTTCTGCCGCGTGACTCGGTGCCAGTGCGGATGATGCACTTTTGGTTAAGCCCAGCGCAGCAGATGATAGTTTTATAAATGATTTCCTGCGGTCATTGGAAGCGAAACAAATCAGTCACTGAGCTATACAAGTAGGAAGCAAGAAGCAAAAGAGTGAGCTCAGTGACGAACCTCGGAGGCACGCAGACAAGTTTCATAGCTTCGAAGTTCATGTAATTGTTGTCAAAAGTGCCGGTTGAGTAGTTGATAATGATCCCGTTTACCCCAAATGTCAAACGGATGAACCAGCTGAACCTAGTAGTAAGTTAGTATAACCTGGTAAGAGTAAGAGCAGTGACGATCCTCGGAGGTATGGAGACCAGCAGCATGGCTCCGAAGTTGATGTACTTATTGCCGGAGATGCCGGTCGAGTTGATGATGGTTCCGTTGAGCACGAAGGTGGCGCAGGTGAAGCAGCCGGCGACCATTGCCACGCGAACGCTGATGGTAGGCGACCGGAGCGACGACAACAGGTCGGACTGCGAGGCGCTGGCCGGTGCCTCTCCTGCCTGAAGGCGGTCATTATTGTTGGTACACATTTTTAGCCTGATCTCGTTAAAAATCTGTCAAATTTCAAATTGGAACTTGTTTAGCTGCAGATTTTGTCTGTTACAATTTTGGGCAATAGCTAGTTAGTTTTTAAACTCTTTTTATTTTGGTTACAAATTAGACAGCCTAGGCTGGACAAAAAGCCACTAAAATGGTTGTTTATTTTATACCGGTTAAGATCCGCTAAGGTCAGTGCCAACCAGTTGGCATCAATATAATTGGTTATAATTTGTTGCAGTATGTACCTCACAAGACTTCCTCTCCTCCTGGATCTTGTTCATCATGGCTCTGGCCTTGTTGGAGAACGTGATGTTGTTGGTCTTGGCCACTTTGTTGAGGATCTTCACCGCTTCGTCCTTCTTGTTATGCGCCAGCAACCACCTGGGACCATAGTATACCTATATCTGTTTATTGAGCCCCTACTTATTCACCTATTTATTGAGGGCAGAGGTGGATTTAGACTAAGGTGCGGCGGTCGAGATAAATCACGAATCACACGTTTGAGTAGACTTTATTTTCAAGAATAAGATCTGTATGCAAAAGTCCCAGAATATTTTGCATCTTGAAAGTGAAGGAAAAATTTAATCAGGTAGCAATTTTCAATTCCGCCGCGGTGACACTCTTCAAGCAAAAGAGCTTTTGTAAATATACCACATATAAATGACGTCACAAAATAAAATAAGAGGCGTCTAATCACCTGACTCCTTCATCCACTAAGAAGATGTAGAAGACAACAACAAGCAGCGGCGCGTAGATGGCGCGCATGAGGTGGCGCCAGTAGGGTACCTTCCACACAACGACGACCAGCGCCGCGCTGCCGAGGCTGGACAGGATGTCCCACAGGCACGAGAATGCTACGCGTTGCTTCTGCGTTACTGTTTCCAGAGCTGCAATCAAACGACACTAATTAAATTCACACACCTCTATTAAAAAGAATTTCAAAGAAATTCACACGCCCTGTATATACATAATGCAATTCGTAAAAAATATCGACATTTCTTTAAATCTAAATCTGAAAATTTTACTAACTACAATCGACGAAATAAAGAAAAACTAATTTTACCCAAATCTAACCTTAGGTACACAATTTAGCAAAGGTCCTCGACTCACGATTACCAAATATTTATAATAAAACTAGCAGCGCCTCGCGGTTTCACCCGCGTAGTTCCCGTTCCCGTAAGAATTTCGGGATAAAAAGTAGCCTATGTCCTATTCCAGACTATAATCTATCTCTGTGCCAAATTTCATCCAGATCCGTTTTGCCGTTCTGGCGTGATAAAGGAACAAACATCCATCCATCTATCTATCCATCCATCCATCTAAACTTTCACGTTTATAATATTAGTGAGATACCCAGCTCCATAAAAGATCTTACAAATGAATCGGTCTTCCGAGTAAACTTAAAGAATACCTTATTCCTAAATGTTATTACTCAGTTGACGAATTTTTAAATGATAAATCTAAACTAGAATAATTGACACATTTAATATAGAGTTATTAATGGAATTGTTTTTATGCTTGCGCTTAACAATGTTTAAATTATTCGACTACTTTGTTCCTAGCTATAAATGGACTAAGTACCAAACGATTATTATAATTTATAAATAAATTGCTGCGCCCTTACAGGGTACATGTACCTACCTACCTGCGAGCTAAGTACACCTAAGCTGAAATTGTAAAATGTATGTGTATGCAATAAATGAATATGAATATTCCAAATTGGAAAGTAATTCTGACTCATTATGATGCCTTTTTACGACACCGCTCAGCGTATAGCTGTTGGTGAAACAATTGTTTACAATTGTGTTCGAAAAAAGGCCTAGAGATAGATAGATAGATAATTCTTTATTGTACCACACAAACACAGAAAACAGTACAGAAATAAAAAAGTTACAAGATGAAGTACAAAGGCGGCCTTATCGCTATGAGCGATCTCTTCCAGGCAACCTTGGGATGGACTGGACAAGTTAGAACAAAAAAAGACGGTGGCACTTGAAAAAGAAATTATAAAATAATTATATAATACTTAATGTAATATTAACATAGCATACAAAAAAAAAACAATAAACTAATACGAACATAAAAAAATAATAATTAGCTTAAACCTGTAATGATAGGTAATGCTGATGAAGCAGTTTTTTAAAGATAGGAAGTGATTTGGCGCGTCTGATGTCAAGGGGCAGAGCATTCCATAGACGGGTCGCTTGTACAGTGAAAGATTTGTCATAGAAAGTGGTAGTGTGGGCAGGCCTATGCATGGGATCGTATGAGACTGGACGAGGAGATCCTATCTTACAGAAGAACATAGGCTACTTATCATAATTATCATCTTCTTAACCTTATCGCTGGGGAAAATCGGCACAATTTTTTTTCTTTTACCAACTCTCCGTTACAGGTTTGCTTCTTTTTATGTACGTGAAACCGCAGCTTACTAGCTGCGGCTACGGTTTCGTGCACGTGTCGCTGCTCTCCAAATCTTTTCTACATTATGTTTCACCTTATTCCTCTCCAATAGCTTCGACAAAAGTAGTTAATTATGACTCACAAAGCACCATGCTGGCGTTTCCGTATCCGAGCGCAGTCTCCAGGAACTCCAGTACCAGCAGCATCCAGTAGTTGACGGAGAATGACTTCAGCAGCCCCATCGTGCCCACGACGAGCGGTGTGCCCACTATCACTACCTTGCGCCCGTATCTGCACAATTTTAATTTCATTTATTAGTTTTTAGTAGGTTTTCCTTCGTCATTAGGAATAAAAAATTATAAGTAAGTATCGACTCTGAAAGACTACCCTGCACATAGATGGCAAAAGATGGCGACGGTCTAGTTTCCCCAGTTAGAATACGATTCAGTGCAATGGTTGAGCTCGACTAAAGTAAAGACAAACCTGTCAGAGATGAACCCGCAGAGCACGAAAGAGAAAACCAGTCCCAGGTTGTGCACCGTGCCCACCAGGGTGCGCTTCCACTGCTGGCAGCCCAGGTCGAACTGAGGACAGACGTATCACTCACAGTACCTATCGAGTCTGATTAAAAATAAAATAGAGAAGGGATAGCATGAGCAAAAAAGTAAGCGACTAGGATAACATTGCTTGTAGCGCCCCAACCGGGTAAGTACAGGTTTTGTACTTTTACCTAAGATCCTTGTAACAACATCTTACCTACACATGCATAAATGATTCCTCATGTAAAAAAAATAGTTTTTCAATAGACTTCAAGTTCCTTAGTATTTATTTACACAGTTATTTGTTTTTCAGCAAACTGAATAAAATATTCCACATCGGTCCATAATTGATGGAAAAGCCGAACATAGAAACTTTCTCTTCTTTTGTTTTTCGTTTCGTCGGTTACGACGCCGGCAAAACGCCGAGAATCTGAAACTGTTGCAAGTCCGCACACCAGTCACCATCCATACGTTTTCTTGGACGACAAAATAATAAGATGTTTTGCGAAATTAATTAGTATTATTAAAGATCATGATAATCAATGATGCTGAAGCACGGTGACTGTCGCAGGAAATGAGTCTGGTCTGTCTGTAATAACAGCACTGGTTCACGCCGACTCCGACCACTGCTCATCACGAGGGCGGCCGGTGGCGCGGCGGCGGTCACGTTCTCAAAAACATGAGTAAAACACCATCATTAGCATGTTTACCGAACGATTTGCGGACGCACTACGACTAACGGCGAATTATCTTTTAATACCATGGCGTTTGATTATAGTGTTTCAGTCAATTAGATAGTTTACGCAAACATTTCGTAGAGCTTGGACACACTACAACTAAAGGTTTAGAAACAATAGATAGTTAGGGCCCAGGATCTGAACACTACGACCTGTTACTGTGAAGTCATGAACTTGAACTCGACTACACCTAGCTTAGCAGGTACTTATGGTTGAATGACCACAATGACATAATGAGTGCTATTCTGTCATATACGCGACAATGACATTGGAGTTGACTTGTTGTTGGTGAATCTAACTACGCCTCTGGCAAGGGCAAGCGTCAAGGGACAAATCCTGTTATCGTATGTAGTAGGTACGAGTAAGGTAGGCTTGCTAATGGTACTATGGTGATGCTTTCATTATATTTCGGCACAGTCGCATGTGCCTGATAGCCATGCAACTGTGCCATTACAAGGAAAACTCAAATCTTTTTTACAATTTATTTAGGTAGGTGTAGGTAGGTGTTACCTACCATGGTTACACCTACCTACACCTACCATGGTCACCATGGTTACACCTACCTACACCTACCTAAATAAATTACCTATAACTAATGTTGGGCAGTCCACACAGCACCATCTACCCACGAGCAGAACAGAGCTTGTGTTTGATCCCTTTAAAAGTACTTTTAGTGTTAAAAACCTGTGTTGATAACTTCAATAATGTGTTGTGACCTACCTCAGCAACAATGCTGTTATAGTCGTCGTAGAGCACGTTCGTGCAGGGCATTGTCTTGTTCCAGGCGAAGTTGTCAGGGCCGCACCGGTCCCCGGCTGGATCGCCGCTCGTGAGACCACGCTCCTCCGAGTAGTTCCCCGCGTCTAGCGGCGCCATCCGGTAACACTGGTTGACGTTAGCTCCGATCGTGTACTCCAGCCACGAGGTGTTGAAGTCTCTCTCTGTGGGCTGCACGCGCGTCTCGCACTCCGGTACAACGCATCTGAAGACAAAAAAAACCATCGTGCATAAACGAAAGAAAAAGTGCGTATATATCCAAGAAAGTAAAGAATATAATGACTAAGTTTTGTGAGTAACGGAGTTATGGGTACTCAATACAGATATGTTTTCAGAGAAGACCAGAGGCATCACATGACGTCATGAGAGTCTGCATGCAAAGGGTAACCGCGCGCGACGCGCCCGCGCGGGTGAACACTCTCAGTATGCAAATGATGAGTTTCTCTGACAAGACATATGAATATGCGTCGTCTCACCGGGAGGGAACTGAGCAGACGAGCCCCAGCATTGTGGTACCTAGCTGAAGTGAAGTAACACTCGCTCACGGGTTACACTGAAAATACGAGGGTGCGCTCTTTACACAATTGGTAACATACAGTGTGTGACTTATAATGACATGAATAGATAATAGCTAGGTCCCTACAGGATGTACAAAAAGCGTAACCTGTCGGCGCGAGGCAAAATAATGATTATCGCTACTTGCCTCCGAAACATTTGTAATCTATACTATAATATTATAAATGCGAAAGTGTTTGTTTGTTTGTCCTTCCATCACGCCCTAACTAAGCAACCAATGGACTTGACTTTTAGCATAGAGTTAGTTGAAAGGATGCAGAGTAGGTAACATAATTAAGCTTTTTATAACATAAATCAGGATAGAAAATAAACCTAAGCAACGCGTGCGAAGCTGCAAGCGGCAGCTGGTATGTAAATATTAGTGATTTGTCGGTTGTTACTCTAATTGTTCTGTTCATAAATTTACCTATCTAAGTACTTATTTGTTATTGGTATGACGAAAGCGGTGTAATCTTCTCCTACTAGTGATTGTTTGTGACCGCTGCTGCAGCTACAACTAGTATCTACATACATACGAGTATACCTACTACAAACGAGTATGTTAGGTACAACTAATACAAATGTTATGCACGCATATAAACACGAGAAGCATAAAATTACATAAATGCGATAAATTCTGTTTACGACTCATGCACACCGTGCGCTGCTCCTGAAGGCTGCTCAAGGCTGCCCGAAGCGTAGGTACTTCTCGGTTACATCAGCATACCTATACTCTACAACAAGTACCTATTTCCAAATAGGTCAGCGGGAATTTTACTTATCATAAACATTGCAATGGGTGCACGCGCGGTGATCACCATTGCAATGGGTGCACGGTGATCACCATTGTCTATGAATTTGCAGCTAAATACTTTTGAATGATGGTATAAACTTAGAAGTTTTGTGACTTTGTGGATATTTCATTGGACACATGTATGGGTAATCGTGTAACGATACAATCCGATCAGATCCTGTCAGAAAGCCAGTGTGAATGGTTGACGGAATGTTTATTCAGCGTCAGAGACATCATCAACCTCTTATCATTCCCAAGCTTCACGTCGTCTCCCTAGTTTACAGAAAATGGGCTTACTCCTAGTTTATGGGCATTTTCTGGAATGGATTTAGTTTAAGGTATTCACTGGCCAGCGTCTGCAGAGCGACCAGCGGGGCGGGCCACACGCAGCTATAGATACGCGGTGGTAGTTTTACGTGTGAGCGTCCAAAGTGTTAATCGGGAACTTAGCTTCTGTTGTGTAAAGACCGTCTTTTGTTTTTGGGTTTCCGAGTAGTTAGAATTGATATTCGTGAGATTGTGGTCAAAGTCAAACAATATTGACGTTGAAAACACATACCTAACTATATTATAATTTGATTGTTTTGAAAAAAAAAACGGATTTAAAATTCTTTGAATCCTTCCACACTCACACGGCTTTTTAAGTTTATTGGGTACAAATGTTAATTTCTCGAATAAAATGTTTAAGGGATTTTTTTTCCAAATCGGTCCTCATTGGACGGACAAAACGACGAAAATACATTCAACAATAAACATACATACAATCAATCATAGAACCTTTCCAACCTCTTTTTTTTTCGTCGGTTAAATAAGCTTAGCGCTTAGAGAAAGAGAGTTTAGATGCTGTTAGGATAACAATGTTTTTTTTCGTAGTTATTGAATAGGACATAATATTGTGTGTCCTGAGTGGCGCGGCGGCGGCGCATCTCACGAGAGATTCAGGACAAATTAAATAGAATAGAAACCTGACGTCCACATCACCTACTGTGAAGACTTAGTCAAAGTTACGGTTTATAGGAGAGCCACAAGACTAGTTCTGGAATGTGACCCCCAAAAGGAACAATCAGCCGAACCTGAAGCCAACATCCTCTGCGGTGAAGACGTAGTTGAAATTGCAGATGTTGAGGAAGGAGTCCCGGAAGGCCAGCAGCAGCAGCAGCACCAGCTGGTACTTGCCGAAGGAGCCCAGCTCGTGCAGGATGTTCTCCAGATTGAATTGGCCATCGCCAGCGCCCTCTGTGCTCTCTTCACTCCGCTGACACTGGAACATATAAAGTTCTCAAGTTGTTCATTCTACGTAAAACATAATTGAATCGTGAGAAAATAGGACATGGATCTGTCTGTGAGTTTAAATTAATCATCATCCTTTGTTCCATTAATGCCCACAAGTGAACATAAGCTTGTCCCATAAGACGCAACAAATAGCGACCCTGAGCGCATCTATTCTATGACCGGCCATGCACCCTCTATGACCGGCCATGCACCCTCTATGACCGCCCATGCACCCTCTTTGCAATGTTCGTGTTTTTAATCTGTCACTTCAATGCAGCAAATGCTGGAATTTGCAAGACCCAGACTTGAGTCTTGAGCGATGCAGACATGAGTTTTGAGCGATGCAGACTTGAGTCTGCGTGAGACTAGCCATAGACAGCAAATTAGAAAAAATGTTAAACACAGTTACAGCCTTTGATTATTTTACGCTGTTATAATATAGGTACCTTGCCGCTGGCTTCTTTGGACATCTTGAAGAGTGGTGACGTGACTTGAAACGAATATCAATGGTTTATTCTTCTTCTGAGCGCTAACAGCATCCTCTGGACACAAAAATCAAAACATGTATTAGGTAGGCAGGTAGGTATTTATGAGACAGTAGTCAATGGATTTCTGGACTTTATTGTAATCCCCGATGATGGAACAGAGGCTGTAGGTAGGTAGGTATGCCCTTAGCGGTGTTTTTTTTTAATTTTATTGGAAATTTTACTTCATTAGGTAACAAAGATAAAGACAATTATGAAATTGAAACAGTTAGAGTACCTAAGTATTAACAATTGAAATAGTAGAGCCAAATGCAGACTATTGTGAATAGTCTAGAGGAAGCACTGATCCATAACTAGGCACTAGGCAATCCGAAGCATTCCCAAAACACTTCACTTCTTTTCACATTTCAATTCACAATTCAATTGATATTATGTGCTGATTTTTGTGTTGTGCGGTAGCGGTGTTGAACGTATATCCTAAGGCTATATCCTAAGGTATAACAATTTTAAATATAAAAAAGATTGTAGATAAATCAGAGGATCGGATCGTGAGGACTCGTATATAAAGTGTGACAGAACTTCGTAGGAAACGAAAACAAATAATGAATGAATAATAGTAGATTGTTTTACAAGGGACTAAACCATCCCATTATATACGAGGTTGTTATACTCCCGAGCGTAGCGAGGGAGGATGACAAGACCGAGTTATAATGGGTGGTTTTGGCCCGAGTAAAACACTCTACTTTTCACTTCGATTGCGAGAAAATAAAACAATTCAAAATTAGACAATTTTCAGAAATTTTATTAAAAATTAAATGTGCAGTTAGAGCAATTTTGAATGTTTAGTGATATGTTTTTCCCGGGCAATTTTATTTCGGTTCTCTGTGATTGGGATGTGTGTGTAATATTTTGAGTTGATTGTTGTGGAGTAAAAGTTGGAGAGACTCGACTCATGCTTGAGTTTCGTGCATTATTAAGATCTGAGTGCGGCTTCAGCTGAGTTGACATATTCATCCAAACGTTGAAACATTAGTGGGACGTAACTCCTGATAGGCTTTAACTATATTAAGGTATTCTCCACTGATGACAAATTTACGCTCTTTGTTTGTTTTCGTGTTCGGCAGACTCACAGCTTGTAGGTTTGTATCCGTTTCTACGTCTTCTAGCGTTATATTAGCAAGCTCTATTCCTCTGCATGCACCGCTGATTCCATAAATTAAAGCAACCTGTTGAACAAAAAAATAAGTGTGTTATTAATCGTAATAACCTAGGTACATAATTTAGGTATGTAGGTAGGTATCTATTTATTTAGTTTGAGTTGAGTACATAAGTAGTAGGTTACCTTTGTTGCCAAGTATTGTTTATTTGGAGCGTTATTTAAAAATGTTTCGATTTCTTGTGTCGTCAAGACTTTAGATTTTTTTGCCTTGTATCCAGTGGACAATTTCTTCAGTAAAGCCGTTAAATTTACATATTTTTTAATATCGACGTCGTGTCTCGTTTGTAAGGTCATTCTTAACATTGAATATGTGCTCCAAAGAGTCGACGATTTGAATTTTTTCGATAATTCATCAAAATAAGTGAGAAAAACCCCTTCTGTAAAAGAATCCACACGTTTCTCATCTCTCCATTTCATAAAATTTTCGTAACTCTTTAAATATATTCCACGTGATTTTGTCGGCAACAGATTCATAATTATTTCTTTGCCCTTTTCTTCCATTTGCATATTAGCATCTTCACTATCACTTGATGACATTTTTCACGTTCACAATTTGGAAGTAAAAGTCAGGAAGTTAAACGTAAAAGTTTGTGATTTGGAATGAAGAAAATTCTAGAGATTTAGCGCCAATACCATCTTTTTTTTTAAATCTCTATTTAACCCGCAACGAAAGAGTTCGCATTCTACCGTGAAGGGAAGAATCAACCTTCATAAAACATCACCAAGACGGTTCTATTTTCAAAAAAAAGGTTGACGGAGCACCAAGAAGTCGAGTTTTTATGTAAGAGAACGAATGCTTTGTACTGGCTGATGATTTTAGACAAAAATTAAAAAGAAAAATTACTTTTTAGCCCGAGGGATTAAACTCGAGTTTTAGGCCTGCTAAGCTACACTATTATGATACACTTTTCGAGCAAGAGAAGTGAAAAAAATATTTTATGGATAAGAGACAAATAAATGACAAATAAAATTAATAATTAAATAAGTATTGCTGGACAATTCACACAGCATTATCTAGCCCCAAGCTAAGCCGAGCTTGTGTTATGGGTACTAGATAACTGATAAACATAATACAATACATTACATACATAGATTTTTTTTTATTATACTTAGGTAGATAACGACCAGAACACCCGGAACAAATACCTGCAGATCGTACAAATATTTGTCCCAAGGCGGCAATCGAACCCGCAACCTCCTGCATCGCAGGCGGACCTTCGCCCACCGCGCACAGAGGTCGTCATAAATAATTAAATTTTTTATCTTAGTGCCCAGCCGCAGCCGTTGAGATGAAGTTGGAACTCACTGGTATCACTAGTATTGATGAGGAAATGTGTCTGCTCCGCGAGCAGCGATCACGGAGGGGTGTTCCTACTGAGGAGCGAGCATCGTCTCCCGCCTCCGCTATATACTGGCCAACTACTATGAACACTGATAGTTTTACGATTACATTAAATCTGTGAGAAATGATGGAGTTTTCCATAAAAAGGCGGCCATCTGCATTGCACTTAGTTACATGTTGAATAAGATATTACTGTCAATGACAACTAGCACTTAACTCAAACAGAACAATATTTAATTGACTTGTTTCTTGTCATAGCTTATTAGTAAAGGTTATCATATTTTACTCCTTCATTCAAAAAGTAATAAATCGTTACCAATAACAATCGGTGAACATGTGCCCAGAATGCTGGCTACATTGCTTTGCCACGTTTGAAAGGTAAAGCATCAAAAATATTAAAATGTCCGAAATCGATTAACTTCTACACTCTTTTAGAGCCTGATCAGGGCTTGGTTTTGTGAGTACGGTAGACTCGCATAAGCCCAGGGTCACCAGGGTCTACCATAGTCGTACAACCCCCCCCCCCCCCCCCCCCACCCCCGATTTGGGTTCGAACGAGTCTAGGGTCAAGAAAAGAAAAATTGCACTTTTTTTCGTAGAATATTATTATTTCATATAATAATTTTTTGAATTATTTGTCTGGTCTTAAAATAAAAATATTGTGATAGTGATTCGAACCCACTTTATAAGATAAATGATCGTGTACGTTCAGTTCTTGAGGAGCTTACGACAAAGGTTCTCGTGAGTCACTCATGGAAGGTTGTGGTTGAAAAGTAAACATTTGGTATGTTCAAGAATTCTTGCACCATGACGGGGTGCGCAAATTGAACATAAACTGTACGTCCACTTTCAATAACATGAAGGCACGGGGAATCGATTGGATGCGCCTGCGCCGATCCGCCGCGCTGCCTCTCACACCCAGGGATAAAGGAATTACTCACCGGCCGGTGATACATTTAATGTTTCCACGGAGAAATGGTACCTACAGATGGCGCTGTTTTCCAACAAGCAGGGCCTCAGCTGGGTCACGCAGTGCTGGGTTCCGTACATGTACATTTTGCTTTCTATACGTTTGCAAGACTATAATTTATGAAGTAGGTATCTAGTCTGTGCGTTTCGCGGATGGTCCTACCACATTCTACCACACTGGCGGCGGCTAGGCGGCTGGGCCGTGGTCTGGCTTGAGCCCAGGTCGTGGTCTGGTTTGAGCCCAGGTTTGTAAGAATCGGGTTATAACTTGAAACCATTTTTATGTACCTAATCAGAAAACAATAATAATTTTGTTTGTTTAATTCAATGTTTTTTTGTTAAATGCTTACAAAATAATAAAATCATATAATAATTCATAAATCAGTCAAATTTCATACTAAATCTGTGTATACAGGGTGAAACAACAATGAAGGACCAAACTTATTTTTTTTTATCTAAGATGCGTCGCCCGCGGCGAAGGTGTTTTGTGTTTTCGAGGGGATGTAAACAATTTCGTAGGCCTTTTTTTATGACATAACTCTAGCACATGCATCAGTCTAGTGGTAATTATTTTTATTTCCTCAGCCTCACCCCAACAGCCTACTAATGGTCCACAGCTGGACGCAGGCCTCCCTGATAATCGCCTAGTTAGCTTTTATCTCTTGGGGGTAGTGCCCACAATCCCCTCGCTTGGCGGGGCTCATGCGGGTTGGGGAGCTAAAATTTGGAAATTTTTCAAAATATTTTTCCCGTGCTTTGCGATCGATTTAGGTACACCCTTTATAAAACAAAGTCGTGTTAGTAAGACCATTTACAACTCAAGAACGACTGGCCCAATATTAATGATCTTTGATTTGTTTTGGTCTCCGTCCCGAATAGCAGAATAACTATCCAACGATTAGGGTTCCGCGCAAACAAATTAAATTGTACGCGGGCGAAGCTGTGGGCACAGCTATTTTCAAATAAATAGTCAAATTTTTAACAAAATTAATATATGTAACCTATTCCATACTTATATCACAGCTAACAATAAAAATTCAAATGTGATTCTCGGCTAAACATTTGAACGGATCTTTTTGCAGGGAAGTAGACGTTACCCCGGGGAAGGACAGGCGACATTTTCGGAAGAAGTAGACGGTACCCCGCGGAAGGACAGGCGATATTTTCGGAAGAAGTAGACGGTACCCCGCGGAAGGACAGGCGATATTTTCGGAAGAAGTAGACGGTACCCCGCGGAAGGACAGGCGATATTCTCGTAAAAGCGTGTTCAAAGCCGCGGGCTGAAGCTAGTAAGAAATGAAGTGTTAATTAAAGCTGCCGATAACTTGCACTAGTCAACCTTTACATTGAGAACGATTGTTTTGGTTTATAGGTAAAGTCGAAGGTAGTGGTAGTGTATTATTTGGAATAGTGTTATTTAAATTAGTTTTTATTTGGAGGTGGAGTCCCACGTGACTTGCGCCTCGTTGTCAGCGAGGCTGTTTACCAAACACTCCCATTGTTCAACAGCCACCACACCAGAGCAGACTCTACGATGCTATTCGGTGTGAGATACATTAGGTACCTACTGTACGGCTAAGCACGGCTGCATTGTAGCACGTGGGCCAATCGGAACATTCGACAGTATTATCATCACTAAAGAATTTACACCGGTGCATGTGTGTGTCTGTGTATGATTTCTTGAAATATCAACGACAATTTAACTTAAGTTTTAATATCACGTATCATGCGTAGTAAAAAATATTATCAAATATATTTAAAAACCATTCTTACATTATTTTTATTGTTTTAAATTTCAAACACGTAAAATTTTTGTAATTTTTCATGACAACATAGATTTTGGTAAAAAAATATTTACTAATTTTAATAATCTATGAGTGCGTGTAATAGAGCACGAATGATAGTTATATAAATATAAAGGAAGACATAAACATGATTTTTTTACATAAATATTTAATGAAAACTCCTAATAGTATCCACAGGTGATCGGAATGCTGGCTTTTATTTCGGTCAACGAATTAGCATGGTGGCAATGCTGCCAGCATTCTGGGCACACTGCCTTCCGGTGACAGCTTAGATTTTTAGAAAATAGAGTTGAGTGTAAATATTAGTTGTAATTATTATTGTATTGTATATTGTCATTTTCTTTAAATAAATAATTATGGTATTTAACCCTAGAATACTAATCATCGCCTGAGAGGCCGCGCGCGGTCAGTTTTTTCCGGTTTTTTCAAAAACGCGCCCGCGAATCCTACTGTGCTTTCGCCCCAATTCAGCATATCCCGCGCCGCAGAGAGAAGCAAACGCAGACCCGACCCCAGCCTCTCCATTTTCAAAATATAAGCTACTGGATCGCCTGGGAGGCGATCATTAGTATTAACGGTAAGTATATTTTTCGTTACTTGTTTTGATATTTACATATTTTTCAGCAATTAGCCATGTTATAACTTAGCAAATGTTGATTTTCTTTTTAGATGAAGCTCAACGAAGAACATTATAGTCAATTATTTACTAAATGAGAACTCCTATAGCGAAATTGAGGCAAACTGGAAGTCGATTCTTATGACTCTGACGATAGCTCGGCAGATCTTTCTTTCATGTCAATCCGACTGGAAGAAAACCTACAAAATATTGTTTCAGATGGCTCTGAACCCTTGAATATTTCAGTACCACATCAAGCTACAAGCAATGCGTCTGATTCACCAGTTCCAGAAACTGCATCACAAGAAGAACAATGAAAATGAAAGGCCGACTTCAAATTAGTCTGTAGACCAAAATATGATGTTACCATAAGTTTGATTTAATGTTTTATAAAGTTTATATATTGGTTATTATTATTAATACTAAAAAACAGCAAAGATATAGTAGTATTTTTTTACCAGACCGATATAAGACTGTTATGTTTTGAGAAAAAAAAAGTCGTTACTGTAATATTTAAGTCTCATTTTAAGACTAATGAAGATATTATTTTAATAATATATTTTAGTTTTTAAAAATTTAGAGGTCGGCCAAGTTATTTATGTTATCATAATAACATTTAAATAAATAACTAACACAATAAATTTGTTTTATTTCAAAAGTAGCCTCCTAGGCGATCATTAGTATTAAGCTGTGGTAAATTTATATTAGTACTCTAGGGTTAAAGAAAAATTCAAAAATCGTTTATCAAAAGTTGACCCCCGTGGGACCTAGAATCCCCCTCATTTAAGAGTCAAAAGTCAATAACTTTATTTCTTTAGGCTTACAAAAAAGCACTTAGAGTGAGAATAATTTTTTCAAAAACTTTACTCATTGCAATTGTATTGAAATTGGCCTGTAGTTGGCTGGATCAGTGTGATTAGGTACCAGACTTATTTAAAGAAGTACCAGTTTACTGTATTTCATGAGATCAGGAAAAATTCCTGCGTCGACACAACTATTGAAAATATAGGCCAAACAAGGAGCAACTTCCTTAATACTAGAACTCAGTACTTTAGTTGAAATACCCCAAAGATCCTGAGTGTTTTTGATGTTAATTGACTTAAATGTTTTCACTATATAATTATCATTTACATGGCTAAAGATAAAGACTTCCTTACATTTTTCAACAGATGATTCTAATAATTTAACCTCCATTGAAGGTGTGGAGTTTAGGGACCGAGTAATAACTTTAGGAATATCGCGAGAGAATGCATCAAAAGCATCGGCAATATCTTTATCATTTATTAGAATTGAATCATTAATTTTTAACCTTATTTCTACGTGGCTTTGATTTACCGGTTTCGTTATTTATTAGTCTCCATGTTGCTTTTATTTTATCAGATGAGTTTAATTTTTTTTTTCTCAAGAACAGGCATTTTGCAGTGCTACAGACTTTCTTAAATGTTTTTGAGTAGTTTGTTACATACAAAAGAAACGCAGGATCATGTAACCTAGCTTCTCAAGCACCATAAAGATCGTTTAGTCTATTCTTACTTCTATAAATGCCGGGAGTAGCCCAATCAGTGAATCCGACCTTGTCTCTAACTATGCAAGTTTTAACTTTGAAAACTTCACTGTGTTCTTTGTTTATAACATTTAAAAGTTTGGCAAATAAGTCATTAAGGTCATCAGAACAAGATACATTAGTTATTGCTAGTTCTACTTTACTTTGAAAATTCCTAATACGCGTTTCTGTGATAGGCCTGCAGGTATATATTTCAACTTTGTTTTTATCGTTCAAATTATAACTAAAACTAACACTCTAACCATAATGGTCTGATTTGATTGCTTAGTTACTGCTTTGTTGGTAGGAAATTGACTGCAGTAAATATTATCTAAACATGTGGCAGATCTTTCGGTTTAGTACTAACATATGTACTAAACCGAAAGAGGGGGACTCTAGGTCCCTGTATATTTTTATCTGAATATACTTGAATATACTATCAGTAGCTTCTCCATTGGAACAGATACGCGACGCAGGTCGCACTGTACGTATATCTCACGGATACGTCACCCGTCGACAAAGAACGAAAGTATTAATTTCTGTTAGGCGTATTTACTCTTCTCGGACGCAATATGAATGTTACAATGTTGCTGAAGCTTGCCGCTTCGCAGACTTCGCACATTAACTTTAATTGATAATAAAGGATAATTTATTGTATCAATTGAAAGTAATTCCTAGAACTTATCTAATCGGAGGAGGAATAAAAATTGTCACGTGGTTGACGGTACCGTGACTCGCTCGAACTAATAATAATTTTGGGTCATTTATCGGAAACGTGTTCGCGATTCATAAAAATAATCACTAGATAGGTACCTGTCCAATAAAGTAGGGCGGGCGGCGCGGGGCGCGGGGCGCGGGGTCACGCAAAAGTTGAAGTTCCTATTTATAAATGCGAACGGTTGGTGGTCAATGTTTAGATGATCGAATGTTTGTTACCTCTTCACGACAAAACTTGTCAACTGATTGAGCTGAAATTTAGCAAAAATACTACATTAATAATACGACCTGAACAGAACC
Organism: Eupithecia exiguata; assembly: GCA_947086465.1. Taxonomy (NCBI): domain Eukaryota; kingdom Metazoa; phylum Arthropoda; class Insecta; order Lepidoptera; family Geometridae; genus Eupithecia; species Eupithecia exiguata. Next base: position 13,131,165 of record OX352236.1, read on the forward strand.
TGGAATAACTTTCAGGCTATCCCAGAAACACATACAGGCTACCACGGAAACACATACAGGTTATCCCGGAAATACGCGCGCGAACTGAACCGCGGGCAGAAGCAAGTCGGCTATACAAATCTGATCCCATTGTTGCTAAAGTAAGCATTAAGTTCAAAATTAAATGAACTTTTTATAATATCTCTGGATAAATAATAGATTCAGGCGTTACTTTGCGGAAATCCATTGCAAAATATAAGGATGAAAATATTTAGTAACAATGCCGCGAAAAAAACCTCCGATAAGTTCTAACAAAATGTAGTCCGCGTTGTAGAAGAAAACGACGCCAACTACAAAATGAAAAAATACCTATCAAAGCAAGACGTCAACTAGTTTCGTCTCTCCACGAGACATCATCAGGACACCACAATACTCGACCTTAACACTGAGAGCGCCAAGCAACAACGGCAGAGTCCCACCAGAGATGTTGCCACTCCGAGCTCCGCGACTACGGCGCGCGGAGCTAGCGGACTACATTTTGTTAGAACTTATCGGAGGTTTTTTCGCGGAATTGTTACTAAATATTTTCATCCTTATATTTTTTAGTATCTCTGGAAATAAAATAATATTATAATTTTGATGTAGAAGTCTATAAGGGCGGAGGTGGAGCATTAGCACAAAGCGCAGCATCGACACGAGGTCGCAACCCTACCTGCGGAGGTGGAGCATTAGCACAAAACGTAGCTTCGACAAGAGGTCGCGACCCGACCTGCCTATTATAGATAGTCTTATCGGCACTCCATACATTATACTCGTGCATTGTTTTGTTTACTTGTTCGCTAATACTTCACTAATTACATTATTTGCTAAAAACCAATTATTATAAATAACAAGGAAACAAAAGGTACCATCTGTGCAGTAATTTTGATCTTCCTTCGTGAAGCGAAGGTGAATGATGTGATGACTATGAACATTCCAGGAGACTTCAATGATACGAAGGCGATTAATCAAATAACGATTAAATAATGATGTGGAAATCCTAGTGCGTGAAAGATAGGAAAGATTAGGATTCACAATTAGCATTTCCTTATCTGGTTTGTCGGAAGTCCTAGTAGAGTCGTTGCCTCCGGGTGGTGCCATGTGGCAGAACCACCGGGACTCTATCGTTCCAACGTATGTATAATGAGGGGGCGTATGAACAGTATCTAGTATTTTATGGTTCAAGAATGATGAAACAATACGTTTTGCGGGTAATTTAATCACCTGATTTGAACGAGCGGACTCTACTCCGCCTGACAACCGAATCGACCCAATTATATAATCCATTATAATATGAAACACTTAACATGAGAACTTAAACCTGGATTCACTTACTGTGGGGTCAACAACAATGGTTTTTATCCACAACACAGGTCACATCAATGTACTTTTGTAACACAATGCAGATAAATCCTTTTATTTACTTATCTGAAAGGATTGCTAGTCAATAAAACATCCAGAGCTTCGTTCGCTCGGGCTAAGTGAAATGATATCGTCAAGAATCCTGCGCACACGCACCTGTGGATGCAACAACGCACGCGTGAGTCGACGCGCCGGCACGGACTGCCGGTCATTTATGAATCGCAAGCAGATGGAAGTAGCTTAGCTACCACACAGTAGCTGATCTGTGTTTTCTTCTCTAAGTATACCTACTTATAACAATAGGGGTAAGTTGACCGTGAAACAGAAACAGTTACGATAATGCGTCGTGTCGTGCGCTTGCGCAACGTACCTATCGTCGCGTTTATATCTGAGCCTAGCTTCTGGCGGTGGTGGGTGGAGACCACAAGCGCTTTTTCTGGAAAAAAATGTTCTTCCCCAAAATGCCATGCCCCCTATTATTAGCACAGGCTAGGAGTCCTCTCCATTCTTTTTGTTAGACAGAGGGAAACTACATCAAAGCCATTTCTCTGTTACTGTTCACAATTCCTCATTGTTGTTGGAATTTAATTATACTAGTATTTAGTTTTTGTGTTTTGTGTTATTAGTCAATTTTAAAATACTATGAAATAACTAATAAAATGTATTTGTACCTAGGTAAGTATACACGATGTTGTAATATATACACGATGTTGTAAATAATATGTTTCATCTATGTTTTAAAATAATAAACTGAACTGAAATTTGTTGCAAAATAAATATAATTTTGAATGGACGTTGCCAAGGGATTTGGTTTATAGATCAAGTTTATCAACATACGAACAACCGGTTGTAGTCGCTCAAACAAAATAAAATATTATGTTTTAGAATGAGTCACTATATGAATTTTACAACTAAAACGTCAAGTGTGAGTCAGACTCCTGCAACGAGGGTTCCTTAACTAAACGTTATATTAATTATATAATTATAAGATCTTGTTTCTTGCCAAATAGCTCAACTGAAGTAAGACCCGGGGTATCTGGTACAGGTTTTGGTCTATGGCGAGGATCAAATAAATATTTTTGTGAATACACTACCTACAATATTACGGTTTTCAGATTTTTTCCTTTACTTGTGCTACAACCTTGTTACTTGCCAAAAAGGGCATAAACAACGGCTGTAACTTTTGATTGTGTTGATTTCGAAGTTTGATTTATATCGAGACTCCAAGAGGTTACGAACTTGAGTACATGATGTGAATTTCAACTCGATATCTCCACGCGTTTCTAAGAAAAGAGGTTAACAGACGGATAGACGGACAAAAAATGTATTATATAAGGGTTTCTTTTTTCCTTTTGAGGTACAGAACCCTAAAAACTAAAAAGCAACTTCGAATGTTGAATATTTAAACTGTTTTTCATTCTAGAGATTTCGCGCTATTTATAAAACCAACTTTTTGTAATGTGGAAAGACATTACACAAGTTATTTTGCCCTTTGCGTTGCGCGTGATTTCTCACGTGCAAGAAAATTCAATACTCACCAAGAAGGTGCTTTCAGTTCCATTTTCAAAAACATTTTTTTTTGTTTGAATAACATCGTAAATTCGAGTTTAACGACGACCTCAGTGGCGCGGTGGGCGCAGGTCCGACGCAGGAGGTTGCGGGTTCGATTCCCGCCTAAGGACAAATGTTTGCACGATGTGCAGAAATTGGTTTCGGGTGTTCTGGTCATTTTCTATGTTTAATAAAAGAAATATATAATGTACCTATTGTATTATAATATGTATATCAGCTATCTAGTACCCATAACACAAGCTCGGCTTATATTAGCTTAGGGCTAGATGCATGAATTTTCCAGCATTATTTATTTATTTAAACGGAACTGACCAAAATTAAAAAGAAATATACTTTTTGACCCAATGGCTGACTGAATAATAGAATGTTAGTTTAGTTCGGTCGAGTGGTTATATTCTGTCTGGTCCCGCTACGCCACGCCACGCCGACAATAGAATGTTAGTTTAGTTAGGTCGAGTGGTTATATTCTGTCTGGTCCCGCTACGCCACGCCACGCCACGCCGACAATAGAATGTTAGTTTAGTTAGGTCGAGTGGTTATATTCTGTCTGGTCCCGCTACGCCACGCCACGCCGACAATAGAATGTTAGTTTAGTTAGGTCGAGTGGTTATATTCTGTCTGGTCCCGCTACGCCACGCCACGCCGACAATAGAATGTTAGTTTAGTTAGGTCGAGTGGTTATATTCTGTCTGGTCCCGCTACGCCACGCCACGCCGACAATAGAATGTTAGTTTAGTTAGGTCGAGTGGTTATATTCTGTCTGGTCCCGCTACGCCACGCCACGCCGACAATAGAATGTTAGTTTAGTTAGGTCGAGTGGTTATATTCTGTCTGGTCCCGCTACGCCACGCCACGCCGACAATAGAATGTTAGTTTAGTTAGGTCGAGTGGTTATATTCTGTCTGGTCCCGCTACGCCACGCCACGCCGACAATAGAATGTTAGTTTAGTTCGGTCGAGTGGTTATATTCTGTCTGGTCCCGCTACGCCACGCCACGCCGACAATAGAATGTTAGTTTAGTTCGGTCGAGTGGTTATATTCTGTCTGGTCCCGCTACGCCACGCCACGCCACGCCGACAATAGAATGTTAGTTTAGTTAGGTCGAGTGGTTATATTCTGTCTGGTCCCGCTACGCCACGCCACGCCGACAATAGAATGTTAGTTTAGTTCGGTCGAGTGGTTATATTCTGTCTGGTCCCGCTACGCCACGCCACGCCGACAATAGAATGTTAGTTTAGTTCGGTCGAGTGGTTATATTCTGTCTGGTCCCGCTACGCCACGCCACGCCACGCCGACAATAGAATGTTAGTTTAGTTCGGTCGAGTGGTTATATTCTGTCTGGTCCCGCTACGCCACGCCACGCCGACAATAGAATGTTAGTTTAGTTCGGTCGAGTGGTTATATTCTGTCTGGTCCCGCTACGCCACGCCACGCCACGCCGACAATAGAATGTTAGTTTAGTTCGGTCGAGTGGTTATATTCTGTCTGGTCCCGCTACGCCACGCCACGCCACGCCGACAATAGAATGTTAGTTTAGTTCGGTCGAGTGGTTATATTCTGTCTGGTCCCGCTACGCCACGCCACGCCGACAATAGAATGTTAGTTTAGTTCGGTCGAGTGGTTATATTCTGTCTGGTCCCGCTACGCCACGCCACGCCGACAACTTTGTGATGCGCCAGAGGAATCCAAAACATACTGCCGAAGGTGCCGAAGGGTATCACACCCACTTTTGAAAAGTGTATCAATTACATTCTATATTGGATAATGAACCACTAAAACAACATTTTCACTTGAAATTTTCATTTTTAAGTTGATTTGTATGTGGCGTACCTGAACAAAAGTGTTGATGTTGCTGATGACAGTTGATACTCTTTGCCTACACAGCCGTATGCGCCTACTATTTCATAGTGTTTCGAGCGGATTAAAAAAAACTAAAGGTTAAAATGAGTTTTAAATTGATTTAGTTATTTTATGAAGTAAAACTACCATTTGCCAACTGCATTTTGCCTAAACTATCTCAATAACATGTTTTTTATATTTCTCATATAGTAAAATACCCTATTGAGAACCTCCTCCTTTTGTTTTTCGTCGGTTGAAAATCATGAACATGAGCATGGTTTTCCTAAAAATACAATCTGCGCTGTTCACACGATAAGGTAAACGAAAGCTTTTAAAATGCTAAGAGATAGTGCAGGAGACGCGCTCACGGAGACAGTTTCTTGAAGGGCCTCCGCCACAAAGGCCCATGTGCACGGAAGTGAATATGGGCGTTTGTGAGAGCTAGGTGACCGGGTCCGCGCGGGAGATAAGGAATCAATCATATTCTTTTAATTTGTGCTCTACATTGATACTCTCAATTTTTCACAAAATGTAATTATTGATCCCTGTCCGCCTATTAGTGATGTCAGCTCCTCCCAATATCTCAGTCATTTATTTAGACGGTTCGAGTACCCGTGTAGGTCTTGTGTTTGATTTTGTAAGCTATTGGAGGTGAAGTCAGGACCTTTTGGGATTGCAATTGGCGGTTAAATTTCATCAGTTTCATTATGCGAAGAAGTCCCAAAGATGGGTTGCGGAGGCTCAGGTACCTCCTGCGGCTACCACTACCACAGCATGACTCGGCTACACTATCCCCCAGTATCTGTATCGGGCGCGCAATAAAAGTCTAGACAGCGATAAAGCAGCACGGTGTTTATAAAGCAATGAGGACATCACTCGGCGGCAGTCGTAAATCTGTAGGAACCATGTCAGGTAGTGAGGATCGGAAGGTGAACCTGGACTCCATCCTGGTGGAGGAGCTGGGGCAGTTCGGGCGCTATCAGGCGCGCGTGCTGGCGCTCGCCGCTCTGCTGGTCATTTTCGCGGCCTGGGGCGCCAGCGAGTATGTCTTCACCACCGCAAGGATCAGCACCAGGTATGAATCCTGCCTTTTCAAACATACACATTAAATATAATTCAATATTATTGCTCAGTCAAGTCTACCTTGTCTTCAACAGTATAAAAGTGCTGGGCTAATAATCGAAAATGTAATGATGTAGGTAATTAGAATGTTTATTAATAAAGTAGATGCCTATAGCTAATCTTATCATACATTGCTGGATATAAGAGAGTATTGTAACGCCTACCATTCGGGGGAGAGCAAGACTTCTTGTCGTAACTCGGTACGAAAGACAGTCCACCACTCTCGGGTAACAGCACCTACATCGAAAGGTGTTTACAAATATCTGCCATTAACTTAAATTGTACTTATATACATAACCCACACTACAATTAGTGCCAGATTACTTTTTTAATAAACTTTACTTTAGTATGAGTGTTCAGGAGAGATACCAAAACGTGAAAAGTTTTTGAGAACTTGATTGTCTGCGCTGAGTTGAGACAGTCGTGCGTCCGAAATGCGATCAATCAATCAAAGTGATGCGCGCTGCGAAAGTTATCCTGAACTAAGAGTAGATAAGCAAAAGTCATTCATACAAGGATCTCAGAATTTGATATGAATGAATCATAATGGTTGCATCTTAGAACGGATTGCAAAGAAAACCGTGACTGTCTTTTGTTGAGAGCGTAATTATAATGAATGTAGTTAGTATACAATAACAGTGAAGCGGGTTCACTAAGAACCTTGCTCGAGTTGAAGGAACACCAACCTGTCATCCCTTGATACACACTTGACAACGATGGACTTCACCAGGGCATCCTCTGTATACAAACGGAAGCAGTGTGCACACAGAGGATGCCAACATACCCGACTCAGTAAGATCTGAAGAACTCCCTCGGGATACGTAGCTGTTCTTCCAACTCAATGCAGATTCATATCTAAACTTCGATTGTTTGTATTGTACCTGAAATAGAGCGTGATCATTTAGAATTTCAAATGACAATGGATTGAATCGTATGAACTATATAATCAAAATGTGAAAAAGGTGAGAAGAGAGCCTTTGCCCAGCCAGCGCGGCGCGGGGCGGTGCAAAGGCTTTCTTCTCACTAATAACTAAAATTATAATTATGGGGTTCAATTGCGTTACAGATCTTCTCCATCAGAGAATGGACTTTTTACCTTTAGATGCAATTCGGTTATAATGCGACCATAAAAATGTTAGTAGATGAAAATAAAATAAAATCCTATCCGCAGATGTTTGATCGAGCAGTGCGACGGCGCCAGCCCCGACTTCTCTCCCCCTTGGATCCTGGACGCGGTGCCGGAGTCGGGGGGGTCTCCGGACGGCTGCGCCCGGTATGGGAACGCCACAGCCGCCGTCGTTGCTGAGAGCGTCTGTCCAGCAGAGCTGTTCGACCAGAGCGTGGTGGTGCCTTGCACGGACTATGTCTATCAGAATACGGACACGGTCGTCTATGATGTAGGTGGAATTCGAAATCTTCTGGATCTAAAATTAATAGTAATAAGATCTAAATAGCGATACATGAGAGATGAGCTTCCTGTCCGCGACCTGCATTCGTTTCTCCGGAATTAAAGTTGTTATCAGCCCCTCCCGGGCTACAATCTGGATCCCGGCCTGGCACGATCAGATTCCTTCTGCCAAAGACAGAGCTTCTTTCGCAGTTATCATATTACTAGTTTTTAATAATATTTATTTTTCAATTACTAGGTATAAACCATTCCTAAATATCTTTGCCTTTCACGTTTACACAATAACAATTAATTTCGTGACTTCATATTACAATCCCATTCTAAGAATTTGTGGCTTGTTTAATGATTTATTATTGATTGATGAAAACATTCTCATATTTTTGAATAACCTAACCATTTTTTTAAATCTACAGACCGCGGTGGGTTTATAGATTTAAAAAATGGCTGGCCGATATCGGGCACATACACGGTCGCAGAGGATAGGGAGATCGGCCCTCGCAATAACGACACTCCTCCTCCCCGGCGACCCCACCGCGTCTACTCTGTCTCAAGTCCAAGCACTCCTCTGCCGCGGCCTCCATCTCCCTGCGGCTAGAGTGGCCAGAGTGCCGGCATCTCCCTGCGGCTAGAGTGGCCAGAGTGCCAGCATCTCTCTGCGGCTAGAGTGGCCAGAGTGCCAGCATCTCCCTGCGGCTAGAGTGGTCAGAGTGCCGGCATCTCCCTGCGGCTAGAGTGGCCAGAGTGCCAGCATCTCTCTGCGGCTAGAGTGGCCAGAGTGCCAGCATCTCTCTGCGGCTAGAGTGGTCAGAGTGCCGGCATCTCCCTGCGGCTAGAGTGGCCAGAGTGCCAGCATCTCTCTGCGGCTAGAGTGGCCAGAGTGCCAGCATCTCTCTGCGGCTAGAGTGGCCAGAGTGCCGGCATCTCTCTGCGGCTAGAGTGGCCAGAGTGCCAGCATCTCTCTGCGGCTAGAGTGGCCAGAGTGCCAGCATCTCTCTGCGGCTAGAGTGGCCAGAGTGCCGGCATCTCCCTGCGGCTAGAGTGGCCAGAGTGCCAGCATCTCTCTGCGGCTAGAGTGGCCAGAGTGCCAGCATCTCTCTGCGGCTAGAGTGGTCAGAGTGCCGGCATCTCCCTGCGGCTAGAGTGGCCAGAGTGCCAGCATCTCTCTGCGGCTAGAGTGGCCAGAGTGCCAGCATCTCTCTGCGGCTAGAGTGGCCAGAGTGCCAGCATCTCTCTGCGGCTAGAGTGGCCAGAGTGCCGGCATCTCTCTGCGGCTAGAGTGGCCAGAGTGCCGGCATCTCTCTGCGGCTAGAGGCCAGAGTGCGCTAAAAGTTCAAATTAATTTCTACTAGTTTCTGCCCGCGGCTTCGCACGCATTGTTTATGCGGATCCAATCAAAGGTCCTTTCTATCCCATTGGAACTGTTTTATGGGATAATAGGTAGCGCGGGTTTGATTCCAGACTTTAATTACATCTATGCATAATTTCAGTCCGATCCGTTCAGTAGTCATCTAAACTTTCGCATTTATAATATTAGTGTGATGTATGTAGGTAAATGTGGAAATTTTGTTTTTTATTTTTAAAATTAATATTTATTATAATTTTGATAGTAATTTTTTAGCACACATCATTAATTATTAGACACTATCATCATTTATTTAGATAAATTTTTAAGAAGGTATATTATTATAATATCTCACTAGTAAACGCATAACATTTAAAAAACACCAATCAGACACAAACTAATAAAAAAAGTAGAAGCTTTAGGAACTTATAATTTTTTTAAACATGGAGATATATGTACCCATAGCTCACACTTTGGGCATCATGCCCACAATGTATGTATAGCTCACACTTTGGGCATGATGCCCACAATGTAAATAATTTGCAATACTTAATATATAATAAGTTTTATTTATATGAACTTGTTGGAAAAAGTAATCAGTTATTTTTAAAACATGTTTTAAGATTAACATATTATTTTTTCATTTATCATGCAAGTGAGAGCAACTGTAGTGTAAAAAAAAATTAAGAATACCTTGAATTAAATTTATTTAAATAAACTATTGAGATAATGGCCCTAAATGGTTAAACGGCACTATTCTAACTAAAAATCAAAGTATCACATCAATTAACATATTTTTTCATCAGTCTCGACCGAAAATAGGTATCTAATATATAAAACTGAGAAATATATTATAATGTAATTGTTGTTTTTACCTAGTGAGTTTGTTCGAAAGCCAGGTTGAAGTATCACCACATCTCCCTTTATTTGTAGTTCGGGCTGGCATGTGAGGAGTGGCGCCGCTCGCTGATCGGCTCGGTGCGTACGTTGGGCACGCTGACGGCGCTGCCCATCACGGGGTACATCTCGGACCGCTGGGGCCGCCGCGTGGCGCTGGTCTTCAACGCCGTCAACTGCGCCTGGCTCGGCGTCGCCAGATACTGGGCCGGGACTTATATAGGGTTCATGATGTCTGAATTTATTGAGTCCACTTTTGGCTCTGGAGGATTCTCTTCGGCTTATATTCTTGGTAAGTTCACTCCCCGTGAAGGAATCACTTCTTCTAAGTCTTGCTTTTTGGCACCATTATGAAAGACCAAGTGCATTTATACATTCAGCCATAATGGAAGTGCATGGGTAATATGGGTCGGTATAAAATACATGCCATGATAGAGCTGTGACAGAGCGATAAAAAGGGAAGAAAACCAACACTGTAAAGACTGACTGACACTGAGACTCTAACTCTGAGATAAGACGCCTGACCAACGACATGATTCTTGTAAAAAATCAATTGGTATTGTATTTCAGTGATGGAAGTGATGGGTCCCAAGTACCGAGTGGCAGCGGGCGCTACCATGAACACATTCTTCTCGATTGGCCAGGTCTTGATGGGGCTGATCGCCTGGGGCGTGCCCGACTGGAGGCTGCTGACCCTGACTCTGTACATCCCCATGTTCATCACCATCGCCTACTACTGGCTGATGGCCGAGTCCGTGCGCTGGTACATGAGTAAGGGCCGCTACGAGGACTCTGAAACTGTACTCCAATATATGGCAAAGACAAATCGGAAGGAATTATCTCCCAAATCACTAGCAGCGCTGAGATACACAGCCGAGGAGGAGGAGAAAAAGAAAGCTCTCGAAGAGTTAGAGAAGAAAAACGAGCCGTGGCTGATAGTTGTGGTGTTCCGGCACAAGAAGATCCTGCTGCGTTGTGTTGTGTCGCCCGTGTGGTGGGTCACCACCACCTTCATCTACTATGGCATGTCGATCAACTCCGTGAACCTGTCGGGAAACCGGTACTTGAACTACGTCGCCGTGTCAGCAGCCGAGATCCCCGGCTACTGGACGGCGGTCTTCCTGATGTCCCGGCTCGGCCGCCGCCCCGTGCTCATGGCCGCCTTCTGGGTCTGCGCGGCTTGTCAGATTGCATACATCTTCATGCCCAATGGTGAGTGCAAGCAACGGAGCAGCGATATTTATTCTGAATCCTGATAATATTCACATTCATACTAAATTGCACAATTTGAAAGTCCATCATAAATTACCCAGGTACATTCAATGTATTAACCATGTCGCTGTTGATCAATAGATATCTACTTATCGGAATTTAATAATAAACGTTGATAAAATTTTAATTAGCAAGTCACTGTAATTTGTAATGTTTACGTGAGAATGCGTCCGTGTTCGTCGATGGACTTTAACCACCTACAACACCGCAGACCTATACGGGGCATCGCTGGCGGTGTTCCTGGTGGGAAAGTACAGCATCGCCATGGTAATGACGTCAGTGTACGTGTACACTGCAGAGCTGTACCCTACCAAGTACCGGCACACCCTGTTCGCCTTCTCCTCCATGATCGGACGGATAGGATCCATCGTCGCACCGCTCACTCCCGCTTTTGTAAGTCTGCTCATCTTGTCTCAATTTATATTCTCGTCTTATCGTTTCATCATACGAAGTTTTGAATCTATTCAACTTAACTTCTTAGATTATTATTGGGTATGTCTAGATAGATCGTCGCGCTGCAAAACAACGATCAAAAACAGGTCAGCTGTCGTGAGCTGGCGGGCGCGACCGCTAGGTTACGAGCTCGTGCTACACAATATTCTTTGGTTTAATGATACCAGTTGTAAAGAAACTCCCATTCTAAACGCTATTATTGTAGACATATTAAGAATCAAAGCTTAACTTATTAACTAGGTACCTATTAGCCGAGTTACTGTCGAGACATGTTGTCACGCCGACTGAAAGAGGATCCTGCTTATATAAGAGGCTCTGGCCTGTTCTGGCTTCGCCATTTATTTAACAAACAAAACAAAATCCCCAGCCCTTAACAAACACAACTATGCTACTCATCAAAACTTACGGCCAAAAACGAATATCAAAGACAAAGTCCACGAAGCATCGCAGTACTGCCTTATCTAAGAACAACGTGTGCATTATCAGCCGGCTGTCATTAGTTCTTGTGGCTCACGTAAATACCCACAACCAATGATCTCTCCAATAGAACTGTTTCAATTTGATTTTATTTGATTTAAAACTGGTTAGCTCTCATTTTAATAATAATTCAAACATGATCGTTTATGAACAATGACGAAATAAGCATATCAAGGATTCCAAAACTAGATACGCTATATTCCGTCATTGCTCATCTCATCGTCTCTTCCATCTGATGAACGTAACAATCTGCGGTTGTTTGATGTTAACCAATCTGGTTGACTATCTAAGCAAACACTTCCAACTATTCCATTGGGATGCGACGTTCGCTGAGATGCAATCTGGCTGACTGTCTAAGCAAACACTTCCAACTATTCCAGGGGGATGCCACGTTCGCTGAGATGCCTTTTGTCTTGTTCGGTGCGTTCGCGCTGGTGTCAGGGCTCCTGATCCTACTGACGCCAGAGACGCTTGGGGCTCCGCTGCCAGACTCCATACAGGACGCGGAGGAGATCGGACTCCACAGACGGACTGACAAGGAGCAAGCACAGACCTGATAGTAAGCCCGCACTGTTTGTTTACGACAGATAGCGGTCGTAATCTTCAACTCCCTAATCTTGTGATATTACCCCCTACCTTATTATGACATAAGTAACATTTATTGATGTCATTAAACAGCCTAACTCTTATTACTTCTCATAATTTTTTGTACACATGTATATAACTGGTAATAATTGTATAGTATTTTATTTTAAGTTGTTTTCGTAAGGTTATTTATTAGATAGAGTGAATGATAATTGTTTTGTTCCGCAGCCAGTTTGGATAACTTTACATGTTGGCCGAAACATCTTTGTTTTGTTTGATTTGCCAGTACTTTTTGTTGATCAAAAAGTACTATGTTAAGTTGTGAATGGTTAATTATTGCTGGAATTGGTTAATAAGCGTAGGAACAACCCGCTGTAAGTGTGCCAAGGCTGGCCCTGGCTCGGCGAACATGTTGATGTGTCAAACTTTTGTTGTGTTTAAGTTTTTTTAATAAAGTATTTGTAATAAGCTTGTGTTTCTTTGTAGAACGTAATTACATAGCTCTTACCTCGTAGGAATTGGATGTTAATGATCCATTTTTAAGAGAATCTTCAATAATTTTAGGGTTTACCTACTTATTACGATTTACGATTAACTTCACTACCATGTGCACTAAACCAAAAAGCGGTGGTTGTGGACCCAAGGTTGCATCCAAAACATGGAGAAAAACATACAACAATATCGTCAAATGAAAAAAAAAACTAGTAATGCCAGGATATGTCTACAAGAACACAAAAGCGAACAAAAAAATATTCTTAGTTCAAAATGTCGTAGAAAAAAGATGATCCCCTTGGGGTCCACAATCATCCCCTTTCGGCTGATTGCACATTGCGGGGCACCTTGTAGATATCATTTAAATGTCTCCTATACGACTGTTAAGCTTACGCCTATCATAAAGAGCAATAAAACGTCGATAAGATGAAAGAACGAGGCGCCAATTGGTAGGTTCATCAAGTAGCTAAATCACTTATTATTTTAGTTCCGCGCTAGTGACATGTCTAGGGCAGAGAAGAAGACTTCACCGCAGGGGGGGAGGCTGAACCTGGACAGGATCCTGGTGGAGGAGCTCGGGCAGTTCGGGCGGTACCAAGCGCGCGTGCTCGCGCTGGCCGTGCTCGTGGTCGTGTTCGTGAGCTGGTCCAACACGGAGTACCTGTTCACAGTGGCCCGGATACCCACAAGGTACCTCGTACTATTATATTTTTCATTCACTACCGCTGTATCCCACAATGATAGCTTCCATTTTTTTATTACCCAATTTCCTTGTTTGTTTATGTCATTGTTTAGAGATTCGTGAAAATAACAACGGTAAAGATAACTTCCAAAAAGTTGTTGTCAAGATAGATATTACCTACGTAGAGAAACAATCAACTATTGTTTTGTTCGAGAGAAGATTTTATTTAAAAAGTCTACTAATAATAGGCCAGTTTATGTTGTTGAAAGTTCACACGTTCACACGATGCACTGTGTCTGTGTCTGTGTCACAATTTGAACAAGATCCGTGATTTTTCTAGAAATTTGAATATAAATTATAACCGGTACCTTATCGCTTTGCAATTTAGCAAGATGCTTTATTATTTGTTACTAAGATGCGTTGAACACGAACTCCTTGCAATTGTTTAAGCGCACAGGGGTTGGTTGGTATTGGTGGAAGTACTCCTGTATCCGCATTTGGACTCCGTTTGGCCCATTATGCCTTGTTTGTGCTAGCATAGCCAGCCTAACTCCGTCCAGAAGCGCAGAATCTTCCTGGGGTCTTCACAGGCTTCGCGGAGTGACCTCGGCAAGTTGAGGATTTCTGTTCGTTGTGCTGTTATTCCCTCGCATTCCAGGATTACGTGGGCAGTCACTGAGGAACCCTCTGCAGAGAGGGCTGTCCGTCGCTCCGATGGTGAATAAGTGTTTGTTTAGTGGGCAGTGTCCTGTTAGTGTTCCCACCAGGATACGCAGGTCCGATCTGTTTAGGTTCAGTAGGCGTTTAGATAGCCTCGGTGATGTTGATGGAAGCAGCGCACAGGGGTATCTATGGAACCCCGTCCACGTGTTCACATACGATTTAGGGTTTATACCCGGGAATTCTCGGGAAATCCATCGTTCTCGAACCCGAGAAATTCGGGTCGAGAAAAATCGAGAACTCGAGAAACTAATTCAATTTAACTCTTTGTCTTTAGTCCGCTCTGGCGGAATTTTTGTTTATGCCGTAGAGTAGGTAAAGTAGGGATTTTTTATAAGAGTAGCCAATGTAAGTTCTATTTCCTCTAAAATCAAAACATGCATAAGTTCTAGGCTAGTTTCTAGTATAGTTGTATTATGTATGTAATATGTATCTTTTTGTTTTTTTTTTGTTTGATAATTTTTCGTTAACTGTTTTTTTTGAATGTGCTCTACCAACTATTTGTCTTATATCTTTTTCTCCGAACCTAGGTCGCCTGGAAGAAATCGCTTTCAGCGATAAGGCCGTCTATTGCACTGGTTATCATAATTTAGATATAAGGATTATTTATGTTATTATTTTTAAGTGCAATAAAGTATTCATTCATTCATTCATGCAAAAACACCTCATTTTTTATACCTAAATTTTTTTAAAATTTAAAACCCAACAACTGTGGAAACTTTTACAACTACAACTTGATTCAGTCATTATGAATAGCAAGGTATGATTCAATTCGCTTTGATCCTAACTTGTCAACAAGTTATTGCAATGAAAACATAATTATTTATTTCATTTGTATTATATAGTTTGAAAACTGATGGATTGTTCCTGACTGGGAATGCAAAATGAGTGATTATTCTATCGGAAACAGTAAATCATAAATAACTAGATATGCTGAAAACGTATTCAATTGTTTTCATCCACAAATACTGCAATTATAACCAAAATGATTCAGACGTTGTTGGAGTAAACGTAAACCAATCAGAACCTGAGACTGACTCTTGAAGTTACATTAAAGACAGCTATCAAAGGCATTTTGACAAAAGATGACCCAGCGGCTGTGGAATTATCACAATCTATTATAAAAAAAAGTCTTAACTACCTATATGAAGAAAAAAACTGGTGAAGTCTCCATACTAGAAAAATATATTGAAAGCACGTATTTTGGTTAGACCAACATCAACGGAATACGAACGAGAATTTTCCATTTCGGGAAATATTATCAGCAGAATAAAAACTCGGCTGTCAGACAATGGAATAAATAGTTTGATTTTTATCAGTAATATTTCTAAATTTTAAGTAGAAGCTTTTTGTTTTGACTTAAAATTTTACATAGATAACTACAAAACCTAGTTAAGTTCCTTTTTAATTTATAGTATGAAAGTTTTTTATTTGATTGTTTTTTTGTATTCAATATCTCAGAGGAGAAAGCTGTTTAGGTTTCTAAAATGTTGAAGTTATTTAATTCTCTGAAAAGAAAGAACAGTTTCAATTTGCTAATGTAGCTAAGAGATTTTGTTCATTGTTGTTGTTGTACGTTGTTTTAACATTAATATTTATTGAGATTGGCTCAATAAATATTAATGTTAAAACAACGTTTTTCTTTGTTTTGTATAATAAAAAAATTTCTATTCGAATTCCCGGGAAATTGAGTTCGAGAATTCTCGAGACCCGAGAAATGAAAAACCTCGAGAGACCATAAACCCTAATACGATTGCTCGGGGAAGTATCGTGTAAGATAACCCAGATCCAGCATGACATCTCTGCAACTCTCTAGTCCAATCCATTGTGTAGTTTTGGCGGGATGAAGTAACAAAAGAACAAGTATCCAATGTTTGTTCAGATGCGTGATCCCGGAGTGTGAGAGCGAGCCGAGCGAGTTCTCCCCGGCCTGGCTCGAGGACGCCGTGCCGCCGGGAGACCAGTGCCAGCGCTACGGGAACGCCTCCGTCGGCTGGACGCCGGAGTCCGGGGAATGTCCACCAGACCTCTTCGACACCAGCGTGCTTCGACCCTGCGACGATTACGTCTATGAGAATACCAACACCGTTGTATACGATGTAGGTAATATTTTAAAATAAAAAAATAATGCTGGTTCTAACGCTTAGATAAAATTCTAACAAAGTCGTCAGGCGTGCATTTGTTTTCGTTGGATGCAGAAGCTGCAAGCGCTTCCTCACCAGTCTTGCCGCTCGCATACTTTGTACGTTCCGCTCGGGAAGATCTCTTCATAAAGGACGAATCAACAAATATCAATATCAAGTCTTATCCTACCGAACCGTCAAGTACCAAGATTAGTTACATGTATAAATCAAGCGTAAAGCGGCTTCGTTTTGTTTTTTTTTTAAATATTCTGGCTCAGATACCTAAATTCAAGCGTATCAGAAATGTAAATAAGTCTGTGTAAAAAGTACAATACTAGTGCAAGGGCTAGTCTGTACAAACGTTCATCATAGTCCTTCTGTGCCTCAGTTTGGGCTGGCGTGCGACGAGTGGAGCCGCACGTTCATAGGGTCAGCGCGCACCGTGGGCACGCTGGTGAATCTGCCCTTCTCGGGGTACCTGTCCGACCGCTGGGGGCGCCGCCCCGTGCTGATCAGCGCCACCCTCAACTGCGCCTGGGTCGGCGTCGTCCGGGCCTTCTCCAACAGCTACGTCGGCTATCTCGTGTTGCAAGTCTTCGAGTCAGTCATCGGAAGCGGCGCTTACAACAGCTTATACATCCTTTGTAAGGACCTGTTTAAACATTTGTGTTTCACTTAAAAATAACATCGAAATTAATTTCAGCGATGTGTCTTTTATGTTATAGTGATGGAGATAACAGGCCCCAAATATAGATTGGTGGTTGGAGCCGCCACCAACAGCTCCTACGCGGTCGGGCAAATCCTGCTGGGGCTGATCGCGTGGTCGGTTCCGAACTGGAGGCAGCTGACCCTCGTCCTATTCGCACCGCAGTTCGTCGTCGTCGTCTACTTCTGGCTCATCGGAGACTCCGTGCGATGGCTGCTGTCCAAAGGCCGCTTCCAGGAAGTAGAAGCGCTGCTTCAAAGAATAGCAAAAGCAAATAAATGCAAACTTTCCTCGAAATGCGTGGAAGATCTGCAGCGATCAGCCGAGGAGGAGGTGAAAAAAAAAGCGGAAAAGGAAAAGTCACGGGGGCCCTGGCTGATTGTGACGGTGTTCCGCAACAGGCGGGTGCTGCTGCGCTGCGCTGTGGTGCCAGTGTGGTGGGTCACCAGCACCTTCGTGTACTACGGCATGACAATCCACTCCGTCCACATGGCCGGCAATATCTACATCAACTACGTGGCGGTGACAGCGGCCGAGGTGCCCGGCTACTGGGTGGCCGCCTACCTGCTCAACAAGCTGGGCCGCAAGCCCGTGCTCATTGCGGCCTTCTGGGTCTGCGCAGCTTGCCAACTAGCGTTCATCCTGACACCATCTGGTAAGTCAATACATTACGTGACATGATTTTGTAATACATTTCATTTTCTTTGTTATTTTGAAAGAAAAACTCATATCGACATTATGCCGTTGGTATCACTGTTACTTTGATTCGTTTTTGTGCGAATTTAATTCACCACCTATGGCCTTTATACGTTTCAGAGATGTACGGTCTATCCCTGTCGGTGTACCTGCTGGGGAAGTTCTGCATCGCGGCGGAGGTGACAACCCTGTACATGTATACGGCGGAGCTGATGCCGACGCGCCACCGGAACCAGCTGTTCGCCTTCTGCTCCATGATCGGCCGTGTGGGGGCTATCGTCGCGCCGCTCACACCCGCTATTGTTAGTATACAAGTGTTGAAGTCAACGTTCTTAGAGGGCTCGTTCGATCTCAGTAGGTAAAATTAGATCAGCTAAGCTTGCATCCGTGGGATTCCGCGTTGTCAGATCTGGTCCTCATTGCTTGGTGGGTTAGTTAAAATGTTACCTACTTACAAATGAAAATTTGAATTGATGTGTTCTATGTTCTATGGAACACAACCAAGTCGAGGTGCTTTTCGTAGTTTCACTTTTTTGGGTTAATTCAACACAGTCAATCAAACTTATTTTCTACTTTGAGGTCATCATAATTTTAATATTCCTCTGTTCTTTATTCCATTGAGATCCATGATATTTATACTAATAATGATATAAAGAGGAAAGATTTGTTTGTTTGTTTGACGAGAATAGGCTCCGAAACTACTGGACCGATTTGAAAAATTATTTCACCATTAGAATCCTACATTATCCCTGATGGTTATAGGCTATTTTCAAAAAAGTTAGGGATTCGTATGAAAACTTCGAAAATGTAACCCATGGTGTGAAAAAAATACCATAAAAAATCCTTATATCGCGTACGCTGCGGAAACTATTGACAATAGAGCAAAGTGACGCACTACAGTTTTATAGAAGACATTCATATCTACAAAAAAAGATCCGGAACACCATGTATCAAACTATTATAGTTATGTCACAATAACTACTTATCCATGTTAAGCAATAGTAACGCCGAAAAATCCTTAGATCGCGTAAGCTGAGGAAATTATTGACAATAGAGCAAAGTTATGTACTACAGTTTCATAGAGGACATCAATATTTACAAAAAAATTTGCAATACTAATGTCTAACTATTATAGTTATGGCAAAAAAATTACTACTTATAACGAGGAACTTTGTTTATTTGTTTAAATTGAACAGGCTCCGAAACTACTGGATTGATTTGAGAAATTCTTTAACCATTAGAATCCTAGATAATAAAACAAAATAAATAAATAAATAAATAATGCTGGACAATTGACACAGCATTATCCAGCCCCAGCCCCATTATATAGCCTTATTCACACAGCATAATATAATACAATACATAGATCGTTTTTTTTTATTATACATAGAAAACGACCAGAACACCCTGAACAAATGTCTGCAGACCGTACACACATTTGTCCCGAGGCGGGAATCGAACCCGCAACCTCCTGCGTCGCAGGCAGACCTTCGCCCACCGCGCCACATCGGTCGTCTAAACAAAGTAATAATAATAATATCTAAAGTCATCATCATCAGCGTATTTATATTAGTCCGCAGCTGGACGTAGGCTTCCCATAATGAGCGCCATAGCGCCCTGTCTTCAACTTAGGTACCGCATCAAGCATCTGCCAGCAGTTTTTCGCAAATCGTCATCCCACCTGGTCGGAGGGCGTCCTACACAACGTATGCCGAGTCGCGGTCTCCACTCAAGAACACGTTTACTCCAGCGGTGGTCGGTTCTTCTCGAGATATGGCCAACGCTAATGTATACATATTTTTAAAATATATGTTTTTATTCGGCCCCGACACAAAAAGTGTTGTTATAAGTTTGACGGGTGGATCTATGTGTCTGTGTGTGTGTGTGTTATCTGTGGGTTGTTGCGGCATATCGCGGCATCGTAGCTCCCAAACGGATGATTTTGATTGTTTATTTTGTCATAAGCAGACTTGATCGAGTGTTCTTAGCATAGAAAGTCTCCCAAGAGTGTGTTAAAATGTATAATGTTAAATATTGTTGTTAAATACCTCTATCTACCCGTGCGAACCCGGGACGGGCCGCTAGTTGTTAAATACCTCTATCTACCCGTGCGAACCCGGGACGGGCCGCTAGTTGTTAAATACCTCTATCTACCCGTGCGAACCCGGGACGGGCCGCTAGTTGTTAAATACCTCTATCTACCCGTGCGAACCCGGGACGGGCCGCTAGTTGTTAAATACCTCTATCTACCCGTGCGAACCCGGGACGGGCCGCTAGTTGTTAAATACCTCTATCTACCCGTGCGAACCCGGGACGGGCCGCTAGTTGTTAAATACCTCTATCTACCCGTGCGAACCCGGGACGGGCCGCTAGTTGTTAAATACCTCTATCTACCCGTGCGAACCCGGGACGGGCCGCTAGTTGTTAAATACCTCTATCTACCCGTGCGAACCCGGGACGGGCCGCTAGTTGTTAAATACCTCTATCTACCCGTGCGAACCCGGGACGGGCCGCTAGTTGTTAAATACCTCTATCTACCCGTGCGAACCCGGGACGGGCCGCTAGTTGTTAAATACCTCTATCTACCCGTGCGAACCCGGGACGGGCCGCTAGTTGTTAAATACCTCTATCTACCCGTGCGAACCCGGGACGGGCCGCTAGTTGTTAAATACCTCTATCTACCCGTGCGAACCCGGGACGGGCCGCTAGTTGTTAAATACCTCTATGTACCCGTGCGAACCCGGGACGGGCCGCTAGTTGTTAAATACCTCTATCTACCCGTGCGAACCCGGGACGGGCCGCTAGTTGTTAAATACCTCTATCTACCCGTGCGAACCCGGGACGGGCCGCTAGTTGTTAAATACCTCTATGTACCCGTGCGAACCCGGGACGGGCCGCTAGTTGGTAAATACTTCTATCTACCCGTGCGAACCCGGGACGGGCCGCTAGTTGTTAAATACCTCTATCTACCCGTGCGAACCCGGGACGGGCCGCTAGTTGTTAAATACCTCTATGTACCCGTGCGAACCCGGGACGGGCCGCTAGTTGTTAAATACCTCTATCTACCCGTGCGAACCCGGGACGGGCCGCTAGTTGTTAAATACCTCTATCTACCCGTGCGAACCCGGGACGGGCCGCTAGTTGTTAAATACCTCTATCTACCCGTGCGAACCCGGGACGGGCCGCTAGTTGTTAAATACCTCTATGTACCCGTGCGAACCCGGGACGGGCCGCTAGTTGTTAAATACCTCTATCTACCCGTGCGAACCCGGGACGGGCCGCTAGTTGTTAAATACCTCTATCTACCCGTGCGAACCCGGGACGGGCCGCTAGTTTTAAATGTATAATGTTAAATATTGTTGTTAAATACCTCTATCTACCCGTGCGAACCCGGGACGGGCCGCTAGTTGTTAAATACCTCTATCTACCCGTGCGAACCCGGGACGGGCCGCTAGTTTTAAATGTATAATGTTAAATATTGTTGTTAAATACCTCTATCTACCCGTGCGAACCCGGGACGGGCCGCTAGTTGTTAAATACCTCTATCTACCCGTGCGAACCCGGGACGGGCCGCTAGTTTTAAATGTATAATGTTAAATATTGTTGTTAAATACCTCTATCTACCCGTGCGAACCCGGGACGGGCCGCTAGTTGTTAAATACCTCTATCTACCCGTGCGAACCCGGGACGGGCCGCTAGTTTTAAATGTATAATGTTAAATATTGTTGTTAAATACCTCTATCTACCCGTGCGAACCCGGGACGGGCCGCTAGTTTTAAATGTATAATGTTAAATATTGTTGTTAAATACCTCTATCTACCCGTGCGAACCCGGGACGGGCCGCTAGTTGTTAAATACCTGTATCTACCCGTGCGAACCCGGGACGGGCCGCTAGTTGTTAAATACCTCTATCTACCCGTGCGAACCCGGGACGGGCCGCTAGTTTTAAATGTATAATGTTAAATATTGTTGTTAAATACCTCTATCTACCCGTGCGAACCCGGGACGGGCCGCTAGTTGTTAAATACCTCTATCTACCCGTGCGAACCCGGGACGGGCCGCTAGTTTTAAATGTATAATGTTAAATATTGTTGTTAAATACCTCTATCTACCCGTGCGAACCCGGGACGGGCCGCTAGTTGTTAAATACCTCTATCTACCCGTGCGAACCCGGGACGGGCCGCTAGTTTTAAATGTATAATGTTAAATATTGTTGTTAAATACCTCTATCTACCCGTGCGAACCCGGGACGGGCCGCTAGTTGTTAAATACCTCTATCTACCCGTGCGAACCCGGGACGGGCCGCTAGTTTTAAATGTATAATGTTAAATATTGTTGTTAAATACCTCTATCTACCCGTGCGAACCCGGGACGGGCCGCTAGTTGTTAAATACCTCTATCTACCCGTGCGAACCCGGGACGGGCCGCTAGTTGTTAAATACCTCTATCTACCCGTGCGAACCCGGGACGGGCCGCTAGTTTTAAATGTATAATGTTAAATATTGTTGTTAAATACCTCTATCTACCCGTGCGAACCCGGGACGGGCCGCTAGTTTGAAATAAATAAGTTTGCAAACGTTTAAGATACAAATTGCTAATGTAATTATTCAGGGTGCGTCAACATTCGAAGAGTTTCCATCGGTGCTGTTCGGGAGCTTTGCGCTGGTCTCAGGATGCCTGGTGTTCCTGTTCCCGGAGACGCGCGGCTGTCCGCTGCCCGATACCATGGAGGACGCGGAGAACCTCGGCAAACATGTATAGATTAGATAGACCATTCATTAATGCACTATGAAATGTGCACAAATTTATGTATAATGTAAATATTCATGTAACTAATCTTCTTTCAAATCACAAAACGTTTTAGATAAGTACCTAAGTAGTGTTATTCTACATGCCATTAATTAATTTGTAAATAAATCCATGTTTCATATTTTATCATGCGTTTCATTGATTTATGGTGGGGGGGGGGGGGGGTGTAAGGTACCTTTATAACTGTTCTTTCATCTATATGGGCTTAATTTGATAGATACCTACTGATGACCTCTTCCTAAGGAAGGCGCGTAGCTGTCAGATTGCAGCAGCAGGTCAATGCACATGTGTATTCTTAGGTGTGTCGGGCATACTGTTTTCGACGCTCATGGATTTTCAACTTTTGTTTTTTATTCGTAATATACATATATGCAGATAATGTGCGGGAAAAATAGTATGAGCGATACACTTCCGAAATCATTTAAATCGACCAGCTGAAGTTATTACAAGCAAGTCGAGAGATAATAATACGGAGAGGACGATAACATGAGTAGGTCTGTGGACAGGAGCGCGAACACAAGAAGATAATAATACGGAGAGGACGATAACATGAGTAGGTCTGTGGACAGGAGCGCGAACACAAGAAGATAATAATACGGAGAGGACGATAACATGAGTAGGTCTGTGGACAGGAGCGCGAACACAAGAAGATAATGTAAAAGTGGACTTGGACACGATCCTGATCAGCGAGATTCCAGGTTCGAGTCCTGCTACTGGCAATGGCAGCCAGTACCAGGACTCAAACCTGCATTGTTCTCCGCTTACAACTCAGAGTACAATTTCACCGCAGCGAGGATCAACACGAGGTAGGTACTATTTGTTCAGTTTGTAATGTTACTGCTGCAGTGGGTATCTACAGTGAAATTGAAAACTTTAATCAGTAGCCACGTAGCGACCTTAACGGAGACCAAAAAAAATTGTTTCTTAAAACTAAACAGCATAGGTAAGTTACCTACTGTTTTACTTATTTATACCTGTTACTGGATACGGACAGATAGAGAATGGTAGGTATATCTATAACTAAAAGTTGTTAGGAATTATTTAAACAAGAAGGCTAATAAACAGTTTAGGTGTTAGTTGTAGATGCCTGATCCCGCAATTCGAGGATTGCAACACCTCGATTTTCGCTCCCCCGTGGCTGGAGCTGGCTCTCCCTGCCAGCGGGGGCTCCTTCGACAGCTGCAAGCGGTTTGCCAGCTCGGTCGAGGGCAATGGCACTGGTGTACTGGAGGAATTCGACCACAACACCATAATACCGTGCAAGCAGCATCTGTATGAGAATACGCACTCTGTGGTGGGTCTCAAGTGTCGCGTGGTAGCAGGCGGAATCCTGACGTCGTCCTTCGCGCTGGGCCAGGTGTGCCTCGGCCTCGTCGCGTGGGCCGTCCCCGCGCACTGGAGGCACCTCATGCTCACCCTCTACATTCCACAGCTGGTAACCTTCAGCTTGTTCTGGATCCTAGCCGAATCGGTTCGCTGATACCTGAGCAAGGGTCGCTACGACGAATCAGAAGCTCTCCTGAAAAATATCGCTCGAGTTAACAGAAAGCAACTATCTGAAGATTTATGATAGCAAAGTAAGCTCTGCGCACATCAATCCAACGCCGCTACTGCGCAACATAAAAAATGTGCATTTCAATGCACGCATATCACTAATACGAATAGGAGACTTGCAAAATGAGACTCATTTATCGCATTTTTTGGGCTAAGTATCATTCTAATTTTTAGTGGAAGACATCAATGGTTCTCGATTACGTTTATCAAATGTTTTTTTGTGTAAGGCCTCAGATTTAGGACAGAGATAAAGCTGCTTTTGTTATAACAGAATCTCCGAAGAAGTAAAGACTCTAATTAAAAACTAGTGTAAATACTAATGTGAAGAATTATAATTTAAAACAGTGAAGTGATTATTTGCCTACCTGAGTAGGTACTACATACCTACATCCTTACAGATTTATAACTTTATCTTCATGCTTTCTTGTTTTTCAATGTTGCAAATCTCTCGTGTGTATGTAACGTAACTGCACTCGACTTGAGACTTCAGACTTGAGCCTCGACCTTGGCTTGTGCACAGTACAAATGAATTTTAGGTAATCTTATCACTTATGTATAAACAATTTCTACGTTTATTTGTATTTTGTCCGTTCTTACCTAGGCTAAGTTAAGGCTGGCTGATGTAAACGTAAAAGGAGAAACGTTAGAAATTGTAGAAAGTACCGTATTCTTAGGAATCACCTTAGATAATAAACTTCAATGGGGCCCGCACATAGATAAGCTATCGAAGAGACTTAGTTCTGCAGCGTATGCAGTCAAAAAATCCGTCATCTCACAGACGTGGATACATCTAGACTTGTTTATTTCAGCTACTTCCACAGTATTATGTCTTATGGTATATTGCTGTGGGGGAACGCTGCAGATATTAACACCGTATTTGTGCTGCAGAAGAGGGCTGTTCGTGCAATCTATAATATGGGTCCCAGAGAATCCCTGCGTGATAAATTCAAAGAAATAAACATAATGACAGTAGGTACCTACCATGTCAATATATTTATGAAAACTTATTATATACTCATAAAAATATCAATCGGTTCCCTAAAAATAGCGATATACATAAATTTAATACTAGAAATAAGAATAAACTCGCTGTGCTCACAACTAGGTTACACCAGATTAAAGTATCTTTTAAAGGGCAATGCATACCTACGCTTCTACAACAAAACTCCAAGTGAGTTGCAAAAATTGTCAATAAATAAATTCAAACAAATTGTTAAACACATCCTTTGTAAAAAGGCGTACTATACATAATATCAGATTATGTAGAGGATAAAAAAGCTTGGGACGACTTTTGCTCCAACTCGAAAACTAACATTCGAACAAGGTAAAGGTTTCTTGTTCGCTTCTTTACTTTACCTTAAAAAGATTGAAGTGGACAAAAAATCAAAGTGATCACTTTATTTCCTAGTTTTACTTATGTAATCTGAGTTTTGTGACGTGTCCAAGAGTCCTGTAAGGTCTAAAGGAAATGAAGCACTTTGAATTTTGAATTTTGAACCTAAGCACCTTTTGTCCTACCGACCGAGGTAACAACACCAGTGCGGTAATCCCTCACAACCGAGGCGGTCTCTATCTCTCTTATTTTATCAATCGACAATACTTCTGGATTATGAATTGCAATGCGTTTATCACGTAGGTTAGGTATCAGTAAATTGAACCGAGTATCAACTGAGCGAGTCTTTACTTACATATCTAATGATAAGATCGCATCGGATCACTCTGAAATAGCAACGAGAGTGGAAAAAAGCAATGAGGGTTCATAAACATGAAGGTAAGGTGGATCTGGACAGGATCCTGGAGCAGGAGATCGGCCAGTTCGGTCGGTTCCAGCGGCGGACGTTGGCGCTGGCCGCCGTCGGCGTCATCTTCGCGGCTTTCCATGCGGAGTACGTGTTTACTGCCGCCAGGATCAGCACAAGGTAATAAATAAGCATAATGTAGGTACCTACTTAAGTGACCTACTTAAGTGACCAGTGTTTCGTTCTTAAACCTTTTTGTGGGTGGATGGCTCGTTACTCTTAAACTGTAGCTTTGAACTCCCATACCAACGAAAAACTATCTTTTACTATCAAACACTTGTTCTGAAAACCAAAGGAACCATTCGAATTTTAAAACATCATCAAATATTAAAGGTACTTACATGGTACCTCCTTGTCACCTGTTTTAATAATTTATTGTTACCTAGATGTTTGATCCCGGAGTGTGAGGAGGCGTCGCATACCGTGTTTGTGCCGTGGTGGCTGGCGCACGCCGTGCCAACAAGCGGAGACTCCTTCGACGAGTGTCGCCGATTCGGCAACGTTAGCGCAACGACGACGGCGCCGACGACGGTGGGCGACGACGTCTGCCCGGCGGCTCTCTTCGACGCCGGCGTGCTCCAGCCTTGTGAGGAGTATGTCTACGAGAACACCAACACCTGTCGTGTATGACGTAAGTTGCACACCTGCTCTGCGCATGTTATGAAAACACTTTTGATGAGCTCAAGGGCTGACGTAAGTTTGGATTGTCTATTGAACTTCTTAGTTGCTACCTAACTACAAGGAATCATAGTTCCGTACCTATGAATCACAGAAATATGGTATGATTAGGATATTGTCTAGCTACAACGAAGCGCAATGAAATGGGCTGTCATTGGGTAGAGAACCAAACCGACCAAGTTCGAGTTAACTCGCACACAGAAAGAGGGTTCTGTGCTATCGTAAGTACCCTCAATACGGATTTATTTGATGAAGCGAAGAAATATCATATCATTTAAAAAAAAAACGCGCTCAACGTTGCTTGCTGATAATCGGTACTTATCCAAGCACTAACCGCGCTCAATGTTGCTTACTGGTAATCGGTACTTATCCAAGCACTAACCGCGCTCAATGTTGCTTGCTGGTAATCGGTACTTATCCAAGCACTAACCGCGCTCAATGTTGCTTGCTGGTAATCGGTACTTATCCAAGCACTAACCGCGCTCAACGTTTTTTGCTGATAATCGGTACTTATCCAAGCACTAACCGCGCTCAATGTTGCTTGCTGGTAATCGGTACTTATCCAAGCACTAACCGCGCTCAATGTTGCTTGCTGGTAATCAGTACTTACCCAAGCACTAACCGCGCTCAACGTTGCTTGCTGATAATCGGTACTTATCCAAGCACTAACCGCGCTCAATGTTGCTTGCTGGTAATCGGTACTTATCCAAGCACTAACCGCGCTCAACGTTGCTTGCTGGTAATCGGTACTTATCCAAGCACTAACCGCGCTCAACGTTGCTTGCTGGTAATCGGTACTTATCCAAGCACTAACCGCGCTCAACGTTGCTTGCTGATAATCGGTACTTATCCAAGCACTAACCGCGCTCAATTTTGCTTGCTGGTAATCGGTACTTATCCAAGCACTAACCGCGCTCAATGCTGCTTGCTGGTAATCGGTACTTACCCAAGCACTAACCGCGCTCAACGTTGCTTGCTGATAATCGGTACTTATCCAAGCACTAACCGCGCTCAACGTTGCTTGCTGATAATCGGTACTTATCCAAGCACTAACCGCGCTCAATTTTGCTTGCTGGCAATCGGTACTTATCCAAGCACTAACCGCGCTCAATGTTGTATGTCTATCAGATCTGAATGTGATGGTTCCAGTTCGATATGGGCTGCGATGAGTGGCGCCGCTCGCTGATCGGTTTCCTGCGGACCCTCGGCACGCCTCTAGCGCTGCCGCTGACGGGCTACGCGTCGGACCGCTGGGGGCGGCGTGCCGCGCTGTCCGTCAGCGCGCTGAACACCGCCGTGCTTGGTCTACTGCGCGTCTGGACCACCTCCTACCACGGGTTCGTCATCTCGCAGATCGTGGATCTTTGGCTCGGGGTTCTACTCCTGCACCTATATTTTGGGTAAGGTTTCAAGAACATATAACATATACATGTAATGGAATAGTACATTGTTACCCTAGGGTTGGAAGTAACTTATTTAGTCCCGGGACGGGGGGCAGTAGTTTGAGTTACTAAATAAGTAACTCTCACCTTTCTGGTAAACACTGTGCTTTTCATTACGAATACATGAAAGTAAAAAAAAACGCAAATTAGCCAAAGAAAAAATTAGTCAATTTTATTTTACATGAATTAACAACTTAGGAGAGAAAATATTTAAAGTTTATGGTAAAATTATGCAAATTAGGTACTTATATGTAGTTTGTGAAAGGTTTGTTCCGGGAATCTTAATGTTTGATATTTCCTGGGAAACTTGAGTTTCTACAGTATCCAGGGATTCTTGGGTGAATGTTGGGGACATTGATAATTGTCTATTTTCTTCAGTTGTAACAGCAATATTTTTGTATTGCACCGGATAATCTTTTGAAGTACTCGGTGGTGGAGAGTCAGTGGAACGCAAAGTTTAAGAAGGTTTCTACCTCTAGAGAAGTGAAAACTTTGATGTTTTTTGATTTAAATCCATCAGATAGAATTTTGAGAAACGATGTTAGTCTCTCGAAATCCTTCAAATGTACTTTGTGTTTAGTACATAATGTTGTCTTTAACATAGAGTACACGCTCCATAATGTTGAAGGTTTGTAAGTCTTTGACAATTTGTTGAAATAATATTAACAAAACATTCTCTGATAATGATTTCACTTTCCATGCTCTCAGCGCGCCATTTCATAAAATCGTCCTACGATCTTTGTTTTGATTTCGGTGGTAAAAGGTTTTCCACTACTGCTTTAGCCTCTTCATTTATCAAATCGCGTTATGTCCATATCTGAATCAAAGGAACTCATTGTTATACAAATCTTTAAATAAAAACAAAACTCTACAACATGAGAAAACAAATGAAGATCGAAGTTCCGCTTTCCCGCTTCGTATTTAAATTTTGAACCAGACCGCTACCGCACGCCGCCACGTGGGCCATGCGTGTGTTACATCCTACTAGAAATATACCAAATCAATTATGTATAGATAGTGCTCTTTATATTTATGTTTATATCATTTCAAAGTAAAGCATCAACCAATCTCCGTAACTTAGACTTCTGGATGAAAGACTTTATTTTAGCTGTAAGTAAGACTTATTCTTTGTTGAGAGTGATCTGTTCCTAAAGTAGGCTTTCTATAACTTAGACTTTTGTTGATTAGCGTAAGCTTCATGAAATTCTCACTTGTAGGGCAAACTAGATCAAATGTAAACAATTGATTCACAGGAATTTGGTATTGTTTAATATTTATAACACACACACACACACACAAAAACATTAAAATACAGCCAAGAGAAAGAACTTAATCCTAAGGTGCACGCGGAAATATTACAATGAGGTATTAGAATAATTATATTTAAGGACTGATTCCACCTGCCTGTGCAACTAACAGAGAACTTCGTTATGTCTCTTTGTAGGTACTTAACGAGGCTTCCTGTTAATAAAGCCCCATTTTGTAATTAATAACAGCGCCTCGAGAATCATCCAATCCCGAAGGTACGTGCTGACGCTCTACCTGGTAATCAGTCAAGAATGATGCAAGGTGGGATACACTGTCAACCAGACTCAGGAGTCTTAAGGGGATATTATGGCCTCAATATATGTGGTACTTTCCTGAAAAATCACACGACAATAAACAATAAATCAAACGGTTGATAGAAGGAGTAGTAGGAGCTGATCATATAGAATGAATGGGCCTCTCAGATATCCCAGAATGTTGTATCCCAAAATTAAGATTTTAATAAGCTTAATTTTTCGCACAATATACAATAATTAAACTAAGACTTAGCTTTATACAGGACCAGGAACACACGCTCACAACTTCACTGATTTTACGGTCTATCAGATATGACTTTTAATCACTGCCTCTACCGCTCTTAGAAAGAGAACCAACCAATACTAAGTCAAGACCTCTGCACTCCACTGAGGTAACCAGCCCAGCCCTCTATTCCGTTTATCTGCGATGGAAGGGTATGATTGTTCCTTCAGGTGTGTCCCTTCCCTAAGCGCGAGCGCACCCCACTTCGTTCAGGGGTGGGGGTTGTGTCTAGTGCGTTCTCACTCTGGTCAGCTTCTCTCCCTCTTTCATTGGCTCCGCGTCCCTTAGCTAGATGTCGCTACACGTAGCACGGTCCATACAACTTAAAATAATGGAAAATGAAAAAAGATCTATCTCTGGGCCACAGAATAACTATATAGTGCTAACCCTGAGTATCTATCAAAGACTCCGCTTAAAACTGATTTGTAGTCAATAG
The DNA here is from genome assembly GCA_947086465.1 of Eupithecia exiguata. Classification (NCBI taxonomy): domain Eukaryota; kingdom Metazoa; phylum Arthropoda; class Insecta; order Lepidoptera; family Geometridae; genus Eupithecia; species Eupithecia exiguata. Next base: position 13,161,494 of record OX352236.1, read on the forward strand.
TCATTTATTTCGTAAATTTCAAGAATAACAATAGTCCGGGTTATACATTTGCAACTGTTTGTTCTAGTCTTGGAGCTAGTGGGTCCGGAGTACCGCGTGGTGGCAGGTGGAGCGATGTCCTCGTTTTTTGCCGTGGGGCAGGCCCTGATGGGGCTATTGGCCTGGGCGGTGCCCCGCTGGCGCGCCCTGACCTTGGTGCTCTACGTGCCCCAACTCCTCACCGTCACCTACTTCTGGGTGCTCCCAGAATCTGTGCGCTGGTACATCAGCAAGGGCCGCTATACTGACTCTGAGGCGCTGTCACTCCATCTATTGAGAGTCACATCAGAGGAGGAGGAGAGAAAGAAAGCGTCGGTAAAGGCGGAGAAAGCGAGCGAGCCTTGGCTGGTTGTTCTGGTGTTTAGACACAAGAGCATATTGGTCAGATGCGTCGTGCTCCCTATCTGCTGGATCACCACGACGTTGGTTTATTACGGGCTGTCAATCAACGCGGTGCACATGACGGGAAATCCGTATTTGAACTTCGTGGCAGTATCGCTGGTGGAGGTCCCGGGGTATTCTCGTTCCGCGCCTCGTTTACTTTAGCTATTTTCACAGCGTTATGTCGTACGGCATACTACTGTGGGGCACTGCGGCTGATGCCGAGGCCATTTTCATTCTTCAGAAAAGAGCTATTAGAGCTATCTATAAACTTGGGTCTCGAGTTTCCCTAAAAGAACTCTTTAAAACTATTGATATCATGACAATGCCTTCTTTGCTAATCTATATGAACATCATGTACGTCAGAAAAACCTATAGCCAGAAAAAAAAACTAGGTGATGGGCATCTATATAATACCAGAAATAGAAATAAGCTCGCATGTATATCAACAAGACTAGCTAGAATTAACAAGTCATTCATAGGCTTAAGCATTAAAATATATATATAATAATAAATTACCAAACCATCTAACAAATCAATCAGAAAATAAATTCAAAAGAATTGTAAAAAATATACTCTCTAAAAAAGCTTACTATAGTGTTAGGGATTATCTGGATGACAAAAGAGCCTGGGAGCTCGGCACATGAAATGCAAAAAGGTGTATAAATTTATTTATTCTCAACTATAAAATTGTAGGTACCGGTTACCTATATTATTATGCAAACGTAAAATTATTGTCTTGGTTATACCTATAAGTTCATAAGTTCTCTCTGTTTCATAGCTTTAAGTACCTGACGTTGTAAAAATGTGTGTTTACGTATGTACCTACAACTCTGTAAACTCTGTAAACTTACTTACTTACAATAAATAAATTGAAATTGAAAATTGGATCTCAGTGATGCTGATCAGCCGGGTCGGGAGGAAGCCTGTACTTAGAACCTGCTTTTGGATCTGCGCCGCATGTATGACCGCTTACGGCTTCCTTCCAGAAGGTAAAACACAAGTACAGTAGGTTATAAAGTCTTCCACCTTTCCCTGGCCCTATCAACCCTATTACGAAATGAAACTGCAAGTAAGCACTCGTTAGCGTAAAGCCTCGGCTTAGACCTGCACTGACAAGAGCAGATTTCAGAGTATTTCTGAGAACTAAATAGAAGGCAATAAATTACACTTTCTGGACTGTCCTTTTTCTGGGGCATATTACAATGAACAGACATGAAGTTCATACCTGGGCTGCTTCACTCCACTAACGATCTATAAAGATTATTAATTTCTGTTTAATTATAGGCGTTATAATTATAACAGTACGTCTGGAGTTGCAGGCATGTACTCCGCGTCTCTGGTGCTGTATCTGGTAGGCAAGTGCGCCATCGCAGCCGTGGTCTCCGCAATGTACGTGTATACGGCGGAGTCGTTCCCTACCAGGTACCGACACAACCTGTTCGCCTTCTGCTCCGCGGTCGGACGGATCGGGTCCATCACGGCACCGTTGACGCCGGCCATTGTAAGAAAACTCATTTGAAACCACTTTGGAATTGGAAAATCAGTATGACATCTAAAAATACCTTACTATACAAACTATTATAGTAAGGTATGTTTCATATACACCTGTACATATACATGTATATTGTATAGTTGTTATACAGGGTACTTGGTAAAATAGTAACACTGAGTGAACTGCAGGTTCTGCCCATCATCACAAACACGTTTGTGAAGACGCCTGGTCTTGATTCTTAAACTTGGTATTGGTAATTACAATACCTCGATTCAATAATAATCGTTCCAATAATCGTGTTAAATAAACTAATAATAGACTGAAATAAAGTAGAATAGAGTAGAATAAAATGGAAGACAGAAGAATGGAATAGAATAAAATGGAATAAAGTAGAATGGAATAGAGTAGAATAGAATGGAATATGGCACTCATTAGGGGAGGCCTATGTCCAGCAGTGGACTAATATAGGCTGATGATGATGATGATGATGAATGGAATAGAATAGAGTAGAATAGAGAAGAGTAGAATAGAAAAAATGGAATAGAGTAGAATGTAATAAAATGGAACAGAGTAGAATAGAATAGAGTAGAATCGAGTAGAATGGAATATAATGGAATAAAATGGAACAGAGTTAAATAAAATGAAATAGAGTAGAATGAAATAGAATAGACTAGAATAGAATGGAATAGAATAGAAAAGAGTAGAATAAAAAAGAATATAATAGAGTAGAATAGAATGTAATAGAGTAGAATACAGTAGAATGAAATAGAGTAGCATGGATTAGAAAGGAATAGAATGAATAAAATAATAGGAATAAAATAGAATGTAATGAAATAGAAAAGAATAGAATGGAATGGAATAGAATGAAATATATTAGAATAGAGTAGAATGGAATAAAATAGACTAAAATAGAATGGAATAGAATAGAGCAAAATGGAATAGCGTAGAAAGGAATAGAATGGAAAATAATGTAATAGAATGTTATAGAATAGAATAAAATGGAACACAGTCGAATAGAATGGAATATAGTTAAATTGAATAAAATGGAACAGAGTGGAATAGAATGGAATAGAGTAGAATAGAATGGTGTAGAATGGAATAGATTAGAATAGGGTAGAATAAAATAGAATAGAATGCAATAGCGTAGAATATAATGGAAAAGAATGAAATAGAATGACGGGATTGCAGCAGCTGATCAAGCCGCACCGACAATATTATAGTACTTAAGGAAAACATTGTTAAGCTTAGTTAGTTTTATATAAATATTGACTTGACTAAATCAGATTCGATATTTAGACCTAGGCAAATAAATGATGCGATATTTGAATCCATTTTTGAAAAATTTTAAAAGAAAGGGAACCTACGAATAGGGTACCAAATGAAAGCTATTGGTTTGTACATTTCAAAACAGTTTTTGAAATGTCTGTAGGTTTGCATACGCATACTTAAAAGTCAAAAAACTTTCAGTAAGAATTAAATAGCAGTTTCAATCCGGTACCTAATAGTATATTTGTACGCCACTAGTGGCAAGTGTTTGAAACCCTCGGCGCGCGAACTTCGAATGTTACTCTCACACTTGACGGATCTTGTTTCATATATATAGGCCTACCAGAAATCTGTTGCACTATAGCAACTAAGTATAAAACCGTATCGTTTAGGGGAAGCTTTCGCTACCAGGCAACCAAATGTTGGAACAATATCCCACCACCCTTACGACTGTTCAAATCAAAGCCTACTTTTAAAAACCGTTTTATGTCTTAATAATCCGTTTTATGTCTAATAGAACATCAAAAAACAGGGTTGCCTGGAGTCATGACCGTTCATGGTGCACCATTCTCTTGTTAGGTTTCGCGGCATAAAGTTGCCAGCTTACTGTGTTATTTTTGTTTGTTTATTTAGGGGAGAAGGTGGTATTTCCCTCAAATAGTGCAGAGGAAGATCTCCCATTCCGGGCTGACCCAGCTGGTCCACTTGCCCGGTGGTCTATCGACCAACAGTTGATGTTGAATTGTTAGGTTGGTTGCAACTGATTCAAGCGTTTGCGCGATCTAGGAATTGTTCTCTTTTTGCACTCCGAGGTTTTTGGAATTTTGTCTCAACGACATCTAGCTGCTCTGTCGAAGCGCTTAGGTAGGTAGATAGCTTCAGTTTTCTTGATGTGAATTCATTGCGCACCACTATTAACGTTAGCTTTGTGGTTCTGCCATTGTCTCTCTAGAGGTCGCTACAGTTTATTTCATTATACCAGCAGGTTTATATTTTCTACGAAAACTTTTTAATAATATCCCAAAATATTTCGATTTCGGCAGGACTCGAACCCGCGGCTCACCTTCAGTACAGGTGCGCTCTAACCAACTAAGCAACGAGATCGACACGTGCCTGGTCGAAAATATCTGGGAGTTCTTACGACTTAAGAGTCGTATTAGCGTCGTAGAAGATTTACCCAGTGCGAGTAACGCACTATAATGCAAAAAGCTAAGGTTTATATTTTATATCCATTTCACACAGGCATCAGTTACCTATATAATAATTATGATAATATGTATTCAAGTACATTTACATATATATTAACTACCTATTATAAAATACATAACATTACTTACTCTTATCTTAAGCCTCACAGGGTCTTATGATCATGGTGGTTTCAGCAGAATATCAGCGCCTATCTACTCTTGAGCGGTAAGGCATTTATGCTGAGTCGAGACCTTTTTGCTGCTGTAACACAGCACACTCAGTCTTTTTGAAAAATATTTTGTGAAATTGTTTTCGTTCTCGATATTAAACTGTTACTTTTTTTTCTCAAACTATATTTTCATGTACTTATGTTTTGTACTGCAGCAGCAAATAAATGAATGTCTATGTCATCATAATATAACACAGGCAATTTATATATATTTTTTTTTATAAGATTATCTAGGTGTAAACCTGCAGATCACAGAGTGTTACTCATTTACCAATAACCCTGCATTATTTGTATCGTTAGCCTTTTTTTAATGTATAGGTATGTATAGAGTAGAGTTTGATAGAAATCATTATTTTAATTTGAGGACGAGTTCCTCGGCCAAGTTCACACCACAACATCTCAATATGTATAAGATCTACACTACATACAGACATACTTTTACTGTTCAATTATTATATGTTTTTGTTCATTGAGTGACTCGATCATTTCTGATCCAGTTGTAGTTGTAACTTGCGGGGTGCAGATTTCCGGGACACCCTTTCTAATTATAGAACCAACGGACACTATATTCTTTTATGTGCTAAGACAATTGTTTATTTAACACTGACGTGGCCCAAAACGCAAATAGTCCATCTGCAGCGCCTAGTTCGGCGACGCCCCTCCGGGTCGCACCCTCGACGCGTCGCCGAACTAAAGCGACACAGTGAACGCGTTAACCGTCGAGATTAAGTTATTTATAAATCGTTTCCAGGCTGCTGCGACGTTCCCAGAGCTGCCGTTCCTGTTGTTCGGTGGTCTGGCGCTGGTTTCCGGCGCGGCGCTGTGGCTTACACCGGAGACGCGCGGCACCGCGCTGCCTGATACTATGGACCAGGCGGAGCGCATCGGCGACCAACATTAGACTAGTAGTGTTGTGCCTAGGCCTAGACGGTTGCGGAGCTACCGTTGTCGCAGAACCGACTGTTCTTACCGAAATGTAAGGCTCTAGAGACAAAATCGGTGCTTAGTGCTTATCGAGGCCGTGCTCGCGCTCCTGCTGCGCCGCGCCGTCCCTCACCCTGACGAGCAAGACAGAATGCATCAGAACCGGCCCTCGTACCTACACTTTTTTACCTATCGATCGTCATTTAATACCTAATCTCAAAGCGAATTTGTAATTAAAATTAAAGCCTATCTCAAGCTGTTCTGCTCAGATCACACTTGATCAAAAAAAGGAGAGCAGGTAGCATTCATACAGCTGGAGCTTTCATACAGAGGCCATATCTAAAAATTAAAGACGTCGACGCGTTCGGATTAGAGAATGCGTGAGTCCTGCCTGTGACAGGTAGGCTAACCGTGGGATGGCGGGGCAATGCGGCCGCCGGACAAGATAGGACAAGCGTAATATTTTTTCGCTCCTTGTGAGTAATTTTTGGATTCACATTGTAATTGGTTTTGTGGTACAATTAGAAGGTAAGTTTTTCTCTAAATTTTACCTATGGTTTAATAAAGCGTTTGAACAAGTGTTTATTATTTAGCATTAGTAGTGCTAGTTTCCTCTATTCTACAATTTGAAATGGGGTACATTACTACAGCTATAAGGCCTGCAGCACCTCCGCGCGATGCTGCAGCAGCGGAGCCGCGCATCTCCGCGTTTGCTCCGCCATCGCTGCAAAAAGTACCGCCTTTGTTTTGCGTGTATCTTGTGGTAGAGGAAGAAGAATGCTTAGAATGATAGTTGACACACATGATGATGCCAGATGGATGAAAGAGTGCGAACGGGCTGAAATTATGAAAATGGTTATTTTTATCGTTTAGCTTAGAGCAAAAGATCTCTAGCTACATCATGTACGTTGCTTTATGGGTAAGAAACAATATCCACATTAGTATCTGCGACACACGCAGATGTGACGGACAGACGGACGAGACATAAGGATAAGCTCTATGTCCCGGAACAATATAACCTGTAACTAAGAATGCCTATCACCAAGCAATACAAATATACAACAAATTGCCCAATGAACTTCAAACTATACCTACCTACCATTTCATTATTTAAAACTAAATGAGAAGTGTGGTTAATGGATAGATGTTTTTATGACATAAAGGAATATTTTGACTATACATTTTTTTTACAGTTTCGAAGTAATATAATAGTAGATTGTTTTACAAGGGACTAAACCATCCCATTATATACGAGGTTGTTATACTCCCGAGCGTAGCGAGGGAGGATGACAAGACCGAGTTATAATGGGTGGTTTTGGCCCGAGTAAAACACTCTACTTTTCACTTCGATTGCGAGAAAATAAAACAATTCAAAATTAGACAATTTTCAGAAATTTTATTAAAAATTAAATGTGCAGTTAGAGCAATTTTGAATGTTTAGTGATATGTTTTTCCCGGGCAATTTTATTTCGGTTCTCTGTGATTGGGATGTGTGTGTAATATTTTGAGTTGATTGTTGTGGAGTAAAAGTTGGAGAGACTCGACTCATGCTTGAGTTTCGTGCATTATTAAGATCTGAGTGCGGCTTCAGCTGAGTTGACATATTCATCCAAACGTTGAAACATTAGTGGGACGTAACTCCTGATAGGCTTTAACTATATTAAGGTATTCTCCACTGATGACAAATTTACGCTCTTTGTTTGTTTTCGTGTTCGGCAGACTCACAGCTTGTAGGTTTGTATCCGTTTCTACGTCTTCTAGCGTTATATTAGCAAGCTCTATTCCTCTGCATGCACCGCTGATTCCATAAATTAAAGCAACCTGTTGAACAAAAAAATAAGTGTGTTATTAATCGTAATAACCTAGGTACATAATTTAGGTATGTAGGTAGGTATCTATTTATTTAGTTTGAGTTGAGTACATAAGTAGTAGGTTACCTTTGTTGCCAAGTATTGTTTATTTGGAGCGTTATTTAAAAATGTTTCGATTTCTTGTGTCGTCAAGACTTTAGATTTTTTTGCCTTGTATCCAGTGGACAATTTCTTCAGTAAAGCCGTTAAATTTACATATTTTTTAATATCGACGTCGTGTCTCGTTTGTAAGGTCATTCTTAACATTGAATATGTGCTCCAAAGAGTCGACGATTTGAATTTTTTCGATAATTCATCAAAATAAGTGAGAAAAACCCCTTCTGTAAAAGAATCCACACGTTTCTCATCTCTCCATTTCATAAAATTTTCGTAACTCTTTAAATATATTCCACGTGATTTTGTCGGCAACAGATTCATAATTATTTCTTTGCCCTTTTCTTCCATTTGCATATTAGCATCTTCACTATCACTTGATGACATTTTTCACGTTCACAATTTGGAAGTAAAAGTCAGGAAGTTAAACGTAAAAGTTTGTGATTTGGAATGAAGAAAATTCTAGAGATTTAGCGCCAATACCATCTTTTTTTTTAAATCTCTATTTAACCCGCAACGAAAGAGTTCGCATTCTACCGTGAAGGGAAGAATCAACCTTCATAAAACATCACCAAGACGGTTCTATTTTCAAAAAAAAGGTTGACGGAGCACCAAGAAGTCGAGTTTTTATGTAAGAGAACGAATGCTTTGTACTGGCTGATGATTTTAGACAAAAATTAAAAAGAAAAATTACTTTTTAGCCCGAGGGATTAAACTCGAGTTTTAGGCCTGCTAAGCTACACTATTATGATACACTTTTCGAGCAAGAGAAGTGAAAAATGATTTTTAGACAAACGTGTTTAATTGTATTGTATAACATTTGCTATTATTTTACATACATATTATTTTATAAAGGGCAACATTTTCATTTGGCTTGCCTGGACGCGGCAGAATGTATTGGAGTTATCACTATTTATATTAAGAACTTTTGTACCCACATTCTTGAGAATAAATGATTTGATTTGATTTGAAGAGTACTTTCCTAAAAACTAACGTGTCAGACGGGACTTGAATTTGGATAGGTACTCAACAGCGTCGGGTCCAGAGGGGCGCCTGCCCCTTGTACCAGGCTTTACGGGGCGCTAAAATCAGTTGCGAAAAAATGACTTCGTTGGTTTTAAAACACACCTTGTATTTATTTTCGTTTGAGCTCAAAGAAATTTCTAACTTAAAAAAGCTTTAAAATTATAAAAGGTAAAAAAAATATTAAAATCATATTATTAACTAGGACTAAAATGCTTGGGAAGAGAAATCCAACAAACTGAAACTCAAACTCAAAGGTTATGTCGTTCCGTAGAGGGATCCCTACGGCCTCTCTGTCTCCATCACCAGACCAGATATCAGCAAGTTATTGGCAAAGTTGCAAGATTACTTCCACACATACAAGGCCAGTTTAATAAAAACTTGTAAAAATCGCGGTTCGCTTCGCTAACATATATTTCAATTTCTATTGTTTGTTTCAATTTAGTAGCCAATGAACGAAAAAAATTGAGAGCAAGAGAAAAGTGTCTCGGTCCGCTGTGTTGCTAACCTAACCGACCGCTATAAAAGTCATTTACACACATTGTGGTTATTTTCACCAAAAAAGCACTGCGCTCGTAATAAAAACAATTATATCAATTATACGCAAACAGGGCGTAGGTAACTCTTAATCCCGCTCTAACTTGTTTCCCTCTTTTCCCAATCGCGGAAAACTTAATAACACGTAAGTATAATAATTGACGCCACTCTTACTGCAGCTGTAACGTTGAAACAAATGTGAGCGACTCGCTCGCCACACAAGTCTCAAAAATTTCATGACTCGCTCCGCTCGCTGCCATTCATATAAATTAGTTTTTTGTTTTGGTTGCTGCTGGTCGGAAGAAAAGCCAACACAATTATAGCGAGTAGAGTACCTTAGCTGCACATAATTATCTTAATGCGCTTTAAGTTGGAAACAAAATGCTTAGCATTTTTAACCATTTAGCCGAAATTCTTTTTTTCCCTGAGTTTATTAAAGTTGGCGATAAGAAACATCTACGTGTTTTGGGTACTGGTCGGCAAAGAGCTTGGAAAGGCAACACAATGGCTAGCGGTTTCCTAACTAAGCTGCACGTATCTACTCGTAAATGCGCAAAAGGTACAAAAAAAATGCAATTTTCAAGCTAAGCATTTTTAACAATTAATCTGCAGCACTGGAGGCACAGTATCCACATGTGTAGTGGGCCGGAGGCGCGCAATAGCACGTTGCAGCCCTCCTCAGGAAAATGGTAATCCGAAACTGGTACTCAATCAATTCTTTGAATTTTTCCATAGATATGAGTTAAATGTACAAAATCAAATAACCTAGGGTGTCTTAGTTATAAAGGGCAATAAAAAACACACTCGTTCATATAATCTAAGGTATATTGAGATCAGAGCGCCGCCTTCTTCTTCTTGCCGAGTAGTTCTGCATCCTCCATGGAATCCGGTAGCTTGGAGCCCAGGGTCTCGGGGGTTGTGAAGATGAGCAGCCCCGACAGCAGCGCGAAGCTGCCGAACAGCACTGACGGGAACGGAGCCCACACCTCCTGCGCCTGGACATAACAAAGACTACATAAGTCGAGGATCCTGACACGCAATCATCTCCCACTTAATAGTCATCGTAGTTTTTAGGGTTCCGTACCTCAAAACGAGAAAATGAACCCATATAGAATCACTTTGAAGTCCGTCTGTCCGTCTGTCAACCCTATTTTCTCAGAAACGCGTTGTATAGAGTTGAAATTCACAGTACACAGTAAAGGGAAACATCCGAAAACCGTAATATTGTAGTCCAAGCATAATAAAATATTTTTTGGTTCTCGTCATGGACCAAAACCTATCAGGTAACCTATAAGTACTTTTTCCCATTGAGCTAAAATCATGATATTTGGCAAGAAAAAGATCTTATAATTATAAATATAGTGAAACCTCGTTGCGCGAGTCCGACTCGCACTTGACGTTTTATTTTTTTATTGGTTTTGGTTACTGTGTAACAGTCCTAATTGTTTAAGCCTAGTCAGAAATATAACAATATGAACAATTTAACAATATTTATTAAGTAATAGGAATACCTATAAGTTACTAAGGTCGTGGATTTGGTTTGTTTAGTCGTATCCGAAATCACGTTATTTAACACTAGGTATACAACCGGCTCCTGATGGCCTTAACAAGAGCAGGAGCCGGTCCGGAGCCGTAGGCAGGTTGAACGCTGACTCGAGCAGGAAGGGCGCCGAGTCGCGCAACTTGAACGCTGACTCGAGCAGGAAGGGCGCCGAGTCGCGCAAGTTGACCGTCGACTCGAGCAGGAAGGGCGCCGAGTCGCGCAAGTTGAACGCCGACTTGAGCAGGAAATCTTTAGGTAGGTATTACCTTACTTTTGGCAATAAACCTTGCATAAAACTGAATAAAACTTTAGAAAGCCAAACTTTAGTTACAAGCAACAACAACCAGTTCGGTAGGCAGGTGGGTACATTTTGAGATTCGTACATCTCCCAGATGTCCATCACCAGATCCTAACTAACTCATGATTATGACGTCAAAGGATGTAACAAAGACCAGGTATAAAGAGCAATTGTAATGTAAGAGATAGATAATTACGAGCGCAGGCGTGAGAGGCGCCGTGATGGAGCCCAGTCGTCCCACCATGGAGGAGAAGGCGAACAGGCTGTGCCGGTACTTGGTGGGGTACAGCTCCGCGGTGTACACGTACACTGACGTCATCACCATGGCGATGCTGTACTTGCCGAACAGGTACAAGAATAGAGAGAAGCCCGGCATGCCTGTCAACATTTTATAAATTTACCCTGAGTAAGTGTAGAGTAGTGCTGAATGCGGCAAGCTCCAGCATCTACCTGCAGTCACACAAGGCGCTATAACACTCATTAGGAGAGGCTTATGTCCAGCAATGGGCTCATGGACACATAACGAAGGACCCAAGAATAGTCTACTTACCATCAGGTAAGAACGCGAAGGCGAACTGACAAGCCGCGCAGAGCCAGTACCCGCAGATGAGCACCGGCTTGCGGCCCACGCGGTCCAGCAGCAGGATGGCGGTCCAGTAACCGGGGATCTCGATGGCCGCCACCGCCACGTAGTTCAGGTACCTGTTGCCCGACATGTTCACAGAGTTGATGCCCATGCCGTAGTAGATGAGCGTGTTCGTGATCCACCAGATCGGCGACACCACGCACCGCGACAGTATCGTCTTCGACCTCAATACCAGAACTATCAACAACGGTTCTTTCGGTTTCACTTCATTCTTCTGAGCTTCGATTGTGGCTCGTAACGCTGTTAAAGACTCTTGAGACAGCTCTTTTTTGTTTGTTTTCGCGACCTTCTGTAATATCCTCTCGGACTCTTCGTAGCGGCCCTTGCTCATGAGCCAGCGAACGGACTCCGAGAGGATCCAGAAGTAGGCGATGACCAGCAGCTGCGGCGCGTACAGCACCTGCGTGAGAGGCCTCCAGGAGGGCACGCCCCAGGCTATGAACCCAAGCACCACTTGGCCGAGTGCGAAGAGGGTCGAGATCGTGGCGCCTGCCACTACGCGGTACTTTGGACCTACCAGCTCCGTTACTGAAAAAAAACGAAACCATATGAAAAGAACACGTTGAGAGAATGAAGGAAGATCAAATTGTCAAGAACGCCCTAGTTATCACGTGTTGCTGATCTGTAAAAGTGTGTGGGTACGTACGTATACATTTAAAAAGAAAGTAGGTCCAAGTACTTTACTAAGGTCTCACCAAGTATATAGCAGGAAGAGTACGCCCCAGCGCCCACGGAGGACTCCAACACCTCGAGTGCTAGAAACCACTCGTAGGAGTTGACGAAGGAGCGCACCAGCCCGATCCAGCCCGTGTTGAAGGCGTTCAGCGTGAGCGCCACGCGGCGGCCCCAGCGGTCCGAGATGTACCCCGTGATGGGCAGCACCAGCAGCGTGCCGATCGTGCGGATGGACCCGATCTGGGAGCGGCGCCACTCGTCGCACGCCATGCCGAACTACAACTTACAAAATACCTATTTATTTCTAACCACATAGGACATCTCGGGTATAAGCTGCGAGCCGTCTGCCTCGAGCGCGTAATATTCGGGAGGTCTGCTCATATTTCCGATGATTAAACCGGGAAATTTACCTCATACCTATTAATAAGGTAAATTTAATATTAAAGCGTCTAGACAAAAATTTGTGTGTTGTAAAAGACAATAAACCGACTTCAAATTCCATAATAGTGAAAATGTGGTTGGAAGGGTACGCGCGCGCACGGAGCGCGATGTCGAATATCGCGATCTTTTTTTTGAATGCCGACATTTAATCAAAATTCGATTTTAATTTATTTTGATGTGATGAGTGATGGATGACACATGGATAAAACGACGAATTCGAAAACCTCTTTCCGCCTGTTGCCATGGAAACCATCTGTTACTATTGTTGTGAAAATTATTATGTGATGGTGTTTTAGATACGTTTTTCGGCGCACATACCACTTCCTCGAGGATCAAACTTTTATGGAATCACCTCCATCTTTATCAAAATCTGTTGAGAGTTGGCGGAGAAATCACCAAAATTATTGTAGCTACCTACCTACTCGTGATTTTTCAAAAGAATTAGGTATGTTGTTTTTAATAAATACTAATCCATTGGGAATAATTTTTATAAGGAACTAATTCGGGATCTTTCTCTTTACAGAAAATCATTGTCCAAATTTGACCACAATTGATGGAGAAATCGACGACATACATTAAATATACTTAAATACGAAAATAGAAACTCCTCCTGAAGTCGGTTACAAACAAAAGTAAAAAGGGTAGGCGCCGATAGAAAAGGGTTAAGCGGTTAAGCCTCTTTACCGGCAAGTACTCGTAGTGCAGTGCGGGTCGTCTGAGCATTAGGTATGGACTCGATTGCCAACGACAAGTGACTTGAATGTAAGTTACATTTCATTCTACCTTCTTTGCAAGAGCAAAGATAAGTTCATCAAATAGGCACTAACAATTGTTTTTGTAAGATTTATAAGAATTGTGAAGGAGGATTGGATGAACATCTCATTAGTGGTGGTTGTGAGGATCTACCTAGCCCAACAGTTACGGAACAAATCAAACAAAAAATTATCAGCAAAATGACAACAAAATTTAAACGGAAATATTTTTTAAATATTTGGCAATTATGTGAGCATAATATTATTTACGACTATCGTAAATTATTCAAGATTAAAGTGATCCTGCCCTTGAATTATATTATCATGATAGCAACAATAATTGTTGAAACGAAAAATATTTCTTTGTATATATATGTGGCGCGGTGGGCAAAGGTCCGCCTGGGACGCTGAAGGTTGCGGGTTCGATTCCCGCCTCAGGACAAATGTTTGTACGATCTGCAGTTAATTGTTCCGCGTGTTGTGGAAATGTAAGTATAAGTATTCCCCATGTAAGTACCTATAATAAAAAAAAACTATCTATGTATTGTATTGTGTTCACATATTGTATTATGTATATCAGTTATCTAGAACACATAACACAAGCTCTGCTTAACTTGGGCTTGGGGCTCTGTGTGAATATACTTGTTTATACTTGACTACTACTGGGAAATCATTCTAACGTATTGTCTGAAAAAAATAATGCAAAATGTAATTAAAATTTCTTCAAAACCAGTCGTATTACTAATAAAATTTTATTTTAAAGTTTTAATACAATAATGGCGCACCAAAACGATAATCTCTGTCATGGCTCCGGTGACATGATTCGATGACGTCACATCTTACATCAGACCACCCTAACAAGAAGAACAACATGCACTGTAATCTGTGATACGTGGGACGTCACCAGCGATGCAACCAAATGCAGAGCGTTTTCAGTCATCATAATCATTATCACCATCCGCCAGTTTTCGGTCACGTGATCATAATATCAAAAAAAAATGTGTAATTTAATCCCGTTTTTTACCTAAACTAGGCATATTTTTTAATAAAAATAACCCGATTACGCTTTGTTACGTTGTCAATATGCTATATTCTCTGCTTTTAACTAGATTCTAACATAATAACAAAGACCATATGCGTCAAACCTGGTATTGTATGTCAGTTATAGTTATGCTGTTAAAACTGTACGTTAATTTTAGGGTCTCTTGTAGAACATTTTACAAAAAATATATGTGTTTCTGTTTCTGAAACCGTAAAACAAGAATAAAAAGTAAATCCCACTCACGTCATAAACAACGCTGTACGTATTTTCGAAGACGTACTCAGTGCAGTCCACAGTGGTAGCCTGGTCGAAGAGTGTCTCGGGGCAGGTACCGGGCGCGACGGGCTGCGGCAGCGTCACACTGGCGTTGGCGAACTGCTGGCAGTTGTCGAAGGATTCGCCGCTGGCCGGCACCGCGTCCAGCAGCCACGACGGAGAGAACTGTGGCGGGCTGGCGTCGCACTGCGGGATCAAGCATCTGACCAAAACATTATCATAAAGATAACGGACTCAGCCACACTCTGTCCACCGGCGTGAAAGGAATTCTTTTGCGTCTCACTGACCTCTTCCAACTCAGGTCAGTATCAGGTGAGGTCACTATAGATCTCTATCTATAGTCATTCAAATCATAATGTACAGATTCAGATTGCATTCATCAAATGCTATTTTGAATATCTTTTGAACATATACACATTCGTTTCTAAGCGGCATACACTTTCTGGCATATTTAGCTCGGGACGTACTCGCAACACGACTGAAAACCTTCTTACATTTCTGCCAATGTCCTCTTTGAGACCTGAGACCTTAGGTAGAGACAATACCTGTCATAATCTTTCTCTAATTTAGCTTATTAGTTTCCGTCAACGTACCTGGTGGGTATCCTAGCCGTGGTGAAGATGTACTCTCCGGCCGCGAAGGCAGAGAACATAATGGGCAACGCGGCCAGCGCTAGCGTCACGAGCTGGTAGCGTCCGAACTGCCCCACCTCGTGCTCCAGGATGTAGTCCAGGTCCACGCCGGGGCCTCGCAATGAGCGCCCTTTCTCGCCTTTCTCTTCGTTCGACATGGTGCTATGAGCCAACACCTGGTTCGGTGGTGTCTATATTATCTCGCACCGGATGTTCGTGCGTCTATCGACCAGCACTAGACCTTATTTTGAGCCAAAACTGAGTCTGATGATACTTCTTTGAGCCAGCACTGTATATGATGATGCCTCTGTGAACCGACTCTGGAAGTGATGGTGCGCTAGCGTCAGGGCCCGCGGCCGGCTTGCAAGTACGCGGCCCGCTCGGACGATTTAAAGATATCGCTCTTAGCAGATAATGGATTTATTTGATTAGCAGTACGAGTACTATTGACCGCGGCTACACTCGGGAAATTTAACTTCGTTTATGTGGGAGTTTGTGACATACATTTCAGAGTTATGTCAGAGGCGCTACGTATGGAGCGAAACTCAAAGTTACAACATCCCCTGTTGGTTACTGTCTTATCATTTCTACATAATAAATACATAATAAGTTGCACCGAAAAGAATTATTTCCGTACGTGATTAATAGCATTTATAATGTTTTGTCACAAGTATATAACCGTTATCGTGCCTATCTCACAGGATTATGAAAATCAATTACGTATTTCCCTAGCTAATGAACATGGAGGAGTAGTACATTGCTGTAGTAGCCAGCCACTCAGTTATTTAACAAATGCTGCTGCCTGCATAGAAACATCGAAACTGCCGTAAATCCTGTCGTATTTTGAGTAGGCTTAGGACAAAACGGTTAGTTTTATTATATAATTATGCTCCGGAACAACTTAACAATAGTTTTGGTCCATAGTAATATTTATAAGTCATTCGTAATAGGTGTACTTTCTTTCTATTCTCACTCACTCACTGAGTGTCGTTCATTCGTCGTTGCCGTCGCTTCCGCTAGAAACCGTTTCAATCTTGACGGTCCGAGACTTCTTGCGAAGACTGTTGAGCAGCTTCATCACCTGTACCCTGAACACGAACTTGGCTTCATCTGACAGAGCCTTGACGGTTGGCGTGATGGATTTGAAGAACGCTCTATCCTCATCCTCTTCCTTCTCTAAAAGGCTGACAAGGACGGACACGAGGCTTTCGTCAGGTTCATCTTTGATTCTACTATTATTGTATACGACTGTTTTCGTTCTTTTAGGTGGCAGCGTGTCCTCGTCTACTTCGAACACGTTGAGCCACTCCTCCTTATCGGCGACCTCCTCCTCGTCAAGCGAGGAGCACTCCTGCTTGGCGCGGTCGCAGTCCCGGAAGCAGGGGTCGAGGAAGGTCAGCAGGTCTCCGTACACGTACGGCCGGCTGTGCTTCGACGTGTACGTCTTGCGGTACGCATCGCGGATGTTGTACCATTTGCGCATTATTATGATTCCTGGAAAAAAACATGGGCTTAGAATTCAGATCCTCTATTGAATTGCTGCTCGGAGCTATGTTTTGTTATGTAGTTTGTAATGGTTTGCTACGAGCAGCGTAGCTGTACTACGATCCGTTGCTTGTAGAGGCGTTCCTACGAGCGTAGCAGGTTTGATACGAGCAGCGTAGCTGTACTACGATCCGTTGCTTGTAGATGCTACGTTAAGTAACGTTACGGTATTTCTTGTTTAATATACTGTCCGGTTACGTTTGCATAAAGCCTCTTGAAGAGGTGCTGTTCAAAGAAGTAATTGGTACCTAGTTCGTGTCTCTCAGCCGCGTTGAGGTGGTGGTAGCTGGGCTCCAGCGCGGCGCAGACCTCGCGCCAGGCGCGCTCCTTCGCGCTGCGCTGGCGGTACTGCGCGTGCTCGCGGTCCCACAGACAGGGCCGCGCGCGCAGCTCCGCGATCAGCTCGCCAGGCTCTAGGTGGAACCGCTTCATTGCGCTGCAGACACACAACACCTTATCGTGCTGCCTCATCATTACCTTTCTACCTTAACTGATACTATCAGACAGATGTAGATGCACCTCTTTTACTTAACTCTAAATTGCGTAGCCTATAATAAAGAAAAGTTTTTCTTCCCTCTTACCAATTTTCTTCTACCTTTCACTCTACTTAAGTGTCTTTTGTTGTAAAACTTTGTACTTAGTACAACAACGGTATGGATGACGTGGTGAACAAGAAACTTTACACCCGCATTGCATTGGTGTGTACCGAAAATTCATTGTTCGTCATTGAAGTGTGTGCCAGTGTGTGGCAGTGCACCGCGAATATTGCTATTCTTATTTCACAAGGGAACTCGTGACAAGTATTTTAGGAATCCCTCCTAAGTACGTACTCCCTACCTACTAGGTAACTAACGTAGGTACCAAATCACTATCATTACCATCCTAGGGGCCCATTCCACTCATCTAATATCTTGGTCCAATGCAGAGGCGGATTAATTGTCGACAGCGCCCTAGGCAAACACCTCATTGGCGCCCCTCTGTGAACGAGCCGCGGCAAAGCTCAGTATTGGGGGTGGTGTTAGTTACATAACAACGACGTTCCTCAGTGGTTGACAAAAAAGTATTTAAGGCAGGTAAAAAACTAGAAATAATGGCGAGCTTAGCGAACCGCAATTATTTTCATGCTTTTGGTTAGCATGATAAAGGAGGTTGTCAATTGTCAAAGTTAGAGCCAAGACCAACCTTCTTGGTCTTGGTCTTGGCTAACCCATATGGGTTTTGGCGGGGTGAGCTAGAAAGGTAGGGAAAGAAAGATAACGGCGAGCGGAGCGAGCCGCAATTTTTTTGTGATTTTTCAAGATTAAATAAGATAGGTATGTAAACGGTGAAACGCAAAACTTTTGTGGCTATCGGTAATAAAATTATTCCCAAATTATTTAAAAATTTATGGAAGCAAAAACAATAGAAATTACGGCAACAACGGAGCGAACTAGCAAAAAGGTTCGACACTTTCCAGTGGTTTGACAGAAAATTTTCAAAGTCATTAACATCTAGAGTACAACAGACAGAAAACAACGGCGAGCGAAGCGAGCCGTAAAAAAATTTTGACTGTGGCGATCGGTGTTGTACGCACGCACGTACCCCGCCCAGCTGCGCAGTTCACTCCTCTCTCAGAAGTCACCATATAAACCCATCAAACTATAGGGTATATCGGGGTATGATCGGACGAGGAGGAAGACCGTATGACACTGATTGTAGCCGAATTAAGCCATATTTTCTAAAGCTGACAACATTTTATGCCGACGCCCTCAAATGGAGTCGTAGAAAATGGTGGCAGCATTAGAAAATAATGTCTTAATTCGGCTACAATTAGTGTTATAATACGGTCTTCCCCCGCGTCCGATCATACCCCGATATACTATATTACTTTTCGCTCTAAATAGATTGTTTCAATAAGGAATTTGCGTTATGGATACTTGAGCACCGCTCGCTTTACCCTAGGATCGGCGCGGATAAACAGTAAAAGATAAAGATGCGGCATTAAAACACGTGCCTTTCTAAATCTCGCGAATCAATGGCAATGTGATTTTAAAACTTACAGCCAGCCTAATGCATAATGATTAAAGCGTCATTTCAAACCAGTATTTTTTTCAACAAAAATCAAGCGCTTGATCCTCATAGCGGATGTGCGCCACGCTCCCGCAAAAGCCGCCTTTAATGCTAATACAGCCTAATGCCCACGATTGTTGGTGTCTTTTAAAACATATACCTCACTATCGCCATGCCGGCGGCGGTTGTGTCGGGCATAACAAGGGCGCATGGTCTGGGTTAGGAGGCCTACCACGGCTGCCACTGGGGTGCGTTACATGGCGCCCCTATATTCCTGCGCCCGTGTGCGCCGCTAAAGCCGCCTCTGACGCTCGTCAACCAATATCATTACACTAATCATCTGATTTTTGCTAAGTTCCTTCTTTTTAAATTTTTTGTTCTGGACATAGAACAAAAATCAAAAGTTTCGACAGAATTAAATAATGATTTATATTTTGTAAGTAGGCGGATACCTGCTTACTCATATAATTAATTTTACACTTAGGTATTACCTTACATATTAATTATTTACTAGTGTAAAATTTTCCGCGCGCGCGCTCCTTGGAACCTCGCGCCCCTAGGCACATGCCTACTTTGCCTTGGGGATGATCCGCCACTGGTCCAATGTACATTTTGATCAAGAAGTTGAATGACTTCATCCAATTTAGGTACTATACTAGCAACATCGATATTTGATCAAAGATTTGGACACTAGTTTCTGTTCGCGGTTTCGCACGCGTTGTTTCTATGAAAATATTAAAAGGTTATTTATTTCCCATCGAAAATGTTGACGAGTGGAATGGGCATCCGTCTAAGAAATGAGATTAAATCTTGGACATAGGTATAACTTGGACTTGCTATTGCATGAGTGGAACGGGAGCCTTAGGTACACAGCATGTTACCCAAAGGTTTATGTTAGGTTCCTACATGTCATGCTCTGTAACATCTCTGTAATACTCACAGTAGCTTCTAGGTACCCACTTTATACATTTTTTGGACAAACAAAACATACCTAGATGGGTAAATAACTAAATTGTTATTTCGTGTCCCGCACTCATTGACAACGTTCTTATAGGTAGGTAGATATATCTATATGATAAGTTCATTGTAGGTAGGTAGGTAGTTATCATACGTCCTAGCTATAATTTAGTATTCGTTATTCCACTTCCAGTGGTTTGGTTTGTCCACGTCGACCGGGTAGGTACTAACCTCGACGTTGAGGCAGGTAACGGGTCCATCCTGATGTTCTTCTCTCCGATCCGGTTCCACAACGGCAAACGCAAAACTATACCACACCACACCTGACACTGAATTCACTGTATAAACTGTCACTTTACCTTCAGCTTGTATTGACAATGTCACCATAAATATCAAATAAAACTATGTACATGTCAAAGAACTATTTATTTGTGTTTTTATGTCGTAGATTATTTAGGGTTTGCTACGAATAGCACTGTTGTTTGTAAACAGACAGTGTGTGAAACCGTCCGAGAGCCGGCTAGAAGTGCACTGGCATGGCGGCGGCCGGAACGGAACGGAATGGCATGGCGCGGGGGGCGGGGCGGTGACGGGGCACGCAGCACGGGCGCGGGGGGCGACTGCGGGGCGAACGGAGCGGCATCGCCGCCGGACGGCGCTATCCGGTCACCGGCGGCGGCGGCGGAGCGGCAACGTCGCTGTTACCAACATCAAGTGCCAGCTGCATTCAAAATAAAACCGGCGAAGTGCGAATCGGACTCGCGCACGAAGGGTTCCGTACCATTATCTATAAAAACGGCAAAAAAATCACGTTTGTTGTATGGGAGCCCCTTAAATTTTATTTTATTCC
Organism: Eupithecia exiguata; assembly: GCA_947086465.1. Classification (NCBI taxonomy): domain Eukaryota; kingdom Metazoa; phylum Arthropoda; class Insecta; order Lepidoptera; family Geometridae; genus Eupithecia; species Eupithecia exiguata. Next base: position 13,182,246 of record OX352236.1, read on the forward strand.
TTTTTAGTACGTATTTCATCATCTGTGAATTTTAACTGTCTAACTATCACGGTTCATAAGATACAACTTGGTGACAGACGGACGAAAAGTGGAGTCTAAGTAATAATGGTCCCGGTTTACCCTTTGGTTACGGAACCCTAAAAAAAACACCACACTAGCCAAACATAGCACAATATTTTGGATGTTGGTACGAGGGACCATACACTTGCTTCAGAAGCCAAGCTTTGCTTTTTTGTTTCGGTGCCGCGCCGTAAGTTGGGTCATTAGGGTGATCTTCCAAAACGTAGGTAATCGAACGGTTTTAGGTACCTACCTAATGAGGCAGGTACTAACATTTACACCTTTCCTATATATGTACATATAGGTAGCATCGTACATGTAGTGCACCTAGTTGTGAGATGTTCACGTGACCAGCCAGCCTGCCTGCCTGCCTGTCTGGCGCGACAAATACTGAACGCAGCCGGTTCATAATATTACTTACAATATTATTATTATTTTATATTATTATTTCAACGAATCTTTAAGGCCTTCGGATAGGCTAGGTACCTATATTTCTAGGGTTCCGTACCCAAAGGGTGAAAATGGGACCCTATTACTAGGCCTCCGCTGTCTGTCGGCCTGTCCATCAGCGTGATCTCATGAACCATAAAAGGTAGACAGTTAAAATTTCCACAGAATATTGTATTTCTCTTGCCGTTAACACCAATTTTTTTTAGTAAATATTAAAATTATAGAGGTCTGCCTCATTGAAGTACTATTACGCTAGAAATAATAGTTCAATCAGCTCCCTTCCCTGTTTTTAGGGTTCCTTTTGCTAAATAGTTATGTACCCATAGTACATAACTATTACTACGGGTACCCTCCGTGTGCGAGCCGAATCGCAACTGACCGAAGTCTGCGGAAGTCTGCGGAAGTCTGCAGATGCTGGATGCGGCAAGTTGAACTAAAGAATAATAAAGAAAAATAGAAATAGAAAAGTATTTGTATTTGTATTTCTAATATAGGGCTGATGATGGTGATGAAAGGGTTTATATGCTATAGCCTAAGTTTGTTAGAAAGCTTTCTTATGGTATTAATATAAAGAGCAAAAATGACAGGTAGGTATCTTTTATTATTTATTTGTAGGTACTATAATCAAATCCAAATGCATAAATACTTACTTGCTTAATTCGTAACTAACAAAATAGTGCCTAGGTAGGTACTCATAAATAATAGTAAAGTCTGTATCTAGTTTAGCCTTATCAGAACAGTTTGTCGAATGTCGACGCGACTCGGCTGAAACACTGGGGCACTTGCGGAACTTCTCAGTATATAACTTGTGAGTCCAATAAGTAGTCAGCACGCCTGGAGCGGCGGTTAGTAGTCGGTTTTGGAGTCAGCACGCCTCGCACGGCAGTCAGTAGTCGGTGTCGGAGTCAGCACGCCTGGAGCGGCGGTTAGTAGTCGGTTTTGGAGTCAGCACGCCTCGCACGGCAGTCAGTAGTCGGTGTCGGAGACAGCACGCCTGGCGCGGCGGTTAGTAGTCGGTTTTGGAGTCAGCACGCCTCGCACGGCAGTCAGTAGTCGGTGTCGGAGTCAGCACGCCTGGAGCGGCGGTTAGTAGTCGGTTTTGGAGTCAGCACGCCTCGCACGGCAGTCAGTAGTCGGTGTCGGAGTCAGCACGCCTGGCGCGGCGGTCAGTAGTCGGTGTCGGAGTCGGGGGGGTCGCGCGCCTTGATGATGCCCAGCTTGGTGGCCAGCGCCGCCACGTTGGCGCGCACCTCCTCCTGCACCAAGTTGAACGACATGGCCAGCAGGGCGATGCCGAACAGAAGGTACAGGGAACAGAGCGCGATCGAGTGCACCGCCGCGCGCGGGTCGTCCACGCGTTGACCCTGGAAACGTACCATAACTTACCTATACCGGTAACTAAACAGTAGGCTTCCCCGACAACCCTTGAGTTGTAAACGTGTTCTCAAGAGTCGGTTGTATTTATTTGGATCAGTTGAGCTACGTGTAGATTGTTTGCAACAGTCTGTAGTTAGCTCAACTGTTAAATAGTAAATATAAGTACTAATTTGTTTCTAATCTATATTGTTAATCGTCATCATCATCGGTCTTTTTACATCTACGTAAAACGATTTATGTGGCGAATTTACATATTTTTATGTATATTTTTAATTTAATAATTTAATTTACATTATTGTTAATAATAGCCAATAAAAAGCAATTGATTGTGGTCACCTGTGCAGGCACGAAGTCTCCAAAGCCGATGGTGGTGAGCGTGATGAAGCAGAAGTAGGCCGCGTCAAGGTGCGCCCAGCCCTCCCAGCGCACGAACAGGAACGTGCCCGCCACGATGTAGGACGCCACCAGGCACACGCACAGCCAGATCGGCACCGGCTTTATCTGGACCACCACAACGCAATATCACACTACAGTTGTAGGTAAGTAATACTTCTTGTAGATGACGGTCCTTACTGGGTCCGTGTTGGGCAACATCTGGATAAAAAGAAGCAGTTCTTACGTGAACAGCTTCAAAATAACAGTGACTCATACGACACGTACCTCTTCTTTGGCTGCTTCCGATGGTGCAGGGGGATGCATCTCAATCTGCCGCGCAGAACCCCATGCTGTAACAAAATGGCATAAGCTTTAAAACCAGGTGCTCGACAAATAATGCGTATCACGATTCAAGCTGATTATCACCTTGAGGCGGTCTGCTTCTTCGTGGCATCACGGCTACTTCACCATCGCTCCAGTCTTCATCTCTTTCGGGGGATGGAGTCTGCAAAAATCATAGAAATCATAGCATGCTCCATCGTCTCCAAAAGGAGGTGTATGATGTTGTTGGTGGCGGCATAGCTAGCTACCTAATGTTTGAATCCATTTGACCTATATTTTTTGTGTAAGGGTGACCTCGTATCGAATGTTCTTTAATGAAAATCATTGCAGCTCTTATTATGTTTATGGTGTATTCACAAAAGGATTTCTAAATATGTAAAATAATATGTTACATATCGATAAGGCCTGCTATCGTCGACAGTGTAGAGCCTGCGCAGGCGCCGCGCCCGGCCCGCCTCGACGTCCGGCTCGGGCCGCATCGGCTGCAGGCGCTCCAGCCTGCGTTCGTCGCGCTCCTCGAACTCCTGCTCGTGGTCGTATGCCGCACTCTTCGCGCGACGAGCTCGCTTGTCGGGGTACTCGCCGCGCTCGTACACCTCGGACCGACCTCGGTTCGATCTGTAAATAAAAGTTAATAAATAAATATTGCTAGACAATTCACACAGCAATATCTAGCCCCAAGCTAAGCAGAGCTTGTGTTATGGGTACTAGTTATCTGATATACATAATACATCAAATTTCATAGATAGATATTTTTATTACCTATATCTACTTAGAAACCGACCAGAACACTCGGAACAAATACCTGCAGACCGTACAATTATTTGTCTCAAGGCGGGAATCGAACCCGCTACCTCCTGCATCGCAGGCGGACCTTCGCCCACCGCGCCACAGAGGTCGTCAAAATGAGCTGTTCATACACAGAAAAGTGACGTCTGCTGCTGCAATGGCTTGTAGAGCTGGTAGCGTAGCAAGAGTTTGCCTTATAGTCAATACTTTGTTGGTGGTTTCGCAATGCCCTTATACCTATACTGTGTCGACAGCTGTAAGAAGAGAACAAAAGAAAATCGCACCAGCTTCGGTTAACCAAATATACCTGAATTCTCTCCGCTGCTGTCTCCTCGGGCTGTCAAACTCGAAATCATCATCCTCGGGGTCATACCCGCGGTCCCTATACCCGTAATCTTCTCTCTCTTTCTCCAGCGCCTTCCTCTCTCTGTAGTTTTCAAAATCTATGTCCCGTAAGTCGTGCATTTCGTACAAGTCAATGGGATCATCGTCGTAATGTCTCCCGTCGTCGAAATCCCGTCGAGGTCCGTATTCGGGCTTGGCTTTAGCGGGCCGAGGCAGAGACTTGCTGCGCAGGTCTGACTTGGAGGGCTTGTGGCTCTGGTGAGTTTCCAGATCCTTTAGCGCGGCCTCCAGGTCTTGTAGTGGAAGAGAAATCTTGGGGAATTCCTCTGAAATAAATAATGAAAATTGAACTCTGAACCAGGGAACCCAAAGTCATGTCACTGTAAGAAACGGATAATCCAATTTGATTGCCCTACCTTCTTCATAATCGTATGGTGCTGGTTCGTGTCTGCTACTGAGTCTATCAAATCGAACGGGCGATCTGTCTTCCGGGTCCCTGGAACCTAAGGATGGAACGATTCCTTACTAGTCTTCCATATTGTAAATTTGTTGGTGAATAAACTACGGTGTGTTTGTGGTACCATGTCTCTTGTGCTGTGGCGGCTGCGAGCGCGTTCGGGGGCCTGAGGGTGCACGGTGCGGCGGCGCGGGGGGCGGTCGCGATCTGCGCGCGCGCCCGCTGCTGTATCCACTGTCTCGGTACCTGAATTGATTGTTCCTCAGATTTTCTTAATGGAATATACTTATAATGGAACGCTTGTCAACGCCTCAAACAATAAATTGAAAAAAGTAGGGCGCTGCAAAACTTGCGACCTGATTCCAACCAGTGAGACTCAGTGCTTGGTATAAAGATACATTTTGTATTGTATTAATGTTGTGTTCTTGGTATCTGACTTATTTTTAAGTTTAATTTAACTTAAGTAATATTTCATATGGAAAATGTGTCTGAAATAAAAATATATTATTATTATAAACAATAGAAGTTCTAATAAAATCCTAATCAACAAACTTGAGGCGTATGGGATTCGTGGCAATATATCAAAATTAATTGAATCTTATTTAACGGGACGACAACAAATAACTGAAATTACAAGACTTAACCTTAAAACTAAACATGAAGTCACATATAAATCAAAAGTATGTAAGAAGTGCTACATACGGTGTCCCCCAAGGCAGTGTGCTCGGTCCACTCCTGTTTATATTGTATATAAACGACTTACCCAATGCTTTAAATCAACCAATAACTTTATTTGCAGATCACAGTACAGTGACTATAAAATGTACAAACAAGGAAACCTTTGAATCGGATATAAATGAATCATTAAATTCAATTATTTGCTGGCTTTATAACAATAGTTTAAAAATTAATTTAGACAAAACTACTTTAGTACATTTCAACCAAAGACTGCATAATTCCTTAAACATTGAATTGACATTTCAAACTAATACTATTCAAGCAATTGACTCTACACGATTCCTAGGATTACAAATTGACGAAAGGCTTAACTGGAAAAAAACATATAGAGATTCTAAGTAAAAGGGTTAGCAGCTTAGCTTATGCTCCATATAAGCTCTCCCCAACTGTTAATCAAAATACTCTATTAACAGCTTATGATGGTACAGTAGAATCGGTGATCAGATACGGAATTATCTTCTACGGTAATTCTACTGATAAAGAAATAATTTTCAAAATGCAAAAGTGCTGCATAAGAGCTATGTTAAATAATATCCAACCTACAGATAGTTGTAAGCCTCTGTTTAAAAAACATAAAATACTAACACTCACAAGCGTGTACATTCTGGAAATTGTGCTATTTGTTAGGAACAATCCCAATCTGTTTCCCCGAATATGTGACATTGTAATTATGAATAGAAGGGACAACAATAGATTAGCCAGACACGAATCAAAAACTGCTATGTTGAGAAAGAGTCTAGTGTGCATGGCACCTATTATCTATAATAAAATACCTAAGAGCTACAAAAACTTAAATGTAAACTTACTTAAGACTAAATTTAAAAAACTTTTATGTGAAAAGTGCTACTATAATATTGATGAATTTCCAAATGATGTAATCTATTTTTATGCTAGGTATACTAAATAGGCTATTTGACTACATAGCGAAGAAGAAGCAGAAAATAGGTTCCAAATTGTTATCACCCTAGTCAGTGATAACGTAAAAAAAGCGTATTTTGCAGGCTTTCATTAAAAAATGTGTCTATTTTAGGTAAAAAAGAGAATTAAATTACATTTTTTTATGTTCGATCACGTGCTCGAAAACGCTCTGCCGATACTGGTGACGTCACAACTTCATCTTCAACATCTTTCCGGCGCCGTTTCTTGGCTTTCGACTTTCGCCGCGACTCCGCCAGTGTCTGTTTCAGAGTGTCATACATGGAGTTTATATAAGTACTATATAAAGTATGGTGTGTATCATACAATGTGGTGGGTGTGAAGCATAGAGTTATTATATGGCTATTACTATAATAACTCTATGGTGTGAAGTGTGTACCATCAAGGGAGGGGTGATTTCTTCCGTACACGGTTGACATGGTGTTGGTTGACGAACGGAATTGTGACGTCATCGAATCATGACGCTGGAGCCATGAGCGTTTAGGGCACCATTATTTTATTCAAACTTTAAAATTAGTTTTCACAGCAAATACGACGGGCCTAGAAGACAATAATATTAGTAACATTTGCATAATTTTTTATCAGACAATACGTAAGAAATAATTCCCAATAGTAATCAAATAGCCTATTCAAAGCGATAAATTAATACTCTTATAAATCAGCTGTTGCTATGTACAATTAAATCAAAACCTGTATGCCATACTCTCTAATGATTTTTTTACACCAATGTATGTTGGTCAAACATGTTGACTCTAAAATAACTATTTGTCACCTTTTTACACGTGTTTTTGCAAATAAATTACTTTTACTTTACTTTTAATATTTCAAGAGAACTGTCGCATCGGTTTAATTTAGCTTGCAATAGGCAGTCCTGTCCTGATGGTCAGCAGAGCCAGACGGACGACGCGCGACGGTGACTCTACCTGAAGTCCGTGTCAGAATGCGCGCGCTCCACTGGCTTCCTCCTGCGCACCGAGCGCGAGCTGGTGCCTCGCACGGACCGGCTGCAATCAACAACATATCATTATAATCAGAATAATCTGATAGGAGTTATTGGTTTGTAGTTCAATCAGTTAGTTTTAGTTGTAGGTAGAGTTATATAGTCACAGGCTAGAACACACTCAGAGCTCTCGAACTTCTCAAGAGTTTTAGTTGTAGGTAGAGTTATATAGTCGCAGGCTAGAACACACTCAGAGCTCTCGAACTTCTCAAGAGTTTTAGTTGTAGGTAGAGTTATATAGTCGCAGGCTAGAACACACTCAGAGCTCTCGAACTTCTCAAGAGTTTTAGTTGTAGGTAGAGTTATATAGTCGCAGGCTAGAACACACTCAGAGCTCTCGAACTTCTCAAGAGTTTTAGTTGTAGGTAGAGTTATATAGTCGCAGGCTAGAACACACTCAGAGCTCTCGAACTTCTCAAGAGTTTTAGTTGTAGGTAGAGTTATATAGTCGCAGGCTAGAACACACTCAGAGCTCTCGAACTTCTCAATAGTTTCATAAAGGAGTTCCAATATGTCGTCATATTTTACGTTATAAGTCATATCTATTTATGCATATGATCATATCTTTATTTTACATGAAATACATATATTCCTAAATTCAATTAACTGTTTATTTAAATGTATTTTTTTCTATTTTATCGTACATCTAACACTTTCATGGCTTATGACTTACGACGCACATATCCCTCGCTCGGGAGCAGGCGTGGGGCGCACCGCCGAGGCTGGCCAGTTAATGCGAGGTTAAAGTATGTGATTACATTTTTTTATTGTAATTTTAATTAATTATAGTCCTAACAGTGTAGATTAAAACCTAATATTTTTGTTTAGACTGTAAGCTAACTACTTAGTTTTGGACTAAATAAATCTAATTCAAATCTGAATCTAAACACGGAAAAATTCAAGAACATTGAAAATTGCGGATAACTTAAATCGGTCCACCTGTTTCTACTGACATGTTAGTGGGAACCGGTGGGTGGATTTAACTAATTCAACAACATTGAAAATGGCGGATAACTTAAATCGGTCCACCTGTTTCTACTGACATGTTAGTGGGAACCGGTGGGTGGATTTAACTAATTCAACAACATTGAAAATGGCGGATAACTTAAATCGGTCCACCTGTTTCTACTGACATGTTAGTGGGAACCGGTGGGTGGATTTAACTAATTCAACAACATTGAAAATGGCGGATAACTTAAATCGGTCCACCTGTTTCTACTGACATGTTAGTGGGAACCGGTGGGTGGATTTAACTAATTCAACAACATTGAAAATTGCGGATAACTTAAATCGGTCCACCTGTTTCTACTGACATGTTAGTGGGAACTGGTGGATGGATTTAACTAATTCGCAACTTTCTTAGTTGCTTGACTTAAATATGCTTTAATTCGGTTTGTACAACCATGACATTGATAGTTTTAAAAGTGTAATATCTGGTTGGGTTGGTACTGACCGGAAAGACTGGTGCTGGCGGCGGTGCCTGCGCTTCGGCGGGCGCGTGCAGACGTAGCAGCAGACTCGCCAGTACAGGAACCTAACGGAAACCACACTCCTTATTATTGTAGCTAGCCTTGGCTCCTCAACTGTTAGTAACGGTCGCGCCTGGGGAAATGTTCCGAGTGAAATACATCGTTTATCGCAATATTTATTCAGGCGCTCCTATGTTAACCAACTACGGTACTGTAATATAATAACTAATCATTGTGGCGCACATTTATGATTAAAATAAAATGCTTTGAACTCGAATACCTTGATCAATGTCGGAAATACAAAATTTTATCACATGCTGGGCTTATGGTACTAGTCTAGGCACGTTATATATAATAAAAAGTAAGTCTGTGAAGGTTTAACCTGAAAGAGGAGGCCATGACGTCTCCGATGTTGGAGAGACAGAGCAGCATGAGCGGGATGCCGAGGATGGCGTAGAAGATGGTCACCACCTTGCCGGTCTGGGTCTTCGGCGCGATGTGCCCGTAACCTGGGAACACATAAACATTCTATTACTACATATTATTTAGGTTTGCACAATCAAAGCAAAATGAGATTATATTGAAGTTGTATTATTTCGAGAACCTATAATGTTGACATTTTGCTTAAGTAATGTTTAAAATATCACATCTATAATACTTTCATGATGGTTCAGTGGTAGAATGCTCGCCTGCCACGCGGGCGGCCCGGGTTCGATTCCCGGTCGATGCATCTCTTTTTGCAATTTCTTAAAGTATTATTTTAATAGAAGTTATTATAATTTTTTAATTTTGCTATTCTATTAATGTAAAAATCAACACGAACTAATGTATTGAGTAGATAACCTGCCATCAGTAAAATGATAGTTATTAAATAGTTGTACCGATATCAAAACAAGCCGTCCGAAGAGAACGCGTCAGTAAAACATTCACGAATAATAACACAAAAAATAGACCTAATCATATCTGTCCATGATTTGGATGTGTTTTTGTGTTGGGTTCGATTTCCGCCGTGTTTCGTGTTGGTGGAGGCGGATGCCGCCACGAAGCGAGGCCGATTCCTTCGACCTTTTGACAGCCGCTAATTCAAATCACAGGAATCACGCTCAAATAAATAAATCTGATAATAATCATGATTCATGATAGCCGTTTACGTTCACTTATGTTTTTGTAGAGTCAACAGATAATCAAATCAGCGTAGTGTATTGCTAATATTACAGTATGGCCAGTTTTGGGCACTTATTATAATAGGTGGTCTAATACAGTATCGAATCCAAGGTGGCTTGCATCACCCCGGCCTCCGGGTTTCCCCGCCGCGGCCGAAGACGCCACAGAACTACCAGCAGTCAGTATGGCCTGACCGAAGTGAGTTACAGCTTCACCGATAGTTACCAAGACACAGTCGATCGACGGCCTTCAGACACTGGAGGCTCCGTCTTTCACTCGAGAAAGGTTCAGTCGCTGACGTTTGAAGCACGCTTGATAAGTCTCCTCCCTGTTGTGTGTGGAATGTGGAGCCAGGGAGCAGGCCATCCGGCGCGGCGCCTGCACTCACTTTACTATCTAGTTAGGTATAAGTTTACTATCATTACGTATAACGCGGCGTGTATGCAATCATTTCAATAAGTCTTATAAGTTCTTCTTCTTTTGATTATTGTACGGAAAAAGAAATAAATAGACGGATAAAATCGACCTGGAACAAATACTGGGCAATGAAAGAAATTTTCAAGAGCAATCTTCCCATCAAATTAAAAAGTAAAGCCATGGACATATGCCTAACACCCTGCCTGACCTATGCTTGCCAAACCTGGAACACAACAAAGAAAATGCTAGAAAGGCTTAGAGTATGTCAGAGAGTCCTAGGAATCAAACTCAGAGATTGAAAAGCGAAACAATTAGAGGGAAAACCAGAACAAAAGACGTGGTTAAAAGAATATTGGGCTTAAAATGGAAATGGGCAGGACACATTCAAAGATTAAAACCAAATAGATGGCCATACATAGTCACAAACTGGATACCACTTGACCAAAAAAGGAAAAAAGGAAGACCTTTCAAAAGATGGAATGACGACGTTAGACAAGTGGCGGGAAAAATGTGGCCACGAAAAGCCAAAGACCGAAATTACTGGAGATCCTTGGAGGAGGCATATACCGCCGAAGACGGTCCATATCACGAAATAACGAACATCTCATGACGCAATACACTAGACATAATTAACTTTCAATGCTATATTTTTATTATTATTAAAATGAGAATGACTATTTAATTATTACTATCACTATTTTTTTTTTGTTTAAAACTGTACTTGTGATATGACTATGTGTGAGATATGGAATAAAGCTCTTTTTATTTTATTTTATTTTTTTTATTTATTTATTTATAAGTTCTGCGCAAACCTGAAATTCTCCTAATTTTTCTCTATTAGGTATAAATTCGGTGAAGGTAGAATTCAGGTCAAGGCGAGCATCGGGTGGCACTGAATTCTGGGGAATTTCAGAGATCGATCAGATCCCGGTAATTAGTTGTACACCAACAATGTTGTTGGTGGTATAAAGAGCCGGCGGCGCGCGCGCAGGCCAAGTGGTAGCGCGCGCGCTGCCGTCAGTTACCGCACAGAGGGCGCGCACCGCACTCGCATTCTAATATAACTTATTCTATATTCATTGATAGTGTGAAGCTGGTGATACAGTAACTAGAGAAATCATATTTGGATACCTTCACGAAAATGAAGCTAGGTTCGTATTTAATTATTTTTTTGGTTCTTTTTAATTTACATTAATGTAAAACCTACTTCTAAATAGGCATGGAAGATTTTTTTAAAGTCATTAAAATAAAATTAAAAATATTTTGGTGGTATTTTGTACGATGATGATTCAATTACGTTATAATTTATCATACTGCGTGTACGTAAATATAATTACATAAATTAAATGAATTCGCTGTGAAAAAACTGATAAAACCTTATGTTTTCCCAAAAGGCTGTATCGCCTTGCCAGTATTTCGCCACCGCCGCCCGCCCACCGCGTCTGCCTGACTAGGCGACACCCACGCATCACCCTAACACATCTCACGTACACAATGCATCGACGCGTGCACCTCACTGGAGCACCAGGTGTCCCGACCGCGCAATCTTATGTTTATTGGCTAAATAACTAGTGTAATCTCGCACTTTGTTTATAATGTCGGTTGCACAAGTTCGCTGTTAGGCCCTTTGTTTGATATCGGGCTAGTGGGATATTGCAATTGCATTGTTCAATAAACATAACAAATAAAATGTTGTTCATCAAAGGATTAACTTATTAACAACTTATTAACCGGCCGACTAACCTTCGCACCGGCCGGTCACTCGAAGGGAGGTGTGGTGATAGTTAGGAATTGTTAGGAATGTACCAGTGGCAAAATATTGGTAGATTTTAAGCTTTGATCCGGTACATTTATTGGTGTCGAACAATCTGATGGCGGCAACTCGCACGCAGTGTGTTGTTGTTACGGGCTTCACAAGATACAACAATAACCAACAAATATTCATCTCAAGCTTCAAACTTTAGTTTAAATAGGCCAAGTTATGAAAATATTTATGAATGAGTTGGTCAGCGACACTGTTCAATAACTCGTTCCTACTGAAACTCCCTGCAGCGCCACGAATCACTGAAGTTACATAACTCGGCCACTGCAGGTAGCTACTTGTAATATTTACTAACTTACCTACTTGCCCTTGCTGCTGGTTAGCTGCCGCCACCTACTCCTGTATTTTGAAATGATTCATCTACGCTAGAGTACCTACCTACACGCCACTGCAGTAATTAGCGATGACTAATTGTCGACCGATGGCTTGCTGTCATCCCCCGATGAACTTGATGTATCTGATGACACCATAATTGCAATATCGTGAGATAAGAGAGACCGCCGTACGACCTCGTGCTTGCCGCACCGAAGGTAGTAGTAGTAGTAATTGATCAGTAGGACGAGAACCACATGCTATAGATGACCCTAAAGCGGCGAAGCATTACTTCTCGGCTCTACTCTTGTGTCTGATCAATGTCATCAGAGATTTGCCTATTATATTTTATCCTAGTTAAATCTAAGTAAAATTCGTCCTTTGTTACTTTCATGTAAGCATTCGTTAGTTATTGCAGAATCCGTCCCTGAACTGAATGCTGAAGTTGTTAAACATAAACACGAGACGTAGCACGAGACTGACGTTACATGGATGATATTATTAACATCATCCATGTAATGTCTATAAATATTGGATGCTACTATAAATCAAAACGTACGATCCTGGCAGTAACGTTGAACTTGGCCAGTGTTTATGACTGCGACCGTGATATTTGGCGGCGGCGGGTGCATTGTCACCGTGAGAGTGAAGGGAAACACCTTTTGTTTGTTTTGTTTATCACAATCTGCAAGGTCCTCTTCTGAATTAAGAATCCTTATGAATTATTTACATTCTTCTACGTTCATACGTTCAGGGATTTCACAAAACAGCTTTCCTGATTCCTTCTTGATTTATTTAGATATGTGGAAGTGCGTTTGAGCGGGGCCCCACCACAGGGCGAGGGTAGTGTCAGTGATACACTTACAATTCTCTACGAACTCTGCCTACGATGCGATCATTTCAATTAACTTACTAGTTGACATTTGCACGCACAAGTTATGAGTATGAGTGAACCAAATATTACAATTTCAAATATTAATACAAGTTCTGTAATATGATAATCAAACGAAAACTTTCTATTATTTCCAGAAATGTGCGCCACCCTAGCCGTTTTAATGGCGCTGAGCGGCGCTGGCGCAGAGGAGTGGCGCTGGCCGGAGGCTCAGGCCGCCTCCGTGCGGATCGACACCAAAGTCCGCTTCATCGGCAACGACAAGGACAAGTAAGTATCCTCTCTGCGCGACGGTAGCGGCGCTGGCGCAGAGGAGTGGCGCTGGCCGGAGGCTCAGGCCGCCTCCGTGCGGATCGACACCAAAGTCCGCTTCATCGGCAACGACAAGGACAAGTAAGTATCCTCTCTGCGCGACGGTAGCGGCGCTGGTGCAGAGGAGTGGCGCTGGCCGGAGGCTCAGGCCGCCTCCGTGCGGATCGACACCAAAGTCCGCTTCATCGGCAACGACAAGGACAAGTAAGTATCCTCTCTGCGCGACGGTAGCGGCGCTGGTGCAGAGGAGTGGCGCTGGCCGGAGGCTCAGGCCGCCTCCGTGCGGATCGACACCAAAGTCCGCTTCATCGGCAACGACAAGGACAAGTAAGTATCCTCTCTGCGCGACGGTAGCGGCGCTGGCGCAGAGGAGTGGCGCTGGCACAATATATTATGTACAACTACAAACATAAATAAGCCTAAATAAGTCTAGTATCTTGTGAATAATTTTTATTTATTTATTTATTAAATTGGGATTGCCATCAGCTTTACTAATTACAGTATAATTTAAAATAGACAAAGAAAGCTAATAATAGGCATTCACTAATAGAATCTTAATAATCTACCTAAGTGTGAAAACTAACACCAAAATTTTTGTCGTCGACAATTGCGTACTTATTAAACTAATCAAACGATATTAATTAAAATTTACATAAACAATATAGATAGAAATTAAGAGTATAAGAGAAGTTGAGAGTCATGCATCGCCTTGCCCTGTGCATGCTGGTATAGAAGGGGTCAATGTTCAACATCCTGCTGAATTCATTGACGGTTCCACTCGCTCGCATTAGAAATGAATTTTCTCTTTAATTAGTTCCAACATGTTGGACATGTGGTAAAGGGTTGAAGGGTTGTGTCTAAGCTGCTTACGCGGCACAGTGAAGTCTAAGCTGCTTACGCGGCACAGTGAAGTCTAAGCTGCTTACGCGGCACAGTGAAGTCTAAGCTGCTTACGCGGCACAGTGAAGTCTAATTTGCTAACAAGTTCTGGACAGTCAACATCGTTATTGGTAATCTTAAGAATGTAAATATAGTCAGCTATGGCCTATTTTTGAGTGGCAAGAAATGGAACCTCTTGCAGTTCATCATAAGTAAATTACAAAAGATGTGTAAGGGATTTTCAATCTAAAACACAGGTATCTTAAGAACCGCCTCTGACACTTTCGATACGATCAACGTAGTTCTGGTAACGCGGGTTCCGTATCTGAGACGCGTATTCTAGATGACTCCTTACAAAAGTTCAATACAGAAGTGAAAGAGTTTTGACGTTGGTAAAGCTCTTAGAGATTCGCAGCCTTAGTAATTATGTATGTTGTCCATGTGAATGTCAAAGAGTAGCTTTGAGTCATGGTAGACTACGAGATCCCGCATGCCTGTAGCGTGAGTAAGTAGCTGCCCTGCCAGTGCATAGCACGTCGGAATAGCCCGAGGCTTACGAGTAAAGGTAGTAGCGAAACATTTGGGGACATACTGGGCGTTAGTTGAAGCTTATTGAATAGGCAATAGTCTTTAAGACGGGAGAGATCCGACTGAAGAGCAACGGCGCGGGCGTCAAGGTTGGATGTTACAGAGGAGAATATCATCATATCATTAATTGATGTATCGTGAACTTGAAGTATGTTGTAACTTGCAAGCATGTATGGTTGTAGCCTCCGCAGCCTCCGGGCGGCCTCGACTGTGGCCCACTTGGGCACGCGCGCCCTGCCAGCTTACTGGCCACTTGTTGCGTAAAGCTCGCGCGCAGTGACGTCAGCGCGGTCTATACTTAGCTTTGGCCAGTTTACATATACTGAGCTTTTATCTATAAACATGGGTCTTTACAAGTCTGTACTATGTCTTCGCAGGTACTTTAGACTTATAGCTTTCGTGGTTTGTTCAATAGGTTCGTGTGTTTTGGGAAAGCCGTGCTCACAAACCTTTACTGTTGTTATAGAGTACTAGGTAACGATTAATCTCAACATCATCAGTGGTCCGGAAGCGGGTCGGGTGTGCGTGTGTAGCTATTACACATTTATCGTGGTTTTTTCAGGGTGTTTTCTTTGTATATCTATGTAGGTATGTTTATTTATTTTTTATTTATTTATTAAATAGGACATCCAACATGAGATCACTTATGGCTAGTTAGTAACAAGTAACAGTTCTTAAATCGATGTGTCTCTATAATATAGGATGTCTCAGCGTGCACAATAATAATAAATGTTGTACCTAATGTATTATATTATATCTTCGGTTGTAGGTTCAAATAAGGTAACTGACCAGGACTTTTGAACAGAAGCATTCAGTTTTTTTCATAATAAATTGAACACAGGTAACCTTATTCGATTTGATGCATATCGGGAAGCTCACACCAGCATCATTCAATACTTTATTATTGTACATATACAAGTTCACAGCACTACGGCAAGTCCTCGCTGTCTCGCCTACTATTATCGCACCTACTATTCCATCCGCTATCTTATTTATATTACCTGTTCACACTACAATATACCTGCTAGTAATTTTAACCCGTATAATATTTTTTGCTTAATATCTATCATGTATTTAATTTTTATTTTATTTTCTTTCGTCACCGAATCGCTGTCCGTTACGTCAATCAGCTTTAAGGTTTTTGGCTGAAAAACAGCGCTGAGCAAAAACTGTTCAGCACACGCTGAGCCAACCCCTTTTTCGGCGCAGGGTCATGGAGGCAGAGTCACCTTATTCTTACTACCACCCTTTTGTGTCACCTTACCTCCATGTTAAATTTGTTCTTGTGTTCCGCTTTATTTTATATTTGTGTGTACCTGTGTCCAAATAAATGTTTTTCTATTCTATTCTATTATTCTATTCTATTCGTTAAGTGACTTTTTTCTTAATCTGTTTGGATAGAAAAGCTTATAATTGATTGAATTTTTTGACAAAATATAAAGTTCTCTATTAGCCTTTTTTTATATGCAATTCAGTTACACCAATCTTTTTATACTTGTCACAGTTACCTACACTGTTTTGCAGTCAAGATTTCTTTAAATATTGCAGTTACAATTACAACCAATTTCAAAGGAAATCTTAAAATGCACAGCTAAAATATGTAATTAGGTACTTAATTAAAGCTAGATTCAAGTCATTTAACGTTTTTTGTCAGTTATTCGAAATTGAACCTGCAACCAACGACATGTACCTGCGTAGTACCGACCTATATTAGTTATCTAGTACCCATAACACAACAGCCCTGCTTTGTTTGGATTTGGATGATGTTTGGTGAATTGTCCAGCATTATTTATTTGTTGACCTGATAATGTTGTCGATGCGAAGTCATCTATGTGGGTTCGCAAGGAGTCCGTGTCCCGGTCGAGCGCGCAGGTTCCTTGCCCTCGACACTGCCTCGTTATTGTTCTCATTACAATGTACTATGATGCCACTAAACGCTTGCTCTGCACTGTACCTACCTACCTACTAGCTATTCTAGCTTTGGAGATTGACACTAGAATGGTGCACTTGCGTCACGCCAGCGCAGCGCAGCGTCGCTCTATTCTGCGAGCCCTGCGCAAGCGCAACTAGGAACGTCGGTCTCTGACTGAACACAATGACAGTACCAGTAGTTCAATTGTTTTCTATCAATCCATCTAAGAATCTTTTATTAGTTCATTTCCTACAATATACCTGGCGAGAATCCAGAATCCAGACAATTTAGGGATCGCGATTGAGAAGCAACTGTTTGTTTGACGGCTGCCGACAAATGAACCTACCTACCAAGTTTATTTAACGTGCCCTTAAATTATTTGATCAAAACAGGTTTCGGCAATCGCGTGATTTAATCATTCATTTAAAACGAGGTCTAGATGTTCGATAACGCCGAATTATTTCCGTTCGGTTTCTAATGCAATCAAGGACTAATATGAATATGTATGTACATAACACTGGTTTGGTTTTGTATAAAACAGTGGCAAAAACACGAGATCTGAAAATGTAGTGAATGTTGTATCGAGGTGCCGCATGCCGCCGCGGCCGGCGCCGATACAATAAGTTTTGTGTAAGCACTCTTTGGTAACGCGTTGGTTTGTAATGGGTTCTGCTGCCACTTACTTCTTTGATTTGCAACACGTCTGCGACTGACGAATATTTCGCAAACCTTACAAATTGTACGTAATGTAAACCTCTTAACTATACTTCTATACTATTATTAAAAAGAGGAAAGATTTGTTTGTTTGTTTGAATTGAATAGACTCCGAAACTACTGGACCGATTTGAAATGTTCTTTCACCATTAGAATCCTACATTATCCCTGATGAACATAGAACGTAGCGACACTACGACTACTGGCGCAAAGCCGGGGGGCGGACCGCTCATTTTCAATTACCCTAATGACAATTATTTTCAGAGGTGGGTCTATCTGATGACGATTATAAAAAAATGTGTAAATAATATAATGGACGCCATTACGCACAGATTCTGTAATGAAATCATTGATGCAGTAGGGAATCGTGGAGGAGGGGCTCCCTATGAGTAGCTCATTTCACGATCTATTGTGATCTTGTTTAATTCAATACTATTTAATAATAAAATGGTACTATTCAAAATGAAGAAAGCAGTAGTGTGTATTTTAAGAAATTGGAGAAAATGATTCGTAAATGTCGAATACTACTGCTTGCTATTGTTATTGTTCTTACTCTCCTGTTTCTGTTCTCTCCCTGGGTGCTAGTCAATTATTCTACCATCGATAAATCACCTAATAAGCATTGTAACCCTATTTTTGGAGTAACTTGACCGAGCTGCAAGGACCAAACAAACATACCTAATTATAAAGTGTGTCATGTCATACTCGTAGGTACAACCATAGATTTAAATCTATGGGTACAACAGTTTTTTTTTTGTATATTACAAAAACAGATTGCTTTTTGGAAACGGTTTTCATACACAACTTATTTAGACAATATAGAAAAAGTTGAAATGGTGCTGTTTATGTTCCAGAAGGCATCGCGAGCCTGCTCTAGACGAGGTTCCTTTTAAGGAGGCAGTGGAGACCGACGGCTTCTACAACCAGCCGCGGGGCGCCGGCCGCTACCCCGTGCGCGTGGAGGAGCCCCGGCCTACGTCCCCGGCGCCAGACCACCAGTACATGTACCCCAGGTCAGTACAATACTATCTACTACATCTCCTATGCCAAAGGCCGAGACATACTTTTGCCCAAGTTGAAGAGTGTGTAGAGTTAGGCTTTATACTAATTTGTTAGCCGGTGGAGCTCAAGACAAACTTGCTTTCGTCAATTTACATTTTATTTAAGGGTTTATAGTAACAAGGTCATAACAAGGCGTCCCACGGTTATGCCTCGTGGAGGGATTAAAGTATCTAAAATAGATAAATTTTACTGAAACATGACTTCATTTTGATTTTAAAAACAATTTAAACTGCATTTAAAGATTTTTGAATAATTGCCCGTCTGAACCGAGTATCGAATCCGCCAAATTGTAAATAATACACCCGTTGTTATTTTAATATATCAAAAGGCTCAATCGTAAGGATTATTTTTCCAAATAACACAGGATCTTAAATAAAAGGAAGACTTTAAAATGTTACATTTATTGAATCGGTTATAACTGATTCAATAAATGTAACATTTTAAATTTAAAATTTTGTCCTATAGGACGACGGGCAATTATTGCTAAATCTCTCAATGCAGTTTCAATTGTTTTTAAATTTAAAAAAAATCTCCTTTCAGAAAAAAATCTATCTAAAATATTTAAGATACTTCCCTGCAAGTACATAACCGTGGAAGGGGGTGACCACCAGTGGCCAATCCCTCACCTACGGGTAAAGGGGGTGACCACCAGTGGCCAATCCCTCACCTACGGGTAAAGGGGGTGACCACCAGTGGCCAATCCCTCACCTACGGGTAAAGGGCATCATACTTGTTCAGTTTATTTTTTTTTACCAAATTAAGGCTTTACGGTTTTCGAGTACCCACTTGTTACTAGCGTTTGATATACGGATCAATGGACAATAAAAATTATCAAACGAATTGTGGGTAGTTTCAAATTTCATTGTTTATTGCCTATGGTAGATGAATGATTTGTTTATAGCAAGAAGTGGTTTGTGCTAGTAACGGTTGGACGTATTCAATCCTACAAGTGTTTATAATTCATGAATATATATCATGAGTTTTTCAAGGTAAGTAAATATTATAAATTGCATTTATTTTGAAATTGTTTTTGTGAAAACATGACAGATTGCTTTACTTCTTTCGTAAAGAATAAAAATTATAAAGGTTTTCTCTTGGTATTTCTCATTAATTTGTCAATAAAGTTGATGTTCCGTATATCAAACGATAGTAATATAAACTACGATGTTTTATTGCTTTAGGTCGAAGTTCAAAAACTTGTCTTTGAATGAAGTTTTTGAAGAATGGGAGTGTAATGAAGATGAACCAGTGCCAGATACAATTACAATTTCCCCATATTTATTTGATTGCTCTTTGATGAAGGAATAATAAAGATGTTGGTTGATTACACAAATGTTTATGCCACCCAAAAAAACCACGAGGGTAACGGCGGAGGATACGACAATCCTATGTTCCGGAGGAGTGTTGCTACATGTTTATTGGAAACTTACGGTAAAGGTGTAGCTCGAAAGCCAGGCCGAACGTCGAAGAATTTTCGGGAAGTCTCATCTACGATGACATAGGTCATATAATCAAATACCAGATCAGAACAATTGCGATGTGCCGTGTGCCATAAAATATGATGTTTATCTGTATCAAATGCATGCATGTGTCCTTGCATCCAAAAATTTGCTTTGAAACCTACCACAAGCTTGCAGAGTGAATTATGTATAGGTATAATTATATTTTAAACTTAAAAGCAAGCGTTAATATCAATAAATAACTAAAGTAAGTACAACAAAATAAAGAGTTTTAATTTTTTTGCCTGCCTGAAATAATCCTAGAAATGTTGTTGTTTCATAGCAGTATAAATTACTAGCGTTCCCTATATCAAACATCATTGCCAGCATTTCCACGTTCCCTATATCAAACATCATTGCCAGCATTTCCACGTTCCCTATATCAAACATCATTGCCAGCATTTCCACGTTCCCTATATCAAACATCATCGCCAGCATTTCCACGTTCCCTATATCAAACATCATTGCCAGCATTTCCACGTTCCCTATATCAAACATCATTGCCAGCATTTCCACGTTCCCTATATCAAACATCATTGCCAGCATTTCCACGTTCCCTATATCAAACATCATTGCCAGCATTTCCACGTTCCCTATATCAAACATCATTGCCAGCATTTCCACGTTCCCTATATCAAACATCATCGCCAGCATTTCCACGTTCCCTATATCAAACATCATTGCCAGCATTTCCACGTTCCCTATATCAAACATCATTGCCAGCATTTCCACGTTCCCTATATCAAACATCATTGCCAGCATTTCCACGTTCCCTATACCAAACATCATTGCCAGCATTTCCACGTTCCCTATATCAAACATCATTGCCAGCATTTCCACGTTCCCTATATCAAACATCATTGCCAGCATTTCCACGTTCCCTATATCAAACATCATTGCCAGCATTTCCACGTTCCCTATATCAAACATCATTGCCAGCATTTCCACGTTCCCTATATCAAACATCATCGCCAGCATTTCCACGTTCCCTATATCAAACATCATTGCCAGCATTTCCACGTTCCCTATATCAAACATCATTGCCAGCATTTCCACGTTCCCTATATCAAACATCATTGCCAGCATTTCCACGTTCCCTATATCAAACATCATTGCCAGCATTTCCACGTTCCCTATATCAAACATCATTGCCAGCATTTCCACGTTCCCTATATCAAACATCATTGCCAGCATTTCCACGTTCCCTATATCAAACATCATTGCCAGCATTTCCACGTTCCCTATATCAAACATCATTGCCAGCATTTCCACGTTCCCTATATCAAACATCATTGCCAGCATTTCCACGTTCCCTATACCAAACATCATTGCCAGCATTTCCACGTTCCCTATATCAAACATCATTGCCAGCATTTCCACGTTCCCTATATCAAACATCATTGCCAGCATTTCCACGTTCCCTATATCAAACATCATTGCCAGCATTTCCACGTTCCCTATATCAAACATCATCGCCAGCATTTCCACGTTCCCTATATCAAACATCATCGCCAGCATTTCCACGTTCCCTATATCAAACATCATTGCCAGCATTTCCACGTTCCCTATATCAAACATCATTGCCAGCATTTCCACGTTCCCTATATCAAACATCATTGCCAGCATTTCCACGTTCCCTATATCAAACATCATTGCCAGCATTTCCACGTTCCCTATATCAAACATCATCGCCAGCATTTCCACGTTCCCTATACCAAACATCATCGCCAGCATTTCCACGTTCCCTATACCAAACATCATTGCCAGCATTTCCACGTTCCCTATACCAAACATCATTGCCAGCATTTCCACGTTCCCTATACCAAACATCATTGCCAGCATTTCCACGTTCCCTATATCAAACATCATTGCCAGCATTTCCACGTTCCCTATATCAAACATCATTGCCAGCATTTCCACGTTCCCTATACCAAACATCATTGCCAGCATTTCCACGTTCCCTATACCAAACATCATTGCCAGCATTTCCACGTTCCCTATACCAAACATCATTGCCAGCATTTCCACGTTCCCTATATCAAACATCATTGCCAGCATTTCCACGTTCCCTATATCAAACATCATTGCCAGCATTTCCACGTTCCCTATACCAAACATCATTGCCAGCATTTCCACGTTCCCTATACCAAACATCATTGCCAGCATTTCCACGTTCCCTATACCAAACATCATTGCCAGCATTTCCACGTTCCCTATACCAAACATCATTGCCAGCATTTCCACGTTCCCTATATCAAACATCATTGCCAGCATTTCCACGTTCCCTATATCAAACATCATCGCCAGCATTTCCACGTTCCCTATATCAAACATCATCGCCAGCATTTCCACGTTCCCTATATCCAACATCATCGCCAGCATTTCCACGAGATTTTTTTTCTTATTTTTCTTTTATACCTAATAATCTTATAACTAAACATAATACAAAATATTATAGCAATCTATTGAAAAAAGGGATATCCGTAACAAGTGGGTAATGGACATTTTCGAATTTTCACTATTTTTACTCTCGTCTAATATTTTCGGAGCAAATTTAACAAATCAAGGAATTTTCTCAATGCCTATAAACACAAAAGAATGGACAAGAGAAAAAAATATTGAATATTTCTAAAACTTTTAATAACTCTAAAACCGTGAAACTTTTACCGAATACAACTTGAACTGTTAGGGAGCCCTTTACCCGTAGGCAAAGGCTTGACCACTCCTTGCGACTCACCCTGTAAGGCTATTTACATTACCCTTGTGTTTAAAGTATCCTTCATGGTTACTCTTACGAGGCTTGGCTTATTTGAGCCGAGCTAGGCTCCTCATGACTTATGATTTTTTTTAAATCCTTGTGAGCTTAAGATTAAATAATTTTGAATATGATAGTTTTTAACAGAATTCAGCAGCTTTTACCAGAGTTATTTCTTGCGGAACCGCTCCTGTAAACTCTGCTCTTGACAATCTCATTCATGAATCCTTTATTTTCTAGGAGAAATATGTATGATAACGACGGAACCATAGACTCGCTTCAATACTGCAAGTGTGTCTCCACTCCTGAATGCAACCCTCATGAAGATTCCGCGGTAAGGGTATAAGTCTGTCCGTCTGTCTGTCTGTCAACTCTCTTTTCTCAGAAACGCGTGGAGGTATCGAGTTGAAATTCACAACCATATAAGTACTCAGATTTGTAACCTCTTTGAGCCGCAATATAAATCAAACTTCTAAGTCAACGCAAACAAAAGCTACAGCCGTTTATGCCCGTTTTTTTGAATTTTCCAATAGCATCGCATGCACACAAAACCTTTCGGGTACTTTCCGTTGACCTAATTGAAAAGTTCCGCTGACCAAATTTGGCAAGAAGCTAGGTCTTGTAGTCATTCCACTTGGATTGTGAGAACATAAAACAATCAAAACTTACCTTCAGTAAACTTCGTTTTCATTTTTCATACATGTCACGTGATTTCTACCGCAACAGATAGAACCATATTGATTTATTCTTTGCCATTCTGTCCCATTTTATAAATTAATTTTCGCTTGATGGCATTTTCAATTAAATAAGACAAGTTCATCTTCAGTTAATTAGTAGTAAACAAATATTCCAGAGATCCCGCGCTGATTGATACCAACATTTTTGTGTCTTCGTTACGCGCAATGTAAAGTTACTAACTACTACGCATTCTACCATGGAGGAAAAATCACCATACAAAACTTCCAACAATGACCAAAAAAGCGCTTTCAGTTCCATTTTCCAAAATAAATTCAAATGAAACGTGTGTTTTTTGGAAATGGAACATCAAAAGTCGAGTCTATCTATATGCAAGAGGACGAATGTCTTGTACTGGCTGATATTAAATAAATAAATTAAACGTATAATTTCTCTCACAAAGGTACACATTACACGGTAGGTATGTAGGGGCATAGTTTACATTACTGGTGGAAGAGTAATACATGCATTAGGTACTAAAAGCAGTTATCTTCCTGTGTTGTGAGAGACTAGTGCCTGTTGTAGGTTTATGAAGAACCTGTAGCACAGGACACCAGTGTACTCACTCCGCGAGAGGCAATATGCATTTGAAGTAGCAGCATACAGAGGCAATTACAAGTACAGAGTATGTTAACACAAAGTATCAACTTAATGTTAACAAAAAGTAAACGAAAGCTAATAATAATACTTAAATATTACAATAGATATCTGATAACGTCCAGCATTGGTGCTGCTCTCCCGAGGCACCAGTCTCAAGAGAGTCTGGGCAACGGGAGATCAGTGTGTGTGTGTGTGGGGGTGTGTTTGTGTGTGTGATAATGTACATATACATATTATTATGTGTGTGAGCACGAGTGAATGTAGAAATGAATAATCACAATCATAATGGAATAATACAATGGTCACAATTGGAAGGCAAATTCTAGTTTTAATTTTCATGGACCCGCTGGGAAATAGGAAACAATAGAATCATAGACCTCTGGGAATAAGCCATAAAATAGAATAACAACACATACAGAAAGATAGGTTTGTGGAGTGAGGCAAGGGCTAGGCCACGGCGGTGCGGTTAATAGCTGTTCAGTTTCCTCATAGGATGGGGTGTGCAGCCACTCGAAGACTAGCTCCTTGCATCTATGTCTGGGTAGTGAGTAGATTGATGCGTTCTGATTCACCAGGTTATAAATGTAAGGGCCGAGGAAAGTGAAAAAGTTATTCGAGCGTTTTGTTCTGAGGGATTGCGTACGACAGACCTTACCCTTCCTTCTTGTGACACTTGTGGGATTCGGGTTAAAGGACAGTTTGGAGTGTTGGAGTAGAACAGTTTCCAGTATGATTAGCTGCCTCACGGTTAGGACTCCCCAGGTGTTGTAGAGGTCTGTCGTTGGGAATCGGAACGATACGCCTGCACCTTCAAAATGGCCCTTTGAGCTCTTTCTAGATTTAGTAGGTGTGTGTTGTTTACACCACCCCATGATGTAATGCAGTAGCTAATGACAGAATAACAAACAAAAAATAAAAATTACTTTTTTAGCGCTATATTGACACACTTTTTGAGCAAGAGAAGTGAAAAAAGTGTTTTCATTCGTCGTTTCATATACATATGTGTCATCCGCAGATCGAAATCAAACTCAACTAGACACGAATTTAGAACTAGATACCACTTGAAATAATATATCGCGCTATCGCATTGTTCCTTCCAAACACATTTTCACTACCTATTTAGGATTATGAAGTCGGTTCATAGTTTTTTAAAACACGCCAAATTATATATTGTGTGTGTTTTCAAATATACATTTAATAATATATTATATTCTATTGAAACTCGCCTTACGGAAGGATTCATAAAATGCATTTAAAAAATAGGATTTTCATTGAGTAAAATGATAATAGAGTTGTTTGTTCCAGCGTGCTTGCGGATCGGGCAAGTTCCTGTGCTGCTACAAGCAGCCTCACGACGGGAGCCACCAGAACACCGGTGGGCATTCCACGACACGCGTGGCCCCGGAGGGGAGGACGTTCTCTAGAGAGTTCTATATTAGAAACGTTTCCTTCGCAGAGTACTTCAACGAGATTGATGACGAGCGGCCCATGCTACTGCCGGGCCGCGAGAGCATCGCGCGGCCCTTCCCGCCGCCGCCCGGGGGCCACGATGTGCTGGTCGGCCCCCAGGGGCCCACGGGTCGCCTCGGACCCGACCAGAACCCTGCATTACTGGTCGGCCCTATCACTTACGGCAAGCAGAAACCTACGGTTTTAGTAGGACCTGGTGGCCCCACGGGGGTGTTCGGACCGGCTAATGAGAACAAAGGCCTGCTGTCACCTGATCTCCCAATTGACCCCATCCACCCCGAGGAATCGGCGCAACGTGGAGTGCTGGTCGGCCCGGGAGGCCCCACGGGCATCATCGGACCGCAGGGGGGGTACGGCCGCCGCGGCGTGCTCGTAGGGCCCGGCGGACCCACCGGCTTCATCGGCCCGAGGAGAGCAGCCTACGGAGGGTTCTACAACCCCGGGTACGGGCGACCCATGGGCCGCGGCCTGCTCGTGGGCCCGGGCGGCCCCACCGGCACGATCGGGCCCGGCCGGGGGCTGCTCGTGGGGCCCGTGGGACCCACCGGTATGGTCGGTCCACAGAGCTACTTCGGTAAATAGTCCGCTGACAAACTGTGAGTGTGACTAATATATAATCTACGACGTTACCTGTTTATTCTAATCAAGTGAGTGCTAATGTAAATATTTTGGAGTTCTGTATCGAATGTGGCCGAGGGCGAGCTGCCGGCGCGGCGCCGCCGCCAGCGACGGTCAAAACGATTACCTGTCTACACTAATCATTTTGACGTCATTTGCTAATAATTTCTTGATAGCTACTATTAGATTTCTAAACCAATATCAAAAAGTACACGGCACCAAATATAATGTGAGTGAAGTTCTTACTTACATAAGTATAAATGTAAATAAGTACCTAGGTCTAGTTAAGCGCGCGCTTTTTATAAAATAGATGTGAAAAACAAACAGTTATTTGATTTATGTTTCCTCGAATAAATGCGCCAGTAAATCTTGGCAATTATTTACAAGAGCGGACTATTCATTCATCATTCGTAAAAGAAATAACGTATACTGTGTGATGTGGGGCGGGCGCGCTCTTCCTGTCAGAAATACGTCGAATTATCGTAAAAATAAGAATTCTCGGGAATAAAGAATTGACGGATAGCGTCTGGCGCCGCGCCAGGCCGCGGGCCGCCCGCGCCGCCGCCGCCGCCGCCGGACCTGCGTCTGCGCATCTACGTGACACGCTCCTAGGGCATACAAACATACCTAACCTACTTCGTTAATATAGCAAGAGTGGACGCAGTTGCTACAGGATCGAAAAAATTGTTCAATGGAAAGGAGGCTTTTAACCAACAGCGGGTGCTCACGGGCTATACAGGGTTATTGATAAATTAGTGACAATACGTGAACTGCAGGTCCTGCCCATCATCACAAACACGCTCGTGAAGGCGCCAAGTCTAAATTCTAAAAAAATATAATATACTAAATGAAAAAACATCTTTGTCTGGAACCCAACGAGTTACTTAAGACCGATCTTTCACTCTCATTATCTTCTGTTAATTCAGGGCAGAGCTGTTTTAAGTTGAGAAGTTGAGTTTTAAAGAAAATCTCTCTAACGAACGATTATTGAATTACGGGGGGTACCCATTACCAATATTAAGAATTAAGACCTGGCATCTTCACAAACGTGTTTGTGATGATGGGCTGAACCTGCAGTTCACGTATTGTCACTAATTTACCAATAACCCTGTATAGATAGAGTATCGTATATATTCTTATACAGGGTTACAGATTAAGTCGACCTATTCCCGTTAAGGGCGTGTAGTTTACTTCGATTTTTCTGATGAAATGTAGATATTTTTAGGCACATCTGCAAAACAGGCACCATCATATTTTTTTGTAGATATCCTTGAAAGAAAAATAAACTTTCTAAAATATTATTAGTTTTTATAAGTTTTAATCGTCTACAACTACTTATTGATTCATTTTACGGACAATATTGGTTATTGAGGTCATAAAGCTCTTATTTTACATGTAAAATCAAATAATAGTAATAATAAGACTTACGCATTTCAAAATATCTAAGCTGATAGCCGAAAATCGCGTACTTTTTATAAAAACATTAAATTACAATATCTCGAAAACAGTTAGATTTAGGATAGGGTGTGTTTCATAGTGACATCAGTCAGAAACGATGTAAACTACACGCCCTTCACGGGAATAGTGACATCAGTCAGAAACGATGTAAACTACACGCCCTTCACGGGAATAGTGACATCAGTCAGAAACGATGTAAACTACACGCCCTTCACGGGAATAGTGACATCAGTCAGAAACGATGTAAACTACACGCCCTTCACGAGAATAGTGACATCAGTCAGAAACGATGTAAACTACACGCCCTTCACGGGAATAGTGACATCAGTCAGAAATGATGTAAACTACACGCCCTTCACGGGAATAGTGACATCAGTCAGAAACGATGTAAACTACACGCCCTTCACGGGAATAGTGACATCAGTAAGAAACGATGTAAACTACACGTCCTTCACGGGAATAGTGACATCAGTCAGAAACGATGTAAACTACACGCTCTTCACGGGAATAGTGACATCAGTCAGAAACGATGTAAACTACACGCTCTTCACGGGAATAGGTCGACTTAACCTGTATCCCTGTATAGATACAGAGTTGGAAGGGGCAGGCATGTGGAACCCTAGGTACTCACCGATGGTGGTGATGACGATGATGGAGTAGAAGAGCGCTCCGAAGAAGGTCCACTGCAGGTGCTCCTGGCTCTCGTTGCCGTCCCAGCCACGCACCTTCATCTCCAGCAGGATGGCGTTCTCGAAGTCCTGCCACAGATGAACGAAAGAACGAACACATCTTGTCAAAATGGTATTTACTACTAGTACCGTACCATGACGGATTATCTGATATTTAAACTCTAGTCTAAGAGTTGATGAGCTCGACCCTCACTTCTCTCTATCTTATTTCTGCCTCCTCCAGCAGTCGCTTGAGATGCAGCGGCATCCAACGGACCCTATACACGTTCTTATTTCTGCCTCCTCCAGCAGTCGCTTGAGATGCAGCGGCATCCAACGGACCCTATACACGTTCTTATTTCTGCCTCCTCCAGCAGTCGCTTGAGATGCAGCGGCATCCAACGGACCCTATACACGTTCTTATTTCTGCCTCCTCCAGCAGTCGCTTGAGATGCAGCGGCATCCAACGGACCCTATACACGTTCTTATTTCTGCCTCCTCCAGCAGTCGCTTGAGATGCAGCGGCATCCAACGGACCCTATACACGTTCTTATTTCTGCCTCCTCCAGCAGTCGCTTGAGATGCAGCGGCATCCAACGGACCCTATACACGTTCTTATTTCTGCCTCCTCCAGCAGTCGCTTGAGATGCAGCGGCATCCAACGGACCCTATACACGTTCTTATTTCTGCCTCCTCCAGCAGTCGCTTGAGATGCAGCGGCATCCAACGGACCCTATACACGTTCTTATTTCTGCCTCCTCCAGCAGTCGCTTGAGATGCAGCGGCATCCAACGGACCCTATACACGTTCTTATTTCTGCCTCCTCCAGCAGTCGCTTGAGATGCAGCGGCATCCAACGGACCCTATACACGTTCTTATTTCTGCCTCCTCCAGCAGTCGCTTGAGATGCAGCGGCATCCAACGGACCCTATACACGTTACTTATAGTTCTGTGACACATGATTACGTCTCATATACCCCAAAAAACATTAACTTGCTGCGCAAAATGACCTTTACTTTGGTTGTTAATATTCCTGCAGGTTTTGAAATGACCAAGTGTTTCAATATGATCAATTATGAGCAAAGGCAATGAAAAGTCTTGTATGTTGATAAACTGCTCTTCCTTATTTCATAATCACTGTAATAGGCGCCCCGTCGCGATACATCTGCGTCAATCTATTGTACTGCAGGTAGGCTACCTACTACACTAGGTAGGGTGTAGTGTAGGTACGCTAGGTACTACTTACAGTGCAGTGCGTCACGCAGCGGAAACCACCTATTAGGTGAGCTGCTGAAGGGTGGAGCCAGATCCTGTAGATTAGTGTCAGTGTCAGGAGTAGCTACCTCTCCATCACGTGCGAGATCTTGCGATGCTAATGCATGATGTTACTGCAGCTATGCATCCATCATCGCGCCCATTGCATTTGTTCACCTAACAAGCTCATTTTACAAATGATCGAAAGCTGCAGATTTTTCTTTGCTAGCCGATAGTAGGACCTTCTATCCTATCATAACATTGGAATGTCTGCACCAATAGTTAATTTTTAAAAAATGCCATCCTACTTGAAAAGGCTAAATCAATACAAATAATAAAAATGTAACGGACCGCTGTCTGCATGGAAGATACATGAAAAAAAATATTATGGTGCCTGTTTCTACCACAACATATTAGTGAAAACCACATCTAAATCGTAGAAGCCGTTTCTGAGATTAGCGTGCACAAACGCACAGACAAACAAATAGACAAAAATTCTAACAATGATTGTTTTGGGTGCTATTTGCGTTGATAAAGGTCCCCAACGCAAATAGCACCCCAAGTTAGCGTAGTTTCTTTATGGTGACTTGTCGTCTATGAAGGAAAACAACCTTTGGAAGCATCTGTCAAAGTCAGTGTAAGAATTTGTTCGATGTCAAAAACGATGCGAGATCCATTCAATCTCCATCCTGTGGATGTCTTACGTAGTTATCAAAGAACTACTTATTAGTTATCACATAGTTGTTATTGTATTTCTCCGGTACATATAAGTTACTCTTTGATTGTATTCTCTTTGCCTGGATGGAGATTGAAGATTTTGTGAAGCACATGTGAATTTTCATCCACCCATCTCGGAAAGAGTACCTATTTTTGCTCTTCGATATCATTCTGAGTGTAAAACCCGTTTTTATCCGCTAGAGCATAAATTAAATTGAATTTATAACATCTTAAAGGCTGAGGCTAGATGACGCTCACTACATATCTACTGTAAGCCAAATAAATCGTTAAGAATTAAACTGCGAAACAAAACATATAATATAGATAATGTTAAATCAACGAGTGTAAAATATATCTAAAAAAGGCTGACCAAAGTGACTAGTCCACGCGGACGAAGTCGCGGGCACAGCTAGTAGTACAATACAAATCTTATGATCTAAGTATTTGTTTGCACACTTAGGGACGCCGCCGCAGCGTGTGTAGGTAATGATGACGACACTCTCGATAACGTTAAAAAACAAAATCAAAATTGGTTCGGGCACTTCGATAAGACAGACAAACACGCTCTGGGATGTACCTGACGTCGATAGGACAGACAAACACACTCTGGGATGTACCTGCCCGTCTTAGAACACCCTTATTTTTGCATCGGGGCTAAAAAGCCCAGTATGGGCAACCTTGTGTAGATACCTTGAGCATGTCCACGACCTCGAGCGTCCAATTGGTGTGGTTGAGCAGCAGCGCGCCGCGCGTCATGTGCCAGATGCTGTGCGTCGTGTTGCTGCGGATCTGAGATATGTTCATCTTCACCTGACAACAAATTTGACAATACAAAAAAACATGACGAGAAATGTATCCATGTCGAGTGCACAATTAGTTTTTGTACATCGTCCCACGGCTGGGCACAAGCCTCCCCCATAGCCTTTCAATGACCGCGATCTCTCGCGGCCCTCCCCGCCCCCCACCACCACTACGTTCATAGCTCAGGACATCATATTATCATTTCAATAAGTTGCTATAGGTATGTACCATTAGTATTTCAATAGTAAAAGAGCACTTCCGTCTAGAAATTGTAAACAACACAGGTAGATGAAAGATCACGAATAAATCAAAGATTATTTTTATTGATGAACAGACGTGCCTGTCCGCACTCAGTGTATTGGATAGGTTAGTAGGTTTACTAGGAAGGAGCTATTTCGAACAATGTTAATGTTTGTGTTAAATTCGCGCACGAAAATAGCAGTTTATACAAAGAATGGAATGCGCTAACTCAAGTTCAAGGAGATGAGTTCACCTCGACGCGAGTGAGGCGAGGAGTCGGCCAGTACAGAGGTGACAACGTGGCGACGGGCATCCTTCAGCGCACACCTCGACGCGAGTGAGGCGAGGAGTCGGCCAGTACAGAGGTGACAACGTGGCGACGGGCATCCTTCATCGCACACCTCGACGCGAGTGAGGCGAGGAGTCGGCCAGTACAGAGGTGACAACGTGGCGACGGGCATCCTTCAGCGCACACCTCGACGCGAGTGAGGCGAGGAGTCGGCCAGTACAGAGGTGACAACGTGGCGACGGGCATCCTTCATCGCACACCTCGACGCGAGTGAGGCGAGGAGTCGGCCAGTACAGAGGTGACAACGTGGCGACGGGCATCCTTCAGCGCACACCTCGACGCGAGTGAGGCGAGGAGTCGGCCAGTACAGAGGTGACAACGTGGCGACGGGCATCCTTCATCGCACACCTCGACGCGAGTGAGGCGAGGAGTCGGCCAGTACAGAGGTGACAACGTGGCGACGGGCATCCTTCAGCGCACACCTCGACGCGAGTGAGGCGAGGAGTCGGCCAGTACAGAGGTGACAACGTGGCGACGGGCATCCTTCATCGCACAAAGTAGAGGGTCATTTAAAGTATGAATAGACTATACTAGAATGGTCTCTATCGCAGTTTCTACGCAGCCCTGTGTATCTCTACAAACTGCAGAAACTGCAGTAGAGACCCTAGTTGAGTCTGGCCTTTGTGAAATATGAAAAGGCCTTTTGTATTGTATTGTATTCATTTATTTCAGACAATTAATATATCCATATAACACATTTAAAAAAATAACATTCATAATTACATTCAAAATTAAATAACATTCATAATTACAAATTAAATAATTAGAAATATTACATTATATAAAATTACACAGCTAAACTAAATTAAATTACGTTATAGAAAATTGCACACAGAGACACAGCTTAAATCGAAATCAGGCATCATAACCACAGACGGGTGCAACGGATCTGGCAAAATGTGCCCACATGGGAGACAGACAATGCTCCGCCACGGTTTTTAGGATGCTGTTGTAACTGGCCTTTGTCCTGCTCATCAGAGATGCTGTTTTCTTCCGAATGATGGTTTGGAAACCATCTGTTCGATATTGAGCAAACATCTCTGAGGCGCTACAAAAACGGAGTAGTCTCAGCAACATCCTAAACGTATTATTATACTGGACGCGTAGGGCCTCCAACGATTTTTTGGTATAGTTGACCCATAGATTACCCGTGTATAGGCTCTGACAGTAAGCTTTAAATAATGTGACTTTCACTTCGTCAGAGCAACGGGCAAATCTACGTGTCAACATGTTGCCTCGAACCGCCAAAGCCCTACGCTCCCTGTCTATGTCTACATTGTCCTTCAGATCGTCGGTAAGGATATGCCCCAGGTATTTAAATTGAGTGACTCGCTTGATGTTGGCACCATTAAGGGTTAAGTTGCGAGTGTTCTCTGGAGTCTTACCGGCGGTCCCAAAGACAATGTATTCACATTTTTTTACGTTGTATGTGAGGCCGTGCGATTCAGCGTAGGATCCGCAAGCCTTCAGCATCTCCTCGATAGACCCAGCAGTAGGGCCCAGCAGCACCATGTCGTCCGCGTAGCTGATGTTGTTAACACTAACACCATCCACGCGGCACCCGACCCGCATGCTGCTGAGCTCGGCTATGAGGTCATCTACGTACAAATTAAAGAGCTTAGGAGAGGTTATCCCCCCCTGCCTCACTCCGCACTCCAACCTGTACGTCTCCGAATATGTGTTGGACCACTTAACGCAGTTGGATTGATTCTCGTACCAATACCGGAACAGATTTAGTATTGCCACCGGTATACTCCTGTCTCTCAACTTTCTCCAGAGCAGGTCGTATGATACAAGATCAAAGGCCTTAGAGAGGTCGAGGAAACAGGCGTACACCGGCGTTCTACGTTCTGTGTAATACTGTACAGTATGCTTGAGTCCTAAAATAGTGCTTTCTGTTGATAGTCCAGGTCGGAACCCGAACTGCGCGTCCTGTATGTTCAAACAACTCTGTAGGTAAGAGTCAAGCATACTGTCCAGTACCTTGGCTATGGTGGTGGCCAGAGAAATCGGGCGATAATTTCCCCTGTCCGAGATATCCCCTGTCCTGTTTTTAATTATAGGGACCACCGTAGTCTTCATTAAGGCCGCAGGCAAGTATGAGTGACTTACACACATGGAGTAAAACATGGCAAGTACCCTCGGCAAGTGGACCCCCGCGTACTTCAAGTGCTCGATACTGAGCCCATCATGGCCGGGCGACTTGCCCCTAGTCATTCTTTTGATGACTATTTTTACATCCTCTTCAGAGAACTTTAGCTGAGGCTCATCACCCTGCCAGTCGGATTCTGCATCGGGCTGTACAGCCGATGATGGGCGGAGAGGAGACTGCACCTTGAAATGCTTCATAAACATCTGTGCTATGTCCTTCGGCTCACTCATCCCCTCCACACACGCCGGGAGGCCAGGCCTAGAATTTAATTTACCAGTGGACTTCCAAAAGTTTGAGAAATCTTTGGATGCTCGTTCCGATGCTATTTTGTCCATGATGATCTGGTCTTGGTTATTTTGACACCACTTCAGGCGGCTCTTAAAGATTTTACGCGCTTTCGACATCTCATTAAAAATATCACCTGAAGTGGGCCGGTTGTGATGCACCCAAGTCTCAAATTTAAGTCTGGCCTCCCGGTGGGCCGCCTGTACATGTTTATTCCATCCACACACTGTCTTACCCTTTCTCGGCCTGCCACCCCCACACTGCTTCGTCTGCATCGCCGCCTCACACAAAAAAGAAACAAAAAAGTCTGTCCTTTGACTCTGTCGAAACCTGGGCTGTTCTGGAATCCTTACAGCGATGCCAAGCAGACTATCGTTACATCGAGGTGCTGAGATGTCTTTATGATGCTGCCACCATGAGTGTCCAAGTACAGGGCCAGCGGTCTAAGCCTATCCAATTTCGCAGAGGAGTGAGACAAGGGGATGTTATATACCCGAACCTGTTCACAAGCGCGTTGGAAGATGTGTTTAAGACGCTGGACTGGAAAGGTAAGGGCATCAACATAAACGGCGATTACATCTCACACCTGCAATTCGGTGATGACATAGTTTTAATAATAATAATAATCATTTATTTCAGACTATAGAACAGTTACAGATCTTATTTTAACTTATTCTACGGTCCATAGTAATATATACCTTAAAACTAACATACATACAATATTAAAAACTAAAATTAAAGACGCGTTATTTGACGACGAGACGTGACGCAATCAGGGTGTCAGCTGACGACGGTGCACGGCGGGCGGTGTCTCCTTGCAGGCGGCCAGTGAACCGTCGGAACTTAACACCTTTCGGCCAAAACTCTGCGCTTAAGTAGGTCGACAGATGTTCAGTTGGAACTCTGACCATAAATGAATTAAAGCTCACATTATGGCGAGAGTCCAGCTTTTGGACGCGCATCGAGAGTCCAGTCTTCATTTTCAGGTACTCCTCCACAGCTTTGGTCTCCACACAGAAATGAACGCGAGAGACATATAGCTGGGTAGTTGGTACTTCCGCTCGGAACCCAGAGGTCAGGTCTTTCGGCCCAGTACCGCACTGGTTACGGCTGGTGGGCTTACGGCTCTTGCGAACTACCACGGTGAATCCTTCCGCGTCATAAGGCCCCTTCCTAGGAGCCAGCGCAGGTGCAGCACTACGTGATGGTTCACAGGGCTGCATCTCTTTTCCCTTCCTTTTAGAGCGTGCCACAGGCTGCGAGCGCGCAGTAGGCCCGATAGTCTGCTTGGCATCGCTGTAAGGATTCCAGAACAGCCCAGGTTTCGACAGGAATGGCGGAGTCACTGGAGGAGCTGAACCAGATGCTGGACGGCCTAGTTTCAGTCTCGCGACGCATCAGTCTTGGCATGAACTTGGATAAAACCAAGGTCAATGACCACATTGATCCGGGACCGGTCGTCGTACATGGCCACCTTCTCGAAATTGTTTCCGAGTACACTTACCTTGGGTAGATTCTGCAGTTGGATAAAAACAATTTCGAGAAGGAGGACAAGAGGAGGACAAGAGGAGGAGCCAGCTAGGTTGGGCAGCGTTTGGAAAACTACGGTCATGGCCTACGGATCTGAGACATGTCCTCACGGTAGGGCTTGTCCACCAGTTTAAAGTTGCCAGGCTTTTTTCTCCTCTAGATAATCTGATATTTTGTAGTAAGCCTTTTTGCACAGAAAGGTATTGACAATTTGTTTGAATTTATTTATTGATAGATTTTGCAACTCACTAGAAGTTTTGTTGTAGAAGTGTTTGTGTGGCCTGGTTGTGGGCACAGCGAGTTTATGTTTACTTGTAGTGTTTATAATATGTATATCGCTATTTTTAGGTTATTTTCATTGTTTTTTTCTCAGAGCAAAAACTAAGTTATTGCTCTGAGGTTTTTTTATTATTTTAATAACGACGTTGGTTTGCAAAATTCAAATATCGACGTGGTGGTTGGCTCTCTAAGAAATCAGGAGAATGACGTCTGTCACATTAATCAATAATCCCCCCCTCCCCCCCCCCCCCCCCTTGGTGCCATATCTCTGTATCCAGGGGGAATAGACCCATCATCATGTGGGGTATCAGTGACCTCGGTTGTTGGGTCTCTAAGAAATCCGAAGATTGAAAATAGAACAGTTACGACAAATTATTGGTATTGTATTGGCTAACTAGATAGGTACTAAACGGGTCCATTGGATTTTATTTATTTTGTTTACGGTCAGTACTTTCTTTGCCTGAAAAATAGGTTTTTACTCAATGCAATCAACATGCACACATGCATTATTTTAAACCTGTTATTTTATTTTTATATATTTTAGGAAGCAGTATTTTAGTGTTATAAAGTGAACGAGGAAGCAAGAGTGGTACCTCCTTCTCATGTTCCGACTCCAACTTCTCGAAGGTGACCGCCCCCAGGATGCAGTAGGCCACCACCAGGCTGATCATCACGAAGTGCGAGAACACCACCGAGCACAGCTTCCATGTGTAGTACAGGAACTGGGGACCACAACACCACTGCGTCACCAACGCTAACAGTTTCATACATGATCCTCACCTGCGGCAGAATGCTACCCGCGCTGCCAGGTAGGTACAGGTCTCCCCATTTGGCCCTTCACCACGGTTCTTCTTCAACACTAGATAGATAGGATCCTATCATCGGTATTCAATACTACTTTTGGATCAAAAACCACAAGTATACATTTTATTTTATTTATTTCTCCTTTCCCTGGATACGGAGATATAAATAGCACAGTATCCAAGGGATGGGTAGTTCCAAGCTTCTATTCCAACTACCTACTGAAGGATACACTTTACATTATTGATGTGGTAGATGAGGCACCTTTAAAGGTTGCTTCGAAGCTTGTTGAGTAGTTGTTTGTTTGTACACGCACCTTGGCACACCTGCTGGGCGGCGGCAGACCGTACTCCGGCCGCTCCGCGCGGCCCTCTCTACGTGACATGTCCGCTGGTTCCACTGCGCTCCTACAGGATCTGAGCCACCGCTGTCGTCTGACGACCACTCTTGTGGGAACTCCCACACTCACTTTACCTCCTCAAACACTGACCACTAACCACTCTTACTAACATTGTATCTAAGTATACAATATTTCATCAACTCCTTTTGCACTTTCTCCTTACACTTATTATTTGCAAGTATATCAATCACGGGTAGTAGGTACATATATTTATTTAGAAAGGTATATTATGTGCGCGATGGGAATACGTGTGCGTACGCGCAGGCGCGCGCGCGTCGCCGACACACTGACTCTCCCGAGGGAACGCGCTAGGGTTTACGCAACGTCGAAAATATTTAGATTAATCTACTTACCAGCTTCTAGCAAAATAATATTCTTTATTTTTAAATCATTTTCATTTGAATTTCATAAACTAGCTTCAGGTAATAGTTGTTAGAAATCTTTTTAGGACTGAGTTCAATGCGGAGCGCGGGGTGACATGAATACTTATGGACAATGTAGGAGCGCGGGGTGACATGGGGTACTTATGGAAAATGTCCCTCTTTATTTGAATTACCTACTTTTGCTCACATTGCAAAATTTATAAATTTACAATATTATATTCAAATAGTTCTAAAGGCATAATTACTAAATTGTTTGGTAATAAGAAAAAATAAAATTAAGGGATAAAACGAGCATGTAGGTATATTAGTTTTTTTTTTCATTTATTTATGGTTCACATTAAGTACGTCATTTATCTTAAAGCTAAACTAAACCGTAATTCGGTTTGTCCGTAAGCCTCTTAGTCTCTATGATATACCTAATAAAATGTACTAGTATGTATGTACCTACTAACAAGTAGGTTGTTGTGTTGGTGGTTTAGTTGGCTGGCAGTTCACAAACATGCCCTTCAGAATCCTGTTCGCCAACTCCAGCGCAAGAGTTATGAACCCACCTCGGCGTACGCTACGAATCGCCTATCCTTCCCGGATGGCTGTGTTGATACTGGTTTCTTCTTCGCTTCTTCCACTAAGTGAGCAAAAAATGTTTGCGAAGAGAAAATCAACTACTTACACTTTATTTCTTACATGATAGTAATTAAGTAATGCATTAAAATTTTAACTTATTTAAGTACTTATTTTGTAAGCCTTAAGTAATACAGTTATTAACTTCTGACTGAGAAGGTTACAACCCACAGTAAATGCAATGACATATTTTCTTCTCCATCCTTAGATGACTAAGTTCCAGTCTCTCTTTCCTCCTTCCTTGATTTTATTTTCTCCAGGAGCCAACATACTGATCTAACAAACTTTTACACAAAATTAATCAATATCTAAAATCAAAATCCATCAAATACTTTAAGTCAGATCCTGTTGACGGGGCAAGATGGAATACCCCGTTATGCCTCGATTGATTTGCCCCATAAACATGATTTCATAATATAATCAAGCATTTCTATCCTAAACAGTGGAAGGTTGTAAACTCTTTGTTATCAACCTTCCACTGTTCTCCCTATTAGCAAAAATGAATGCTCTTTGTCTTTGTGCCTAAAACACACCTAAAACTTGTTTACTCACGTCCTCGTCATACCACATCGATGATTCGATGAGCGTATTTAAGTCAAAGGTAAAGCATTATCTCTCTTTTCAGTCATAGCAGATAATTATGTATACATAGTAAAAGAAGGTATTTCTATATATTTATTTTATTTTGTGTATTCTTTGTTATTTTTTTAAATTAAAATATTCTACTTACCTCCTATATTCTAGTGTGAAAACAGGACGTTTGTAACTTAACAGAGCTTTACACAGCCCTAGCTGGTGATGACGCCTGCGGATCGGTTCCGGCAGCGCGCGCGCCGCTTTACGAGCAAATCTGCGGAGTTAGTGAATATGGGTCAGCGAGGCCGACCCGGACGGTTATAACGCGCACCTACCACTCCTTACCCACCGCTACCCGACTCCTGGCTGAGGTTATAGCGCGCACCTACCACTCCTTACCCACCGCTACCCGACTCTTGGCTGAGGTTATAGCGCGCACCTACCACTCCTTACCCACCGCTACCCGACTCCTGGCTGAGGTTATAGCGCGCACCTACCACTCCTTACCCACCGCTACCCGACTCCTGGCTGAGGTTATAGCGCGCACCTACCACTCCTTACCCACCGCTACCCGACTCCTGGCTGAGGTTATAACGCGCACCTACCACTCCTTACCCATCGCTACCCGACTCCTGGCTGAGGTTATAGCGCGCACCTACCACTCCTTACCCACCGCTACCCGACTCCTGGCTGAGGTTATAGCGCGCACCTACCACTCCTTACCCACCGCTACCCGACTCCTGGCTGAGGTTATAGCGCGCACCTACCACTCCTTACCCACCGCTACCCGACTCCTGGCTGAGGTTATAGCGCGCACCTACCACTCCTTACCCACCGCTACCCGACTCCTGGCTGAGGTTATAACGCGCACCTACCACTCCTTACCCACCGATACCCGACTACTGGCTGAGGTTATAGCGCGCACCTACCACTCCTTACCCACCGCTACCCGACTCCTGGCTGAGGTTATAGCGCGCACCTACCACTCCTTACCCACCGCTACCCGACTCCTGGCTGAGGTTATAGCGCGCACCTACCACTCCTTACCCACCGCTACCCGACTCCTGGCTGAGGTTATAGCGCGCACCTACCACTCCTTACCCACCGCTACCCGACTCCTGGCTGAGGTTATAGCGCGCACCTACCACTCCTTACCCACCGCTACCCGACTCCTGGCTGAGGTTATAGCGCGCACCTACCACTCCTTACCCACCGCTACCCGACTCCTGGCTGAGGTTATAGCGCGCACCTACCACTCCTTACCCACCGCTACCCGACTCCTGGCTGAGGTTATAACGCGCACCTACCACTCCTTACCCACCGCTACCCGACTCCTGGCTGAGGTTATAACGCGCACCTACCACTCCTTACCCACCGCTACCCGACTCCTGGCTGAGGTTATAGCGCGCACCTACCACTCCTTACCCACCGCTACCCGACTCCTGGCTGAGGTTATAACGCGCACCTACCACTCCTTACCCACCGCTACCCGACTCCTGGCTGAGGTTATAGCGCGCACCTACCACTCCTTACCCACCGCTACCCGACTCCTGGCTGAGGTTATAACGCGCACCTACCACTCCTTACCCACCGCTACCCGACTCCTGGCTGAGGTTATAGCGCGCACCTACCACTCCTTACCCACCGCTACCCGACTCCTGGCTGAGGTTATAGCGCGCACCTACCACTCCTTACCCACCGCTACCCGACTCCTGGCTGAGGTTATAGCGCGCACCTACCACTCCTTACCCACCGCTACCCGACTCCTGGCTGAGGTTATAACGCGCACCTACCACTCCTTACCCACCGCTACCCGACTCCTGGCTGAGGTTATAACGCGCACCTACCACTCCTTACCCACCGCTACCCGATTCCTGGCTGAGGTTATAACGCGCACCTACCACTCCTTACCCACCGCTACCCGACTCCTGGCTGAGGTTATAACGCGCACCTACCACTCCTTACCCACCGCTACCCGACTCCTGGCTGAGGTTATAACGCGCACCTACCACTCCTTACCCACCGCTACCCGACTCCTGGCTGAGGTTATAACGCGCACCTACCACTCCTTACCCACCGCTACCCGACTCCTGGCTGAGGTTATAACGCGCACCTACCACTCCTTACCCACCGCTACCCGACTCCTGGCTGAGGTTATAACGCGCACCTACCACTCCTTACCCACCGCTACCCGACTCCTGGCTGAGGTTATAACGCGCACCTACCACTCCTTACCCACCGCTACCCGACTCCTGGCTGAGGTTATAACGCGCACCTACCACTCCTTACCCACCGCTACCCGACTCCTGGCTGAGGTTATAACGCGCACCTACCACTCCTTACCCACCGCTACCCGACTCCTGGCTGAGGTTATAACGCGCACCTACCACTCCTTACCCACCGCTACCCGACTCCTGGCTGAGGTTATAACGCGCACCTACCACTCCTTACCCACCGCTACCCGACTCCTGGCTGAGGTTATAACGCGCACCTACCACTCCTTACCCACCGCTACCCGACTCCTGGCTGAGGGTCGACATCTACCGGTTTACACGTAGTT
Organism: Eupithecia exiguata; assembly: GCA_947086465.1. NCBI lineage: Eukaryota > Metazoa > Arthropoda > Insecta > Lepidoptera > Geometridae > Eupithecia > Eupithecia exiguata. The sequence goes on from OX352236.1 coordinate 13,223,409, forward strand.
TACAACACAGGAGAGCTGTTGGTGTGATGTTTCTGTGCTCTTTAGTGTCCACTAAAAGATTCAAAACTCAAGTCCTTCTTTTATTTCTTTTAGAGCCATTTGAGCCGTGTCCAAGAGCAGGGCTCTTGGACCCATCACAAAACTCAGATTACAGTAGGTAAATCTAGGAAATAAAGTGATCATTTTGATCTTGGTCCACTTCAATCTTTTCAAGGTAAAGTGAAGATTCGAGCGAACAAAAAACTTTTCCCTTGTTACAATGTTATTTCACGAGCTGGAGTAGAACTCGTCCCGCTTTTTATCCTCTAGATAATCTAATATTGTATGTAAGTCTTTTTGCAAAGGATGTGTTTGACAGTTTGTTTGAATTTATTTAGGTACTGATTGATTTTGCACCTCACTAAAGTTCTGTTGTATAAGCGGATACATTGCCCTTTCTAAGCTCAGACTAAGTACTTACTTAGTCTGAGTTTCTAAGATACATTTATCATAAGTAACCAGTTCCGGTTTGTGCTCTACCTCTACGTCTCCTGGACATTATTACAAGCGGTTTGGATTGGTATTAGGAGGAAGTTTTTATGTCGAGGCATCAATTCAATTCAATTCAATTTATTTGTAAGTAAGTAGGCTTACATAGTTGTAGGTAGGTAGACAAGTAAACACACATTTTTACAATGTCGGGTACTTAAAGCTTGCAAGAATTGACATCACGAACTTCACAAAGTTTATGTATGATAGGTAGGTATCAATTCTATTTCAATTGATTTGTTCATTTGAAAGTCAGAACCCACGGCCTACATGTCGAGTCAACGAACCTTTTACATTAATTAAATATCTCTTCTAGCTAAATTACCTAACGACTCATATAATGGTAGGGTACGACCAATTCAATACAACCAGCCAAGTTCTCGCACACGAGGGTTTTGTACCATCATCGCGTCGTCGCAAAAGACACCCTAAAAGCCTACTTTTTTGATGGGTCATAAAAAGGAATATGTCAACATGGTTATGGTTATGGATGGTCACCCATCCAAGTACTGACCGCGCCCAACTTTGCTTAACTTCGGTGTGCAGTGCACTGGCCAGTATCATACTTCTACGCGGTATGGACGTTGGTCTTTATAATTTTTAAATTTATTTTATTTTTGATTTGTTTGTTATTTGGTTTAGTAGTTGGTTATAGCAGCACGATTAAAAAGTGCACATACTGTGAAAATTTCAACGGTCTACCTTTTACGGTTTATGAGACACAGCCCGCTGACGGGCGGACAGACTGAGACACAGCCCGCTGACGGGCGGACAGACTGAGACACAGCCCGCCGACGGGCGGACAGACTGAAAGATAACGGAGGTTTAGTAATTGGGTTTCGTTTTCACCCTTTGTGTACGGAACCCTATTATGCACATAAACAATCTGTAAGTGATTCAGAGTGGTGCTGGACGATGATGGCAGATTTGGACTGAAGGAGGTACATTACCTACTGTTTTTTGACTGTCCCGGTCGTCGGTCGCTGAGGTCGGCCGCGGAAGTCGGTCGCTGAGGTCGGTCGCGGACGTCGATCGCTGAGGTCGGCCGCGGACGTCGTCGGTCGCGTACGACTACATGACGTATTGTTAGCAATACTGTTATAATAACGAGCAGGTTGATTAAAAGAAACGAGATAAAAACCTGAATGTTTTATTCAATTTTACTATTCTATTTATTATTCTATTCTGATTTTAATGGCAGAATGGCACGGTAGGTTCCATTTGTTCTATGGAACATGACGTACACTCGTCGCGTAGCCCGAGACCGGCGGCGGCGGCGCCGCCGGCCGAGCACGAGCGTGCTACTGGTGCGCTCGGCCTCTCGTTCGGTCGACACTACTACCGGAGTGGTTTTATTGTCTTTGGACGAGACGTCTGGACGAGACGTCTGGACGAGACGTCTGGACGAGACGTCTGGACGAGACGTCTGGACGAGACGTCTGGTCGAGACATCACGATTCACGACGAGTGCGTAATCCCGCCATTACATAAGCACCAAATAATGATTTCAATATTATATTTAACTTAATTAATTATCACCTTCTATTATAATATAGTTCTTAGTTAGTTGTTAGTTAGTTTACTTAGTTAGGTACATATTCTCCTTTCGAAATACGTAGGAATCAACATAAATAAATAAATAACCCTATTATAAAGTCTATACCTACATATCTCTATATAGCTTTATTTATAATTTAAAAGTGAAATACCTAGGTACTATCTATCATTTAATAATAACATCCGCGGCTTAGAGTCGATTACCTAACTCCTAAAAATAAATTACATTACAGTATCGAGTTACAAGTTACATTACAAATATCAAAGTGCTTTAGTTCCTTTAGACCTTACAGGACTCTTGGACACGTCACAAAATACAAATTACATTATGTAAAACTAGGAAATAAAGTGATCACTTTGATTTTTTGTCCACTTCAATCTTTTTAAGGTTTACCTTAACAAGAAACCTTACTTTAGTAAAGAAGCGAACAAGAAACCTTTACCTTGTTAGAATGTTAGTTTTCGAGTTGGAGCAAAAGTCGTCCCAAGATTTTTTATCGTCTAGATAATCTGATATTTTGTAGTAAGCCTTTTTACATAGGACATGTTTGACAATTTGTTTGAATTTATTAATTGATAGTTTTTGCAACTCACTTGGAGTTTTGTTGTAGAAGCGTATACACTGCCCTTTGAAGGATACATTAATCTTGTGTAGCCTAGTTATGGGCACAGCGAGTTTATTCTTATTTCTAGTATTTATATTATTATGTATGTCGCTATTTTTAGGGAACCGATTGGTATTTCTATGAGTGTACAACAAGATTTCATAAATATATTGACAGGGGACTGTCATTATGTTTATTTCTTTGAATTTATCTCGTAGGGATTCTCTGGGACCCATATTATAGATTGCACGAACAGCCCTCTTCTGCAGCACAAATACGGTGTTAATATCTGCAGCGTTCCCCCACCCCACAGAGTCGAGTTACAAGTTACATTACAGTATCGAGTTACAAGTGATCGTCTACTAGTTATTACCCAACTCTAAATCTAAATTTTTGTAACCCACCGCGATAAACTTTACAAAAACTGAAGTAGGTACAACAAAAACATGGAATAATCGACAATATAATGTAAATAGGTGGACTGTGAGCGAGGCCACCAGCCAGAGTGGTGAGCTTACGCCGTGATGGGTAAAAAATACAAAAGGACTAAATAGGTACTAGGTAGGTACACAACACACGTAACTACCTGTGTACCTAATTAGTGCTTTTGTATTTTTTGCCCATCCTTACTACCATACCAGTTAGCAAGACAATAAACTCCCAGCAGCTCATCCACATGTGGGCCGAGTCGTGAGCCCTGGCTGCCTCGCAGGCCGGCGAACAATACGAACCAAATGACGGTTGTGTGGGGCAATATAATTATGATCCGATGTAATGAACATGTTCGTGATGCTCAGATCATGTTGCAGTGTTTCCTCAGAGTCGTTCTCTGTTCCTTGTGTTCAAGAGTAGCGCGAGCAGCGTTGGATCAGAACTTGGCGTCGTGCATCTGTATGTCCTGGTGCTTGTCGGGCGGCGCGGCGGCGATGTGCTCCGCCTCCGAGATGGTGTCGGGCAGGCGCGCGTGCAGCGTCTCCGGCGTGCTCAGCATCAGCGCGCCCGCCACCAGCGCCGAGCTGCCGAACAGCACCGACGGCAGCCACGAAACGTAGATAGCCTGGAAACAACATCAACTCAGACAATTGCCAAATAAAGTACTCAATTCTTTAGTTGTTTCTCCCTACACTCCAAACACTCTTACGTTAAGGGTGCAGCCTATGACAAACACTCTTACGTTAAGGGTGCAGCCTATGACAAACACTCTTACGTTAAGGGTGCAGCCTATGACAAACACTCTTACGTTAAGGGTGCAGCCTATGACAAACACTCTTACGTTAAGGGTGCAGCCTATGACAAACACTCTTACGTTAAGGGTGCAGCCTATGACAAACACTCTTACGTTAAGGGTGCAGCCTATGACAAACACTCTTACGTTAAGGGTGCAGCCTATGACAAACACTCTTACGTTAAGGGTGCAGCCTATGACAAACACTCTTACGTTAAGGGTGCAGCCTATGACAAACACTCTTACGTTAAGGGTGCAGCCTATGACAAACACTCTTACGTTAAGGGTGCAGCCTATGACAAACACTCTTACGTTAAGGGTGCAGCCTATGACAAACACTCTTACGTTAAGGGTGCAGCCTATGACAAACACTCTTACGTTAAGGGTGCAGCCTATGACAAACACTCTTACGTTAAGGGTGCAGCCATGACAACATTTCCTGAAAAGGATAGGCTCTTGATGTTGTCGAGCAACATCGTTGCAGAAATCCAGTTTTTGCTTATTATAATATATTCATTATTCAAAATATAAGCATCAAATAGAAAAACTAAACGATTACTTTACTAAAACATTAGGCTGGCTATGTCATTCTTAAAAACAATGTGGCGCATCGCATGGCGTTGTCGCTGATCATTTAGAGCATTTCCATTAAAAACAATGTGGCGCATCGCATGGCGTTGTCGCTGATCATTTAGAGCATTTCCATTTAAAACAATGTGGCGCATCGCATGGCGTTGTCGCTGATCATTTAGAGCATTTCCATTAAAAACAATGTGGCGCATCGCATGGCGTTGTCGCTGATCATTTAGAGCATTTCCATTAAAAACAATGTGGCGCATCGCATGGCGTTGTCGCTGATCATTTAGAGCATTTCCATTTAAAACAATGTGGCGCATCGCATGGCGTTGTCGCTGATCATTTAGAGCATTTCCATTAAAAACAATGTGGCGCATCGCATGGCGTTGTCGCTGATCATTTAGAGCATTTCCATTAAAAACAATGTGGCGCATCGCATGGCGTTGTCGCTGATCATTTAGAGCATTTCCATTAAAACCGGTTTTATTTTTATGCGAAATATGTACCTATTATTTTTTCGTTTTTGGGTTTCGTACCTCAAAATGAAAAAGGAACCCTCATAAGATCACTTTGTTGTCTGTCTGTCAACCCTCTGTTCTCAGAAACGCGTGGAGATATCGAGTTGAAATTCACATCATATTATACTCAAGTTCGTAACCTCTTGGAGCCTCGATATAAATCAAACTTCTAAGTCAACGCAATCAAAAATTACAGCCGTTTATGCCCAATTTATTTGAATTTTCCAAGAGAATCACATGCTTGACATGCGTTGATGACCTAGATTCATAAAATTTGGCAAGATTACGGTCTTATAGCACAAGTAAAGAAAAAAATCAGAAAATTGTAAGTTTAGTTAATTCACAGAAAAAATAATTTTTGAATCCCACCATGGACCAAAAACCTATAGAAGGTACTTCTCGTTGACCTAAAACCATGAAATTTGGCAAAAAGCAAGGTCTTATAGTACAAGTAAAGAGAAAATTCCTAAAACTGTAGTATTGTAGTCTGAGGACAAAAAATTTTTGATTTTTGCCATGGACCAAAACCTAGGGTACCTACTTCCCGTTGAGATAGAATCATGATATTTGACAAGAAACAAGGTCTTATAATAATTAATATAATGTTTAATTACGGAACCCTCGTTGCGCGAGTCCGACTCGCACTTGACGTTTTATTAATTATTAAATAAACAGTTTATTTCATAAACTCTATTCGACTACTCGACTTCTACAGTTTTTTTCCCTTCTCTCTTCTTCTCATCTTTTGTTTTTAATCTGAACATTTGCTTTCGTTATCATAAATGTAAGTGTTTAAAAATTCAAACATTGCTTGATTCTTGCATTGGGCGCACTCTTATCTTTAGTTCAGGCATGTCCTCACGCAACCAACGCAAGGTTTACTATTAACTGTATGTAATGGGCACTGCACTGCACACTCCTGTGTAGGTAGGTTTACTATTAACTGTATGTAATGGGCACTGCACTGCACACTCCTGTGTAGGTAGGTTTACTATTAACTGTATGTAATGGGCACTGCACTGCACACTCCTGTGTAGGTAGGTTTACTATTAACTGTATGTAATGGGCACTGCACTGCACACTCCTGTGTAGGTAGGTTTACTATTAACTGTATGTAATGGGCACTGCACTGCACACTCCTGTGTAGGTAGGTTTACTATTAACTGTATGTAATGGGCACTGCACTGCACACTCCTGTGTAGGTAGGTTTACTATTAACTGTATGTAATGGGCACTGCACTGCACACTCCTGTGTAGGTAGGTTTACTATTAACTGTATGTAATGGGCACTGCACTGCACACTCCTGTGTAGGTAGGTTTACTATTAACTGTATGTAATGGGCACTGCACTGCACACTCCTGTGTAGGTAGGTTTACTATTAACTGTATGTAATGGGCACTGCACTGCACACTCCTGTGTAGGTAGGTTTACTATTAACTGTATGTAATGGGCACTGCACTGCACACTCCTGTGTAGGTAGGTTTACTATTGCATGGGTACAAGGGATATTACATTCATATTATACACATAACGTACCTACATATTAAGTGGGTTCTTATTTATTTTCTGTTCTGTTTTTATCTGATTTTATTTATTACTTACTAGGTCTAACTTACTGTTATGTTTTAAAAAAAAGAGTTTTACCGTTTATTCTTATGTCCTTATGTATCCCAAATGATCCTACGGAGTAAGGCCCTGGTGACCCGTACCAGAGGTTTCCGAACCTCTCACGGGCACCAGTCTCTTGCAAATGATCCTACGGAGTAGGTAAGGCCCTGGTGACCCGTACCAGAGGTTTCCGAACCTCTCACGGGCACCAGTCTCTTGCAAATGATCCTACGGAGTAAGGCCCTGGTGACCCGTACCAGAGGTTTCCGAACCTCTCACGGGCACCAGTCTCTTGCAAATGATCCTACGGAGTAAGGCCTTGGTGACCCGTACCAGAGGTTTCCGAACCTCTCACGGGCACCAGTCTCTTGCAAATGATCCTACGGAGTAAGGCCCTGGTGACCCGTACCAGAGGTTTCCGAACCTCTCACGGGCACCAGTCTCTTGCAAAACGAGATAACTAGCTTTCATTGAAACATAAAGCCAAAAATTGTAAACAATTATCTTTTGCAAGAGAAAATAGATATAATATTCAATTTAATTCAATTAAACTGACCAGCAGAGGCATCTGCGGCGCGATGATTGACCCGAGCCGGCCCACCATGGAGCAGGCGCCTAGCAGGCTGTGGCGCGCGTGCGTAGGGAACAGCTCCGACGTATACATGTAGATCCCGCTGAAGGCCTGCGTGATGGTCACCTTGCCTACTAGGTACAGGAGCGTCGCCAGCCAGCTGAGCGCTGGAATACCATAACACAATCTGGACTCCATTCCATCAAGGAGGGCACACAACTCAACCAGATCCCTAAATAAATCAATAAATAATGCTGGACAATTCACACAGCATTATCTAGCCCCAAGCTAAGCAGAGTTATGGGTTATGTTAAGGGTACTAGATAACTGGCATACGTAATTTAACACATTACATAGATATTTTTATCATACATAGAAAACGACCAAAACACCCGGAACAAATACCTGCAGATCATTCAAATTTAATAAAAAATTAAAATTGACTGCTGGCATTACTGCAAACTATGCTACTTGGAACGAGGATGTATGTATATGTTCCAGCCGGAGTCAAAGGACCGTGGAAGAAGAAACCTACGTTAATAAATGATTGCCAACAGTAAGGACCTTAGTATTGGCGAATAGAGACTCACTCTCTGGTATGAAGGGAATGATGATACAGGATAATCCGCAGACGGTGAAGGCGAACAGCAGCGTGCGCTTGCGGCCCGCTCGGTCCAGCACCAGCGCGTTGGCCACCACGGCCACCACTTCCACGCTGACCACTAGCATATAGTTGGTGTATTTGTCCCCCGCCAGCGAAACCGAGTTGATTGCTAGACCGTAGAACACGAACGTGCAGGTGATCCACCACCACGAGCAGATGACCAGCCGCCGCACCAGCACCGGCGACCGCAGAACCTGCCCCCACAGCCCCCGCTCCGGCCCCTCGCTCTGCTCCGCCTGGGCAGGCTTCTCCTCCTTCAGCTGACGCATGGTCTCCTCCGACAGCGTCACTTTGTTCATCCTCGCCGCTCTCATTATTATCTCCACCGCCTCTGCCTTCTTGCCCTTAGACAACAACCAGCGGATAGACTCCGGCAGTAGATAGATGTAAAGCAGGAACAGCAGCGAGGGTGGATACACGACGAGGATGAAGGTGCGCCAGTACTGGAAGGTCTTGGCAAGCAGCGCGAAGCTGATGCCGCCTATCACCAACATGATGCCGAGGAAGGCGGTCGTTAACACGCGCTTGTCTTGCCCAAGGAGCTCGATTGCTGAAAGCAGAAAAAACTTGTCTAGGTTAGAGTGAACATTTTGCCATCATAAATTCGATAGATCATGAAGATGAAGAGCACCGTCTCATCTTATGGAAAGTGGCGATTTTGCCGACCCTGTATAGCGAAGGTCTAGAAGACCACAACACACTCTAGCACTCTAACAAGACACTCTAGTCTTGAAGAGACTCAGGTACATATTGTAAAAACTCGCGCTCAGGTAATTCATAACTAGGCAGGAAAAACGATATATTCCCAACCACCCCATTAACCTCCCCATCAATGGGGCGGTTGGGAAAAAAATCCCATCCGCCCCATTACACAAGTCAATGGGGTGGATGACATTTTCTGCCCCATTGACTTTTTAGATAGAAAGAATAGAAATATGAAATATCCGAGAATGCTGCACTCACTGAGTATGTAGGCAGCGGGGAAGGCGCTGGCGCCGGCTACGGTTTCCAGGAACTCCACGACGACGTACATCTCGTAGGAGACGGAGAAGGCCTTCAGCGAGCCCACCGCGCCCACCAGCGTGCAGCTTAGCACGAGTGCGCGCTTGCGGCCCCAGCTGGGAACAAGCACGTTGGTAGAGTTACGTTGTAGTGGGTTGCAGCGCCAAAGTCAATAAGTAACTTTATTACTTTAGGCTTACACAATCAGCACTTAGACCAGTTACATTTTATACTATCTATAGCTATACACTTTACTAGTAAATATAATTATTATCAAATAAGAAATAAGGTGCTAAAACTCGATTCACTTCAATTTTTTGTCCTCTAGTGGAAGAAATAAAGAGTGTCTTAGACAGGCTATGGATAGAGAAAAGTGTAAGGAGGAAAGGGAGGCCTTTGCCTTGCAGCGGGATCCTGGAGGCTTACAATAAATAGTGGAACAAGTGCACAAGAGAGAGTCGTTAGGAGTCATCATTATATACGCGATATCCATTTGAACTGTATTAACAACGTCATCTCGCTTTTGAATAAGTATCCTATTATGTGAAGGACAAATGGACAAGACAGTAGGTACTCTCCATCCAAATCAGACCAAACTCTGAATATTACATTTATAGTATATTGATGCATTATTATACGTTTTTATAATTTTACTCTCTTTTATTAATAAAACGTCAAGTGCAAGTTGAACCCGCCCATCAAGGGTTCCGTACAAACATGTACTCGTAAGTAATCAAACATTTTTTTATGTGTATCAACAACAACTTTACTTTATTTATGCTTTAAGACCTTGCTTCCTGCCAAAACTCATAGTTCTAGGTCAACGGAAAGTACCTTAGAGATTTTGTGTGCATGTGATTCCCTTAGAAAATTAAATTAAATTAAATAAATAAAAAAAAATTGGGCTTAAGCGACTGTAATTTTTGATTGCGTTGATTTAGAAAATGATTTATATTGAGGCTCCAAGAGGTTACGAATGTGAGTATATGATGTGAATTTCAATTCACCTCGATACTCGACGCGTTTCTGAGAAAAGAGGGTTGACAGATGGACAAAAAAGTGATCCTAAAAGGGTTCCTTTTTTCCTTTTAAAGTACGGAACCCTAAAAATGGACCAGACTTGTTATTGTGCCCTAGTTTATCTTCCATACCGTAGCTTCAGGGGTGAACTTATACATTAGGTGATGATCACAACACCTGGCCTCAGTGGCGGATCATCCCCAAGGCAAAGTAGGCATGTGCCTAGGGGCGCGAGGTTACAAGGGGCGCGCGCGCGGAAAATTTTACACTAGTAAATAATTAATTATGTAAGGTAATACCTAAGTACAAAATTAATTATATGAGTAAGCAGGTATTCGACTACTTAGAAAATATAAATGTTTATTTAATTCTGTTGAAACTTTTTATTTTTGTTCTGTGTAGAACAAAAAATACAAAAAGAAGGAACTTAGCAAAAATCCGATGATTAATATGATGATATTGGTTGACGAGAGCGTCAGAGGCGGCTTTAGCGGCACACACGGGCGCAGGACCATAGGGGACCCCGGTGGCAGCCGCAGGCCTCCTAACCCCGACCATGCGCCCTTGTTATGCCCGACGCCACCGCCGCCACGGCGATTATCTGTTTTAATGTTTTAAAAGACACCAACAATCGTGGGCATTGATGCTAATACAGCCTATATAAGCATCAAGGGCGGCTTTTGCGGGTACGCGGCGCACATCCGCTATGAGGATCCAGCGCTCGGTTTCCGTTAAAAAAAAATTGTGAGAAATGACGTTTTAATCATTATTAGGCTGGCTGTAAGTTTTAAAATCACTTTGCCACAGATTCGCGAGATTTTGAAAGGCACTTGTATTAATGCCGCATCTTATGTTTTACTGTTTATCTGCGCCGATCCTAGGGTAAAGCGAGCGATGCTCAAGTATCCTATCCATAACGCGAAAATTCCTTATTCAAACAATCTATTTAAAGGAAAAGTAATCCATATGTTGACTTCTGAGAGAGGAGCGAACTGCGCAGCTGGGCGTAGTACGTGCGCGCGTACAACACCGATCGCCACAATCTAATTTTTTTTACAGCTCACTCCGCTTGCCGTTCTACCTACTCTATCTGTTGTAGTCTGTATGTTTATGACTTCGTAAAATTCTCTGTCAAACCACTGGAAAGTCTCGAACATTTTTGGTAGTTCACTCTGTTGTTGCAGTAATTTTTATTGTTTTGGCTTCCATAATTTGTAAAGAATTTGGAGATAATTTTATAACCGATAACCACAAAAGTTTTGCGTTTCACCGTTCACATATCTAGGTATCTTATTTAATCTTAAAAAATCACAAAAAATTCGCGGCTCGCTCCGCTCGCTGTTATGTTTTTTTACCTACCTTTCTAGCTGACCCCGCCAAAACCCATATGGTCTTAGCTCTGACTTTGACAACCTCCTCTATCATGCTAACGAAGGGCTTGAAAATAATGACGGCTCGCGTCGCTCGCCATTACTTCTAGTTTTTTACCTGCCTTATACAGGTACTTTTTTGTCAACTACTGAAGAACTTTGTCGTTCTTATGTTACTAACACCACCCCATACCGAGCTTTGCCGCGGCTCGTTCTCAGAGGGGCGCCAATGAGCTGCTTGCCTAGGGCGCTGTCGACAATTAATCCGCCTCTGCCTGGCCTGACATGGTCACGGTGACACAAAGCCAAAATAATGATCATCCATGTGGAACTAATCAATGTGCTTGTAAACTCACCGGTCCGAGATGTATCCCAGGATAGGCAACGACACGAGCATGCCCACGTTGTGGATGGTGCCTACCAGCGTGCGCTTCCACTCCTGGCACGCTAAGTTGAACTGGAACCAAGCAGTCACACATTCAATATCTAAGGCGTCAAACATATTTATGGCCCCATGCTGGGACCACCCCACCAGTCCGAGTAGGTCCCTTACTGCGCACCCACTTGTTGGCCGCGTCATGACGACACGGTAATGTGTCAAATAAAACAAACAAGTTGTGTGATGCTGATGCCTCTGACCATCTGTGGATGGAACATTCTTTATATTTATAGGAACAAGCGATATTTTGGAGACAACGCCCAGCTCAAACTGCTGCAGCTAGCAAGCTGAAATGTGGTGGGTTGGACATGTCTGCCCTAAGGAGTGGGATGTTGAAGTTTTGTGGTGTATTTTTAACAATTGAACACGTGTTCAGGATATTTCAAAATATTATTGAAAATTTGGTAAATGGGTTACTGGGCTACTGGGCTAAAGCATAAGATTCGTAGCTTGGCTCCAAATTAAAATGGCTGTAACTTTTTATTGTACAATATTATTTAACATAACATATAAATTATTAATAGATTCAGGCGTTAGTTTGCGGCAATCCATTTCAAAATATAATAATAAAAGGATGAAAATATTTAATAACAATTCCGCGAAAAAAACCTTCTCCGATAAGTTCTAACAAAATGTAGTCCACGTTGTAGAAGAAAACGACGCCAACTACAAAATGAAAAAATACCTATCAAAGCAAGACGTCAACTAGTTTCGTCTCTCCATGAGACATCAACAGGACACCACAATACACTGAGAGCGCCAAGCAACAACGGCAGAGTCCCGCCAAGCTACTTGGCGCGCGGAGCTCGGAGTGGCAACATCTCTGGTGGGTCTCTGCCGTTGTTGCTTGGCGCTAAATATTTTCATCATTATAGTTTATTACATAAAAACACAAAAATTACCTGTTGATATTGAAATTTTGCCTGAAATTGTCTTATTATGTGTATTTCTGCGGCAAACCATACAAATAATACTAAGATTGACGCTTGCACTGAGTATGCCTTCCTGCGGTACGTAAAATATGATTTTCTTCTAAATCAAATGAACAAATGACAAATGAACTTTTGTTTCCAGGGTTTTCCATAACAACCCCAAACACAAGCGCTAAAAACTGAGGTATTTTGGTATTTTATCAGAGGGTCATGCTCTTGATAAACCTTCTTATCCTAACATTTACACGAATAAACTAGCTTTTTAGTGAGAAGCTTTCTGTGTTCCTTGGCTTGAAATTTAGTGAAAAATACAAAAAATGCATCAGGAAAAAAAACAAAATATGTTTTGTGATTTTGGTGATGCTTTGTTTAGTTTACATGTACCTATGTAACACGTAATGCGATTTGGTTTAAACTCAGCGTGGACCAGCACTTTAAAATGTTAATTTAATTCAAAACGGGTTTCAGGAATTTCCGACTCTTATTGTCATAAGAGTTTCAGCTGATCTCAAGAGCTTTTTCACCTTGAAGTCCACGCGAATGAAATCGCGAGCGGGTGAACCATTTGTGAATATAAATGATACGTGACTTTGGTCCTAACAATCTTCGTAAAGATACTCCCTAGTTCCATCGTCTTATAATTTCATTGTAATGATGTTAACAATGAATTTGTCGCATGCAGCGTCACGATCGTGCTCACGACAAGGAGAGTCATGATCCTGACCGCCGGCTGTAATAGCGCTGATGCCCCGATCGCCGAAATAATTGGTTCACTTTGCAATTTTGTATGATATTGTAACCGAGGCGAGTTTAACAAGAAGGCAGTCAAGGGCACCGCTCATGCGCTAACATGAACTGGTGCGTTGCCAAAGGACAAGTTTTTTTACCTAATCACAGCCACACAGTTTTTATACGGTTATTGTATTTACAACAAACTTAATTATGTAAGTGAACCACCTTCACACCTCAATTGGTTTCATTCATTAAATAAAAAAAATGTATTCAAGCACCCAGTCCGGAATGTATGTGCCCATAAAAAAAAATTCAAAAATTCAATAACTTTATTTCTTTAGGCTTACAAAATAAGCACTTAGACAAGTCAAATTTTATACATAAACAGCTTAATAATAGTAATTATCATCAAATAAGAAACAAAATGTTATTGATTTTGTTCGCTTCAATTTTTTCTCCACTAGTGGAAGAAGCGAAAAATAAACCACTAGTAAGTGTATAACGCTTAAAAATTTAATACAATGTTATTCGCTTATCTAAGTCTAAATACAATGGGATTTAGATACAGGTCAATATTTATATAAAACTAAGCTTAAGATTGTTCTCCTATAATACTATTGTCGGTGCGGAACTGGGCGACATCTGGCCAAGCATTAACATCATTGATATAATCATCTATGGAGTAAAAGGCTTTCTTGATAAGATTTCGTTTTATGTACTGTTTAAATCTACGAATAGGGAGCTCAGTTGCTTCAGATGGAAGCTTATTATAGAAGCGTACGCAATTTCCCATAAATGATTTGCTTACCTTACGTAATCTATATGATGGAATGTGTAGCTTGTTCTTGTTTCTTATATTTCTGTTGTGAACATCACATTTTTTCAAAAAGCTATCTTTATTTTTGTGCGTATACATTAGATTTTCATAGATGTATTGCGATATTACTGTCAAAATATTTATGTCTTTAAATAGATCCCTCAAAGAATCGCGTGGCTTTAATTTATAAATTGCGCGTATAGCCCTTTTTTGGAGAATAAAGATAGTCTGGATGTCGGCTGCCCGTCCCCAAAGCAAGATACCGTAAGACATTATACTATGGAAGTAACTGAAATAAACTAACCTAGCCGTATCTACATCGGTAATATATCTAATTGTTCGAACCGCATAGGCCGCTGAACTAAGTCTGCCTGCGAGAGCATCAATTTGCGGTCCCCATTGAAGAGAGGAATCAATATGTAACCCTAGGAAAACAGTTGAGTCTACAAGGTCAACTACTTCACCCTTTAGCATTATCTTAGTTGGGAGTTCTCTTACATTTGGTAACATGAATTTTATACATTTAGTATATCATATATATATATTTCATAAGTCACGATAACTGCATTTATGTGCCCATAAGTCACGATAACTTCATTTGCATCATAAATTATTATCAAATAAGAAATAAAGAGGTAATGATTTTCTCTTCAATTCAATATTTTGTCCACTAGAGTATTTTTTTTGTTGGACAAATTGTTATATTCACACGTATGAGTCACTTATCGCCGACACTACGTGGGGGTTATTCCGATCATATGAGGTAGTTTATTTTATGTATGTTAGAAGAAAATCAACCAAGAGAACAAGCAGGTTTTCGCGCCGATTATTCCACCATCGACCATATTCATGTGGTAAAACAAATAATCGAAAAACTTAATGAATATGGCCAACAATATAATATGGCATTCGTCGATTACAATAAGGCTTTCGATTCTTTGAGTCATGAATACATTTGGACGACGCTAAAAAACCAGAGTGTAGAAAGTAAATATATAAAAATTTTAAAAGAAATTTACAAAAACTCCACAGCAAAAGTACAACTTGAGCAGCAAGGAGAAGAGTTTAGTATCCAGAGGGGCGTCAGGCAGGGTGATCCACTTTCTCCAAAACTTTTCACGGCAGTGCTGGAGAATATATTTAGAAATTTAGACTGGGAAGATTTTGGAATCAATATAAATGGAACAAACCACCTAAGATTCGCTGACGACATTGTTATATTCGCAGAGAGTACAAATATTCTACAGACTATGTTACAGCAATTAGATGTTGAAAGCCGAAAAGCAGGTTTATCAATGAATCCAACAAAGACAAAAGTTATGACAAATGCAATCAAGGAGAAAATAGAAATAGGTAAAGAGGTTATCGAATATGTTGATGAATATATATATTTGGGACAGCTAATATCAATTAAAGACCAACACTCAAAAGAAATAGACAGAAGAATAAGCAACACATGGAAACGCTACTGGTCTCTAAAAGAAATTGTTAAAAACGAAACAGTGCCAATGTCGGTAAAAAGCAAATTGTATAACAAATGTATATTGCCATGTCTCACTTATGGGTGCCAAACTTGGCCTGTTACGAGCAAAACCTACCAAAAACTTATAGTATGCCAACGCAACATGGAGCGAAGCATGCTAAACATACGGCTACGTGACAGATGGCCTACTTCGAAAATCAGAAAGAGAACAAAAGTTAACGATATCCTACTAAAAATCAAAAAACTCAAGTGGAACTGGACTGGCCACGCTATGAGAACAAACAAAGAAAAATGGACAAAAGATGTAATGGAATGGTATCCTAGGAACGGAAAAAGAAGACAGGGACGTCAAATCAAAAGATGGGAAGATGACCTACCAAAAGGATGGAGAAGACTAGCTCGAGACAGAGATGAGTGGAAGAAACTAGGGGAGGCCTATGTCGAAGGACAACCTGACCGATAAGCTGGTTGCTGAACAATTTCAGCTATTTTTAATATTAGATTTAAAAACTACCTACTTTATATACTGTACTAGACAAGTAATGTACTTTGGTCAGTGAATAAAGGCTATTTTTATTTATTTATGTTAGATTAGGGTATATATTTTATACGGGTCGTAATTTTTAAGTATTTTACATTTTGTACTATGGTAATGTTGCCTGAAATAAATTATTTATAATAATGATTTATAATAATGATTGTAATATGTGAGCAGCGCTATAGCAACGCTTACCGATTTTGGGTGGGCTGGTCCGCTTCAGTCAGTTTCTACTCTCAGTGGCCCAACAAATACCACACCTAGTAACTTAATACAAATAACCTTCTGGTGACGGCTTACATCTCTACAAAATACATTTTAGTGTAAATATTAGTTGTAATTATTATTCTAAGGTTTTTATTTATTATACTCTGGGTAATTTCTAAGAAATTTGGAAATGGGATTTATTAATTTCTTAGAAATTACCCAGAGTATAATAAATAAAAACCTTAGAATCAAGCAACGGCAAAACCTCTCGTCAAAGAACTAAATGTAAATTTGGTCTTTGAGCAGAATTGGATAACTTCATTGTTTCCTCTGTAGGTGGCGCTGACGGCGTAAGTGCCGAAAGAACTCCCAAAGATTTTCGGGCCGACTAGATAAGATCACGTAGCTTAGTTGGAAAAAGAGCACCCCTGCGCTGAAGGGGAAGGTGCGGGTTCGAATCCCGTCGGGATCGTAAATTTTTGGGATTTATGTAATTATTATGTTCTGTTATTGTAATTTTCTTTCCTATACTATTTAAAATAGAACCTGCTAGATCAATCTGACGTGACCTCAGGACGTGACCTGCTAGATCAATCTGACGTGACCTCAGGACGTGACCTGCTAGATCAATCTGACGTGACCTCAGGACGTGACCTGCTAGATCAATCTGACGTGACCTCAGGACGTGACCTGCTAGATCAATCTGACGTGACCTCAGGACGTGACCTGCTAGATCAATCTGACGTGACCTCAGGATGTGACCTGCTAGATCAATCTGACGTGACCTCAGGACGTGACCTGCTAGATCAATCTGAAGTGACCTCAGGACGTGACCTGCTAGATCAATCTGACGTGACCTCAGGACGTGACCTGCTAGATCAATCTCACGTGACCTCAGGATGTGACCTGCTAGATCAATCTGACGTGACCTCAGGACGTGACCTGCTAGATCAATCTGACGTGACCTCAGGACGTGACCTGCTAGATCAATCTGAAGTGACCTCAGGACGTGACCTGCTAGATCAATCTGAAGTGACCTCAGGACGTGACCTGCTAGATCAATCTGAAGTGACCTCAGGACGTGACCTGCTAGAGCAATCTGACGTGACCTCAGGACGTGACCAGTCAATTTGTGCGATTCGATCCGCTGCTCGCCGATAACATTTGTTCCATTTGGTTGATCCAAAGCTTTACAGGTGACATGTTTTAGGTAACTTTCCCACATTTGCTAAAAAATTACAAATGAACCTAACGAATGTAATGTAACGAAAGCCAATAATGGTCACGACTCGCTCCGCTGACCAGCCTCATTCGTATGCATGTGACTCTGTGCTCAACGCAGGTCAGTATGCAAAGCACTCTAAAAATCTAAGATATCTTGGCATTCTGGGCTTGGTTGGTACTGTACGGTACCACTGCACATACTTCTAAGTAGGTATAGTAGGTACTAAAGTAGTCCAGTGCTTGACTCCCACTTAGTGTTCTAGCCCCCAAACGAATACTTGAGCTTATGATAATAAGATTGTGTGTCTACTCCAAACGACCTCGGCCGGCTCCAAACAATGCTTCACACTTGTAGACAGACGCCACAACCTGTTATTCAAGTAACATTTCAGAGCGAGCTTGAAATTGCTTTTCTAAAAGATTCTAATTCAAATGGACTGGCTTTGGATTCTGCACAATTCTTTTTTTGAAGAAATAATTATTTTGTATTTAGTACATGTCTATAAACATCTCAGGAGTAGGTTCTCAAAATCTGTCATCAGGCCTAAAGAGGAGTAGGCACGTGATGCAATCTACCTATACCATGCTGATGAAGAGGAGTAGGCACGTGATGCAATCTACCTATACCATGCTGATGAAGAGGAGTAGGCACGTGATGCAATCTACCTATACCATGCTGATGAAGAGGAGTAGGCACGTGATGCAATCTACCTATACCATGCTGATGAAGAGGAGTAGGCACGTGATGCAATCTACCTATACCATGCTGATGAAGAGGAGTAGGCACGTGATGCAATCTACCTATACCATGCTGATGAAGAGGAGTAGGCACGTGATGCAATCTACCTATACCATGCTGATGAAGAGGAGTAGGCACGTGATGCAATCTACCTATACCATGCTGATGAAGAGGAGTAGGCACGTGATGCAATCTACCTATACCATGCTGATGAAGAGGAGTAGGCACGTGATGCAATCTACCTATACCATGCTGATGAAGAGGAGTAGGCACGTGATGCAATCTACCTATACCATGCTGATGAAGAGGAGTAGGCACGTGATGCAATCTACCTATACCATGCTGATGAAGAGAAGTAGGCACGTGATGCAATCTACCTATACCATGCTGATGAAGAGGAGTAGGCACGTGATGCAATCTACCTATACCATGCTGATGAAGAGGAGTAGGCACGTGATGCAATCTACCTATACCATGCTGATGAAGAGGAGTAGGCACGTGATGCAATCTACCTATACCATGCTGATGAAGAGGAGTAGGCACGTGATGCAATCTACCTATACCATGCTGATGAAGAGAAGTAGGCACGTGATGCAATCTACCTATACCATGCTGATGAAGAGGAGTAGGCACGTGATGCAATCTACCTAAGATTACATCACGTGCCTACTCCTCTTACGAACGAGTCGATGCGAACACTGCACTGATTAGCATATATAAGATTTTACCCCGAATTATAAGATGCACTGAAACTTTTAATGTTTCAATTTAATAAACGGTGTGGCTCTGGACAAAGGCAGGTTCAGAAGATACTTCAGCAGTAGTATTGTAAGTAAATACCAACTAATTGTCCTGTTGTGGGCTTTACGTCACGTGGTACGTAACCTGGCGTGTGTGCCGACGGTCGGGTCTCGTCTCATCCGTGCCTGTAATTACGTCACGTGGTACGTAACCTGGCGTGTGTGCCGACGGTCGGGTCTCGTCTCATCCGTGCCTGTAATTACGTCACGTGGTACGTAACCTGGCGTGTGTGCCGACGGTCGGGTCTCGTCTCATCCGTGCCTGTAATTACGTCACGTGGTACGTAACCTGGCGTGTGTGCCGACGGTCGGGTCTCGTCTCATCCGTGCCTGTAATTACGTCACGTGGTACGTAACCTGGCGTGTGTGCCGACGGTCGGGTCTCGTCTCATCCGTGCCTGTAATTACGTCACGTGGTACGTAACCTGGCGTGTGTGCCGACGGTCGGGTCTCGTCTCATCCGTGCCTGTAATTACGTCACGTGGTACGTAACCTGGCATGTGTGCCGACGGTCGGGTCTCGTCTCATCCGTGCCTGTAATTACGTCACGTGGTACGTAACCTGGCGTGTGTGCCGACGGTCGGGTCTCGTCTCATTCATGCCTGTAATTACGCACATCCGCACTTGCTCTATTGTTTCCTGCGTCGGCGCATCCAATGAAAAAACTCAATTTAAGACTTGTTTTTAAGAACTAGATTCTTTGACGCTGTTTTATAAATATCTAGAGTGACGCAGTTCCTTAGGAACCTACTGAACTACAAGAGTATTTGAGTCGCCTCTCCTTGAGCGTCCAGATGTCTCACTAAACAATTCCATACCTTCATTGCAAGCTGGCGAAACACTAGATCGAATAAACTATAGTTTTCACTTCTCTTGCTCAAAAAGTGTGTCAATATAGCTAGTAGCACAGACCAGTTAAATCAATATAGCTAGTAGCACAGACCAGTTAAATCAATATAGCTAGTAGCACAGACCAGTTAAATCAAGCTGGTCTGTGCTAGTAGGTACCTTGGCGGGCGTCAATATAGCTAGTAGCACAGACCAGTTAAATCAAGCTGGTCTGTGCTAGTAGGTACCTTGGCGGGCGTCAATATAGCTAGTAGCACAGACCAGTTAAATCAAGCTGGTCTGTGCTAGTAGGTACCTTGGCGGGCGTCAATATAGCTAGTAGCACAGACCAGTTAAATCAAGCTGGTCTGTGCTAGTAGGTACCTTGGCGGGCGTCAATATAGCTAGTAGCACAGACCAGTTAAATCAAGCTGGTCTGTGCTAGTAGGTACCTTGGCGGGCGTCAATATAGCTAGTAGCACAGACCAGTTAAAT
Source organism: Eupithecia exiguata (assembly GCA_947086465.1). Lineage (NCBI taxonomy): Eukaryota > Metazoa > Arthropoda > Insecta > Lepidoptera > Geometridae > Eupithecia > Eupithecia exiguata. Next base: position 13,243,888 of record OX352236.1, read on the forward strand.
CAAGCTGGTCTGTGCTAGTAGGTACCTTGGCGGGCGTCAATATAGCTAGTAGCACAGACCAGTTAAATCAAGCTGGTCTGTGCTAGTAGGTACCTTGGCGGGCGTCAATATAGCTAGTAGCACAGACCAGTTAAATCAAGCTGGTCTGTGCTAGTAGGTACCTTGGCGGGCGTCAATATAGCTAGTAGCACAGACCAGTTAAATCAAGCTGGTCTGTGCTAGTAGGTACCTTGGCGGGCGTCAATATAGCTAGTAGCACAGACCAGTTAAATCAAGCTGGTCTGTGCTAGTAGGTACCTTGGCGGGCGTCAATATAGCTAGTAGCACAGACCAGTTAAATCAAGCTGGTCTGTGCTAGTAGGTACCTTGGCGGGCGTCAATATAGCTAGTAGCACAGACCAGTTAAATCAAGCTGGTCTGTGCTAGTAGGTACCTTGGCGGGCGTCAATATAGCTAGTAGCACAGACCAGTTAAATCAAGCTGGTCTGTGCTAGTAGGTACCTTGGCGGGCGTCAAATTCCTTTTTAAGGTCTAGGTAATATTCTTTTTAATTTTTTGTTTGAAAGCATCAGCGAGTACAAGACATTCGTCCTCTTGCACAAAGATTCGACTTTTTGGTGTTCCGTTTACAAATAACATACATTCATTGTAATGTATTGGATTATATATCAGTTATCTAGTATCCATAACACAAGCTCTGCTTAGCTTGGGGCTAGATACCGCTTCATTACTTACATTGTTGGCAGAACTGAAGATGAACTGATATCGGTGTGGAATATTTACTGAAGGTAAATTCTGATTGTTCTATTTTCTCACACTCACAGTGAAAAATATCGTTTTTCACGCGGAACAAAACCACCCATTATAACTCGGTCTTGTCAGTCTCCCTCGCTACGCTCGGGAGTATAAACAACCTCGTCTTTAATGAAGTGGTTTAGTCTCTTGTTAAAAAATATAGGTACTATTTCAATTTTGTAAACCCAAAAATGAGGAGTTGTAATTATTTCCTCCGCCTAACTTGATGGCTTGATACAACCACGGTTGCGATAGTTTTTACTGGCTCATAATATTTGAACAAGCATTATCAATCTCGCGGGACAGTGACAAAAGTTTTATTGTTAACAAATTTACACAGATTATACAGTATTGCCACCTTGAATCATCACACAATCTGAGATGTTTGTAAAATGATTAGGACAGTCGTGGATCGAAACTCGAGGACAGTCGAGGAACTGACAAAATGGAACAAATCACTCAACATCATTCGAAAACTAGCTTTGAATGAGGGTTATTCCCAACATCTCAGGAAAATGTACCCATGGCTAACGTCTCACAAAAGTCAGAGTTGCAGATTTATTATCTACATAACAGCTACATAATTATCTATCTTCTTCAAAGGTCACTTGAAAGGTGTTTTTTTATTTTATTTTTAATGACTGTTGTCGTAAACACTAATCGTCAGAAACGTTAGTAACGCATGGGAGAAAAATATAGATAAAGTCCGGACGCAAAGCAGATGGAATTTCGTACAATGACCTCTTTGCCTACTGACAGTGGTCGTAAACAATTTTGTATTGCCGGCATGTTTTGTAAGAAATATTTGAAAGAGAAAAAAAAAATTTACTGGCTTATTAAATACAGTTACGTACCTATAATAACTTATTTGGTAGAAATAAAAAAATTATGATTCATAAAACAGAATCCGATTTCTGTGTATCGGAGTTACTGAAGTTAACAGACCACTATACAATGAAAACAAGATAGCAAAAACTAACAAACAACAAGAAACTAAGATATTATAACTGACCCTGTGACCTGTCTCCGAAAACTGAGGTGGAATGTCGTTCGTTCGTTAATTGAAAATTGTTAAACATGTCAAGCAAGCCGTGGGCGGGTCTTTGACCCAAGGCTCAACAAAAAACTCAAGGAACAACAGTTACGAAGTAAGATTATTTCATCTGTGACAAAAGGTTTACAATCCTGGTCATTGCATCTGTGCGAGCGTGACGGATTATATTTACGCGGGAGTGACAGAGATAGGTAGTAACAGGTCAATGTACGAAATTCCATACGCATGGAGAAATGACAGCATATTAAGTTCAAATTACACAAAATATCAAAAATTGAAACGGCATGAAAAGTAATTCGTCTGAGTATCCGGTAGGGGTGCGGCAAGGCGCTGGTTGTAGAAGTGGAGTGCGTGTTACCTCGGAGACGATGGTGTTGTTGTCGGCGTAGAGCCAGCGGTCGCAGGGCTGCCAGTGGCCGTCGAAGGCGGCGCAGGAGTCGTCCAGCGGCTGAGCGCGGAGGCAGCGCGCGTGCCGCCCGCCACCCGCCGCCGCCAGCGCCGCGCCCGCCCAAGCAGTGTTGTACTCTGTGCTGTTTGCCCTCTCGCACTCTGGGACCAAACATCTACAACAAACCAAATAATCATTTGTGAATGAGCAGCAGCTGTCGCGACAGAAGATCAGCTCCGCCCGTAGATGTCGTGAGAGCCAATCGATCGAGAGGGAACCTGCCGGAGCAACTCCAGCACCTATTACTATTACTCAACACCATCATTACGGTTACCGATGCGCCTGCCCAGCGCCCAGCATGGTCATCATGTAGGACCCGTCAGGTTAGGAGGAGGCCTGCTCGACAGTGCAAGTGCTGAAGGTGTGTGCTGGGGAGTAGGTACTGTAGCATTCTGACTTATATCAAATGTGCACGGCCATCGGATGTGCTCGTCTAACAAGGGTGTATATCCCGCGGGGCACGCGGGGGATTCATTCGCACAAGGTGCGGCATATCGAGTGGACGTGTGTCACTGAACAAATCTGTGTTTTATTGGCATAAAGTAATTACCTTTACCCAAACCATTACCTACACTACCTAATACAGGTACTTACGACGTAGAGTAGGTACATCGGATGAGAGGTTCACTCGGACTCTGATCAGATTTCGGTCTTGACAACAATACCACTCACTAGTAAGGCGTTTGTGAACTTCAGTCTCAATCCATATAACAATTATTATAAATTCGAAAGTAACTCTGTCTGTCTGTCTGTTTATCTGTTTATCTGTCTGTCTATTTATCTGTTTATCTGCCTGTCTGTTACCTTTTCACGCGCAAACGGCAGAACGGATCATATAGAAATTTGGCAGGGAGGTAAATAGGATCCCCGAGCGAGCCGTCTCCGGGATCCTATTTACCTCCCTGCCGAATTTCACACGCACTTTTCAAGTAGCCCATGTCCGTATATAGGCTAATTCAAAATTCCGTGTGAAACCGCAGGCAGCAGCTGGTATGTTATACTTGCAATATATTTGATAGCACAACGCATTATTTTGGTTACCGACGCCTCTGCAGGCAGCCCCCTTGCACCTTACTAGTTATTCTGCAGTCGCAATGTTGTACTCGTAGGTAGTTTGTAACGCAATAAAGAATGTAGACGGCAACCGAATTCAGTAGTCACTCTAACTAAGGTCGACTCGATACTCTCGACAACGAGCGACTTTGGGCAACCGAATTCGGTAGTCACTCTAACTAAGGTCGACTCGATACTCTCGACAACGAGCGACTTTGGGCAACCGAATTCGGTAGTCACTCTAACTAAGGTCGACTCGATACTCTCGACAACGAGCGACTTTGGGCAACCGAATTCGGCAGTCACTCTAACTAAGGTCGACTCGATACTCTCGACAACGAGCGACTTTGGGCAACCGAATTCGGCAGTCACTCTAACTAAGGTCGACTCGATACTCTCGACAACGAGCGACTTTGGGCAACCGAATTCGGTAGTCACTCTAACTAAGGTCGACTCGATACTCTCGACAACGAGCGACTTTGGGCAACCGAATTCGGCAGTCACTCTAACTAAGGTCGACTCGATACTCTCGACAACGAGCGACTTTGGGCAACCGAATTCGGTAGTCACTCTAACTAAGGTCGACTCGATACTCTCGACAACGAGCGACTTTGGGCAACCGAATTCGGCAGTCACTCTAACTAAGGTCGACTCGATACTCTCGACAACGAGCGACTTTGGGCAACCGAATTCGGTAGTCACTCTAACTAAGGTCGACTCGATATTCTCGACAACGAGCGACTTTGGGCAACCGAATTCGGTAGTCACTCTAACTAAGGTCGACTCGATACTCTCGACAACGAGCGACTTTGGGCAACCGAATTCGGTAGTCACTCTAACTAAGGTCGACTCGATACTCTCGACAACGAGCGACTTTGGGCAACCGAATTCGGCAGTCACTCTAACTAAGGTCGACTCGATACTCTCGACAACGAGCTACTTTGGGCAACCGAATTCGGCAGTCACTCTAACTAAGGTCGACTCGATACTCTCGACAACGAGCGACTTTGGGCAACCGAATTCGGTAGTCACTCTAACTAAGGTCGACTCGATACTCTCGACAACGAGCGACTTTGGGCAACCGAATTCGGCAGTCACACTAACTAAGGTCGAATCGATACTCTCGACAACAAGCGACTTTGGAACACATCCAGCTGGTTATTAGATAACCAGTCCAATGTTTTTTTATCCGGACACAACCAAAATAATTTAAGGTACCTACCTCAATCGGGAAAATTGAACCCTTATAGAATCATCATTTTGTTGTCGGTCTGCCTGTCTGTCAAGACCTTTTTCTCAGGAATACGTGGAGGTATCAAGTTGAAGTTAACATCAAATATTCAACTCTGTAACACTCAAACAAAATATTAAAGTTCTGAGTGAACGCAATCACAAGATACAACAGTTTATGTTCGTTTGTTTGGACACTCCTAAACAATAATGATAATACAATGAACGTATTGGACTTCCCGTTGACCGACAATCATTAAAATTGGCGATAAGGAAGGTCTTATAGCACAAGGCAAGTTTATAGGAATTTGGTCTCTTCACCATACTAAATACTCTTTAATAAAAGACATCTGTAAAAACCTCGACGTAGCTCGGGTCTTCCCAAATTAAAACTAAAAAACCTTGCAAGTAAACATTACCGCGAATAGTTTTTGCAGTAGTTTGCGGAGCTGTACCTACCATTCATTACTTACATTGTTGGCCAATAAGTATCATTTTAAAGTTTTTTGACCGTCCGCGTCGTTGCCTAGGTAAGTAACCGTCAAGTGGCCACAAGTCACGTAGTAGCCTTATGTACCATACTGAAGAGTCATCTCAAACACACATTATGACATTCATGTTGTAAGATAAACAATCGGGTCGAATTCTGCTAACCAATCGCTTTACTATGGCAATGGTATCGCAGAATCATCTATAAGTGAAATACACTATAAGATAGTACGTGCGGTGCTATTTGCACGGAGAGTTTTGCGACTTGTCAAAAGCATTTGATTGCGTACACCATGAAACATTAATCAGGAAACTACGTCACTATGGATTCATCATGATTATCACTTGATTAATGGACTCCTCTTTGGATCTTCCTACATCTTGTTTGAGTGATAGGATACAGAGAGTTGACATTAATGGGAAACGGTCTTCGGGGTCTGTAGTTACAATGGGTGTGCTGTGCCGCAGGGTTCTATCCTGGGTCCTTTCCTATTTTTAGTTTATATTGACGACCTGCCTCATCTTGTAAAGAAAAATCACGAGATTGTACCTACTGTTTGCTGATGATACTTCATTAATTTTTAAAATGAGACGACAAAACACAAATTTTGATGATGTGAATAATGCAATCTCAAAAGTAGTCCATTAGTTTAGTGTTAATAATCTGTTGCTTAACGAAACCAAAACAAAATGTATTAGATTTATTCTACCTAATGTAAAAAAAGTTAAGGCTGATGTAAACGTGAAAGGAGAAACGTTAGAAATTGTAGAAAGTACCGTATTCTTAGGAATCACCTTAGATAATAAACTTCAATGGGGCCCACACATAGATAAGCTATCGAAAAGACTTAGTTCTGCAGCGTATTCAGTCAAAAAAATCCGTCATCTCACAGACGTGAATACATCTAGACTTGTTTATTTCAGCTACTTTCACAGTATTATGTCTTATCGTATACTGCTGTGGGGTAACGCTGCAGATATTAACACCGTTTTTGTGCTGCAGAAGAGGGCTGTTCGTGCAATCTATAATGGGTCCCAGAGAATCCCTGCGTGATAAATTCAAAGAAATAAACATAATGACAGTCCCCTGTCAATATATTTATGAAAACTTATTGTCTCATAAAAATATCAAAAGCTTTTCTAAAAATTGCGATATACATAATATAAATACTAGAAATAAACATTAACTCGCTGTACCCACAACCAGGCATCACAAGATTAATGTATCTTTTAAAGGGCAATGTATACGCTTCTACAACAAAACTCCTAGTGAGTTGCAAAATCTATCAATAAATAAATTCAAACAAATTGTCAAAACCTTTCTGTGCAAAAAGGCTTACTACATAATATCAGATTATTTAGAAGATACAAAAGCTTGGGACGGGTTTTGCTCCAACTCGAAAAATAACAACTAACAGGCTAAAGGTTTTTTAGTCGCTTCTTTACTTTAGTCTACATACCGAAGCGACAGAAATCAAAAGTACCACTTTATTATTTGACCTTTTCTAAGTAGGTATACATTTTTGTATTTATGGAAATATTTTTTTTTTTATTTGATTTGATTTGAGTAGTTAGAATACATTTTACGCGCGTCTCTCCATCATGTACTCGTATGTTAGTTTCTTTCATCAAAGGAAAAATGACAAAATGTGTCATTTTTAGATTTTTAAAGTACTACAAAATATTAGATTATCTAAACGATAAAAAAAACTTGGGGCGACTTGTGCTCCAACTCGCAAACTAAACATTAGTTATATTAGTAGCTATACTAGTATGTTATTGTTATTATATCTATCTGCAACCAAGGTATAGGTTTCTTGTTCGCTTCTTTATTTTACCTTATAAAGATTGAAATGAACAAATAAATGTACCTAAGTGATCACTTTATTTTCTAGTTTTACTTAAGACGTAATTGAAATTTTGTGACACAAAGCACAAGCTGGAAATAAAGTACTTTGAAGTTTGACAATATTTCTGAACTTTTTTGTAGTAATTTTGCATCGGTGTATTATTAATGCTGTCAGTTTGTGCCGAACCAGCGATACCCTGACCTGATGATGAGTATGGAACTATTAGAGGAAGCAAGAAAGTTGAAGTCGGTGTGGTCCGAGATGCAGAGACAGTCGCAGTGAGGAGTGTGCTGGTTAGAACTGCTACCTCGTGCCGTGTTTACCAAACAGGCGGCTCCTCTTGCAACAACGTTGTTTTAAAATCAAATATAACATCTCTGATGTTGATGTTCATCAACACAAAGAATAGGTACTTACCTATTTATTTAGTGCATATTAGCCAACGTGAGACCCGTGTCTTCGTCTCGGCGTGATACTATCCCTCTCGCACTCAGGCTTCTAGTTAGGTACTCACGAGCGAATCGGTATTCAATGACGCCCGCGACGTCAGACAATGCTTTACGTACCTACTTGGTGTTTAATCTACTATTGTGCACCAAAACATTTATGTATTAAAATTTAAAAAAAACTGATAAATAACAATGCAAAATGTTTTAATGAAAGAAATAATTTCCGTATAATGTGCTATCTTTTTCTCGACTGCAAGAAATAATTATAAATACTGGATGAAGATATAAAAACTAAATTAACATTTGAACGCGTTGCAAACAGAGTTTGTAAGTTGTGAAATAACTGTCATTAAATAATTTGTGTATTTATTGAAGCAATGAACAAAAATTTTGGGGGCATAAAAATATTTTATTTATATGATGAAGGGGGGGAAACCATTCAAATGAGGTTGGGAAACCCTGCTTCAAACGATTCAAACAACGCGTGCAAAGCCGCGGGCAGGAAGTGTATTCCCCACACGTGAACACGTTTGCGTAACTTCAAAGCTTCCTCTGTAGGTGGAGCTAACGGCACTTACCCTTACCCTGAAGAAGTCCCTCGTTAAGGGATGAAACGTTGGTGTTCTTCCAACACAAATAAGGATCGTAGTTAACCCGCTTACATCCATAATGGGTTTTACGCGGTTTGTATTGTTTCGCACGTCTTATGGTTTGTGGATTCTCTAGTTCCACTATCTCTTGTAGTAATCTGAGATTCTGAGATCTTAAATGTAGAAGTCTTCCATATATGTAGGTATTTATTCTCACAAGGGACGTGATAGACAAGGATATTATTAGAAAAATTAAAATAAAACATTGTTTTTGAAGGTTACAATGTAACTAATCCTAATCTAAACCTACCTGATCGTAGGAATAAAATTAACTCGTACTCGTAGGTTTGAAGGTTACAATGTAACTAATCCTAATCTAAACCTACCTGATCGTAGGAATAAAATTAACTCGTACTCGTAGGTTTGAAGGTTACAATGTAACTAATCCTAATCTAAACCTACCTGATCGTAGGAATAAAATTAACTCGTACTCGTAGGTTTGAAGGTTACAATGTAACTAATCCTAATCTGAACCTACCTGATCGTAGGAATAAAATTAACTCGTACTCGTAGGTTTGAAGGTTACAATGTAACTAATCCTAATCTGAACCTACCTGATCGTAGGAATAAAATTAACTCGTACTCGTAGGTTTGAAGGTTACAATGTAACTAATCCTAATCTAAACCTACCTGATCGTAGGAATAAAATTAACTCGTACTCGTAGGTTTGAAGGTTACAATGTAACTAATCCTAATCTAAACCTACCTGATCGTAGGAATAAAATTAACTCGTACTCGTAGGTTTGAAGGTTACAATGTAACTAATCCTAATCTAAACCTACCTGATCGTAGGAATAAAATTAACTCGTACTCGTAGGTTTGAAGGTTACAATGTAACTAATCCTAATCTAAACCTACCTGATCGTAGGAATAAAATTAACTCGTACTCGTAGGTTTGAAGGTTACAATGTAACTAATCCTAATCTAAACCTACCTGATCGTAGGAATAAAATTAACTCGTACTCGTAGGTTTGAAGGTTACAATGTAACTAATCCTAATCTAAACCTACCTGATCGTAGGAATAAAATTAACTCGTACTCGTAGGTTTGAAGGTTACAATGTAACTAATCCTAATCTAAACCTACCTGATCGTAGGAATAAAATTAACTCGTACTCGTAGGTTTGAAGGTTACAATGTAACTAATCCTAATCTAAACCTACCTGATCGTAGGAATAAAATTAACTCGTACTCGTAGGTTTGAAGGTTACAATGTAACTAATCCTAATCTAAACCTACCTGATCGTAGGAATAAAATTAACTCGTACTCGTAGGTTTGAAGGTTACAATGTAACTAATCCTAATCTAAACCTACCTGATCGTAGGAATAAAATTAACTCGTACTCGTAGGTTTGAAGGTTACAATGTAACTAATCCTAATCTAAACCTACCTGATCGTAGGAATAAAATTAACTCGTACTCGTAGGTTTGAAGGTTACAATGTAACTAATCCTAATCTAAACCTACCTGATCGTAGGAATAAAATTAACTCGTACTCGTAGGTTTGAAGGTTACAATGTAACTAATCCTAATCTAAACCTACCTGATCGTAGGAATAAAATTAACTCGTACTCGTAGGTTTGAAGGTTACAATGTAACTAATCCTAATCTAAACCTACCTGATCGTAGGAATAAAATTAACTCGTACTCGTAGGTTTGAAGGTTACAATGTAACTAATCCTAATCTAAACCTACCTGATCGTAGGAATAAAATTAACTCGTACTCGTAGGTTTGAAGGTTACAATGTAACTAATCCTAATCTAAACCTACCTGATCGTAGGAATAAAATTAACTCGTACTCGTAGGTTTGAAGGTTACAATGTAACTAATCCTAATCTAAACCTACCTGATCGTAGGAATAAAATTAACTCGTACTCGTAGGTTTGAAGGTTACAATGTAACTAATCCTAATCTAAACCTACCTGATCGTAGGAATAAAATTAACTCGTACTCGTAGGTTTGAAGGTTACAATGTAACTAATCCTAATCTAAACCTACCTGATCGTAGGAATAAAATTAACTCGTACTCGTAGGTTTGAAGGTTACAATGTAACTAATCCTAATCTAAACCTACCTGATCGTAGGAATAAAATTAACTCGTACTCGTAGGTTTGAAGGTTACAATGTAACTAATCCTAATCTAAACCTACCTGATCGTAGGAATAAAATTAACTCGTACTCGTAGGTTTGAAGGTTACAATGTAACTAATCCTAATCTAAACCTACCTGATCGTAGGAATAAAATTAACTCGTACTCGTAGGTTTGAAGGTTACAATGTAACTAATCCTAATCTAAACCTACCTGATCGTAGGAATAAAATTAACTCGTACTCGTAGGTTTGAAGGTTACAATGTAACTAATCCTAATCTAAACCTACCTGATCGTAGGAATAAAATTAACTCGTACTCGTAGGTTTGAAGGTTACAATGTAACTAATCCTAATCTAAACCTACCTGATCGTAGGAATAAAATTAACTCGTACTCGTAGGTTTGAAGGTTACAATGTAACTAATCCTAATCTAAACCTACCTGATCGTAGGAATAAAATTAACTCGTACTCGTAGGTTTGAAGGTTACAATGTAACTAATCCTAATCTAAACCTACCTGATCGTAGGAATAAAATTAACTCGTACTCGTAGGTTTGAAGGTTACAATGTAACTAATCCTAATCTAAACCTACCTGATCGTAGGAATAAAATTAACTCGTACTCGTAGGTTTGAAGGTTACAATGTAACTAATCCTAATCTAAACCTACCTGATCGTAGGAATAAAATTAACTCGTACTCGTAGGTTTGAAGGTTACAATGTAACTAATCCTAATCTAAACCTACCTGATCGTAGGAATAAAATTAACTCGTACTCGTAGGTTTGAAGGTTACAATGTAACTAATCCTAATCTAAACCTACCTGATCGTAGGAATAAAATTAACTCGTACTCGTAGGTTTGAAGGTTACAATGTAACTAATCCTAATCTGAACCTACCTGATCGTAGGAATAAAATTAACTCGTACTCGTAGGTTTGAAGGTTACAATGTAACTAATCCTAATCTGAACCTACCTGATCGTAGGAATAAAATTAACTCGTACTCGTAGGTTTGAAGGTTACAATGTAACTAATCCTAATCTAAACCTACCTGATCGTAGGAATAAAATTAACTCGTACTCGTAGGTTTGAAGGTTACAATGTAACTAATCCTAATCTAAACCTACCTGATCGTAGGAATAAAATTAACTCGTACTCGTAGGTTTGAAGGTTACAATGTAACTAATCCTAATCTAAACCTACCTGATCGTAGGAATAAAATTAACTCGTACTCGTAGGTTTGAAGGTTACAATGTAACTAATCCTAATCTTAACCTACCTGATCGTAGGAATAAAATTAACTCGTACTCGTAGGTTTGAAGGTTACAATGTAACTAATCCTAATCTAAACCTACCTGATCGTAGGAATAAAATTAACTCGTACTCGTAGGTTTGAAGGTTACAATGTAACTAATCCTAATCTAAACCTACCTGATCGTAGGAATAAAATTAACTCGTACTCGTAGGTTTGAAGGTTACAATGTAACTAATCCTAATCTAAACCTACCTGATCGTAGGAATAAAATTAACTCGTACTCGTAGGTTTGAAGGTTACAATGTAACTAATCCTAATCTAAACCTACCTGATCGTAGGAATAAAATTAACTCGTACTCGTAGGTTTGAAGGTTACAATGTAACTAATCCTAATCTAAACCTACCTGATCGTAGGAATAAAATTAACTCGTACTCGTAGGTTTGAAGGTTACAATGTAACTAATCCTAATCTAAACCTACCTGATCGTAGGAATAAAATTAACTCGTACTCGTAGGTTTGAAGGTTACAATGTAACTAATCCTAATCTAAACCTACCTGATCGTAGGAATAAAATTAACTCGTACTCGTAGGTTGGAAGGTTACAATGTAACTAATCCTAATCTAAACCTACCTGATCGTAGGAATAAAATTAACTCGTACTCGTAGAAGCCTCCTCTTTTCTTATGCCTTGTTAATTAACACAACGTTTATCTATAATGAGTATTTGCTATGTTGTAAACTTACACACTCGTTATTCGGAGTTTATTAAAAAGGCTGTCTGTGATTACTGATTTGATTATCCGAGTGCGAGTGCGAGGACTCACGTACTTAAGTAACAAAACCTTACTCATATTTTATTGTTCCAAATTCAATCTCATTATTCCCTTGAGGGTAATGTTCATGATTCCCAGGGAGTACTGAGTTTGTATTCGAAACTTCAAAATATATGCATGGAAATGTTAAAAAAAGGAAATCTTAGTTGAAGTGTCCTTGGCCAAGGAGACTTGTTTGTATTTGGTTTGGTAACCTTCACCTTTCTCCGATAACAGGGCTATAGTCACTTGCTTTCGGTTACAAATACTAACATGACGAATAATTAATATTGTTTTACGAGCATAGAGTGTGAAAAAAAACACTATGTTATATTTTAGAAGTGAGTGTAGGTGTTAGAACTGCGCTGTAGTGTGCTGAATAGAAGCAGGCTTTGGACCATAACCTACCAGTAGGTACATTCACAGTACATAGATCAATATGCTAGTTCATCACACACGGGTTGCGATTAGCATAGGAGTCGAGGTCGGCGCAACCGTCCGTGACACTAGCATGACACTCAGGTAATGTTTCGCAACGTTTGCTATTCACGTGTCATAAGTTTTGGTTAAATCCGATGGGAAGGCAGACCGACAAGACCGTGGAGAGGTCAGACGCAGGGCCAATGGCTTAACGTGCCTATGAGACTGAGAGAATAGAGAGAACATCTGTGTTTGGCACACACTTGTACCAAACACAGAGAGCACCTCTGTACCAACCTATCACCTTCAGCTGTAAAGTAGAGCCGTGGGAAAGGTATCATAGTCACTAGTATTGACTGTTTGCAACAGTCTGCAGGTAGCTCAATTGTTTTAATTGTAAATTATGAACTAGTTCTCATTTGTTTGTATTATTTGACTGTATTTTTTTGCTAATGAAGACTTAGATATAGTGTGGACTCTACTTTATGATATAGGTACTTGTCGCCGCCGCGACCGCGGCGACGCCGACGTTCCTTCTCTATCAGGACGAATGTCAATAAATTATTGTTATTATTTGTATATCGAGGAGCAGCAAACTCGTAGGTACTGATTATGTCCTTTATTCAATAAGTTACGTACGTACCTAGATGTTCTATTCACATCTAAGTTTGTTAACCCCGACACTTTCCACTGACAAGTGGATATTAAAAACAAAGTACCTATCTACATAATGACGCTACATCGTGCGCGTACGCAGGAACGTGTTAAACAAATCATTTGAAAGGAAAAGTGTGAGAGTTTCCTCCAACAGCTGTACCGTGCATATCCATCGCAGAATTACCCCAGAACCGGAATAGAACCTTCATCCGAGAGCAGCGATACGATACCAATATTCACCTCGAACTGTTCGAGCTCGTGCACACACCTACCTACCTACCTACCTACCTAGTAGTAGTAAAAGGTGTACTATCGTAAACCTCACTTACCTTGCTGTTCAAATTCAAATCATTAAACATTTCGCAACTGTGTAGAGGTATTGTATTGTATTTATTTATTTCATAAAGATACATTTGTACTTAGAAAAGTCAATTTATACATAGTGTGAAATTAATACAAGTACATATTAAATAAAATTGGTACAAGAAGAGTACAATACATGAATATGCAATGCTTAGCGAGGGCTAGGTGTAACACTGAGATTATCAGCAAGAGCTTCGTCGACTGTATAATAACATTTTTCTACTAACATTTTTTTTATCGCTATACTAAAATTGCTTATAGGTACTATCTGTATCCCGAATATAATTTTCCAGTTTATTAAATAATTAACACCTACACATAAAAAGCTTTTAGCAACTCTTGCAAGTCTATGAGTAGGTACCTAGGTATAGCAATGGCATTCCTAGATCTGGTGTTATAGCCATGGTAATCTGCATTTAAATTAAATTGACCAATGTTCAGTTTTACATACACTAGGTAGAGCAAGATAACAGAGAAGTTACGAATATTTGTACGTAGCTGGAACCCGAATATCCAACTCCTCCAACAAGGAGCCCCGCATCGTTGTGACGTGGAGGAGGAGGAGTCAAGCAGCTGAGCAGGATACCCAAGTAGGTCGCTTGCGCTTGCGCCGTGAGGACGTCTATTCTGGCGTGCTCGTTGCTCTGTCTCATTGAGGACGGACGCTGCCTGCCGTTCCGGTTGGCAGATCGGAGGAAGCTTTTAAGTCGTATTTTGTCGTAGTTTGGGACCAAAACAAAAGGGTGTAGGTAGGTATATGCGTCGACGCGCCTGGTGGGAGTGGGACGGACACATTCTCAAAGCCTCCATCCCAATGATCTAATCTCAGGGGAGTGACTTGGGTGAGTGTTAGTAACAAGAACCTGGTGTGGGTACCTGTAGGGCACGTCCGCTGCGAGAAAGACGTAGTTGATCCCGTAGAGCGCGGCGGAGAAGGCGGCCAGCGCTAGCAGCAAGTAGTTCTGCAGATGGAAACGTCGGAACTGGCCCAGCTCCACCATCAGCCGCTCCGTGTCAACCGCCATCGCTGTCGCTGCACTCAACACACGCTACACCAGCACACCACTTCACCGAATCTCCCCTATGGCCTGCTTTACTACGATTGCAAAAGCTGCTTTCAGATCGTCGATGTTTTATGCAAGTGCACAACACACGTTGATGCGGAGAGTTTGCGCGTGCGGCTGTGATTCAGCGCGCGACGGTCAGCCGCGCGTCGGGCTCTGGGACTGGCTGCGCAAGCGCCGCCGAGCGCGCCGCCGACCGAGGATTGCTGCCCTCGCTAATGTTTGTTAATAACAACTAACAAATATGCATCTGATAACCGTCCTCTCTGCAGATACAATTAAGTTGTAAAATTGAAGGTTTCCGGGAGGATAGAGCCGTTAAAGTGTGTTTGCTGCGAGCTGTTTAGAGGGGATTAGGTCAGGTATCTATTTGGTTTACAGAGATTTGAATGAGAACAAGCGGACTGATACGGGACAGGAAGGCTCAGCGGCATTCGAGGTTCTACCGTCTCACTTGTGACCGCACTCTGCCACATGTGACCTTCTCATTTATAATTAAATACGTAATATAATTACACAGCTTTATTTTGATTGTAGATTATGATAGTTAGATATGAAAATAAAGACATCCTTGCTAACTGAAGGAAGATACGGTACGTTCTACCAGCTGCAGCGCTCACTCAAAAACTGTACCGTGTCACATATGAAATAATGATAAGGTATCGGATTATCACAAAATTTAAAGCTTGGTGTATCTACTTACGCGGGAAAATATGTGATGCTTTGGGCTTTGTTTTTTGTTTTGGAGCTATTTGTACACCTGGTGAATAAACACGAGAGCATTGTCGCTGTGATTTAGTCGAAATCACACAAAATTATACGTCGTAGCAAGCACGCGAAACACAAATGCCACCGCCCGCGCCGCCGGTCCGACTATGACTGAGGTAAGGGAACATAGTTGAACCTAACTTGAGCCATCCACTTTCGAGATGGTAATGTCTTTTTTTACTTTTAACGAAGCTTGTTGAGGATTCATTTGAATGCGTAGATTTGTGAAGCCTGGCTCGCCATGCCACCATGCGGATTGCCGTGCGACAACATACGGAAGTCTAGTAACAGACTCTCATCTCATCAGTCCCAAAAATAACATACGCCAGGTTTACCAGGTATCGATGTGACCCGACGGGCGCTCCGTAGAGTGCCATCGACCGTACCACCCCTCCAAGACGGCGACCGTTCTCCCTGGGTCCCCCGAGATTAGGCAGGAGTCTGTGCAGGACACCCACTACCCTAAGAAGCGTTTGAAATGCTCCCCGAAGTCCCATCGACTGTCCAGGGTAAGGCCAAAGTACTTGAGGTATTGGCCGATCTGGTCGTCCACGTCCCCTACGCGAACCAACAGGCTGGGTGGTTCCCGACCCCTAGGGATCTTATGGAACCATAGCGCCTAGGTCTTGTGAGGCGCTATACTTAAACCCAGCTCGTGAATTTTATTCACGGCGCAAGCAACCCCAAGCCCAAGTAGCATTTTACTCCATTTAAGAGTACACATTTAGTTCCCATGTGTACTTGAAGCATTACTACAGTTCACACGTGATGTACAAGCTGCATTATTGCGATATATAACACCTATAGCTGTCTAAGGGACTTATAGGAGTGTAGAGTTATACTTTTATACGATTGTTGGTGTTATAATACTCTAACAACTATCCTTTAGTCAGCCGTCTGACTAAGAGCATTACAGGAGGGTAGAGATACGGCAACCGCTGTTTAACGGCCTACTTGTGCGATGTTATAGAGCTAGCATTTTAATAGAGCACACGTGGTCATTTATAAAGCCAAAGGCTGTTATGTTTACTCGTTTTAGACTATTATACAGCTAGTAGCTGTAGTAGGACTTTTTTGTGATCATAAAATAACCTTCTTTTACTATCTGTACAGAAGTGTTTAAATGGTTCACATGTGCATTGTAGGCTGTTAAAAGGAGTATATGTGTTGTCCATTAACATCAATAGCTGTTTATTTGTCCACAAGTACTACTCTTATTTGCTGTAAGCTGAACATGACTGTGAATGTGATATTCTATTACACTTATCCCACAAGCTGTGTTTATTACGCCGCGTGCATAAATTGTGAAAATGAACAGAAAATCTTGGAAAGTAAGAGCGAGAACCGGGGGAATAAGGAGAAAAATTTCAAAAGAATATTCGAAAATGAACAGTCGATT
This sequence comes from Eupithecia exiguata, assembly GCA_947086465.1. Lineage (NCBI taxonomy): Eukaryota > Metazoa > Arthropoda > Insecta > Lepidoptera > Geometridae > Eupithecia > Eupithecia exiguata. The sequence continues at coordinate 13,260,732 of OX352236.1, forward strand.
GACAACGACGCCCGAAAATGAGCCCGTCGATACGGCTTCAACAAGTGCGACAGCAACAGTTGTTCATGGTGGTTCTGTACATGATGCAGAGGAAAATGTGCCTGAACCTGAAAGTTCCCTTCAAAATATACAGATATCAGAGTGTGGTGATTGCAGTTCTAGTACTGCACCATATTTTGCAGAATTTTAACAGATAAATATCAGAAATAACAGTTTTTATTTATCACTAAATAAAAGGAATAATATTAGGTTATTTATCTGATTAATTCTGCAAAATATGGTTACACTATTACACTTGCCGACTCGGCACTTACGGTGCTGACAGGTGTATGTTCACCTTTAAAATATTGTAAACAGTGTTTGTTACTATGGCTGAGTGACAACTATTATTTTCTGTCCTTTTCTGTCGCAGGGCATACTGTTGTCCCTCTTTATGTAGTTTGTTTACATTCTTTTAAATACCTCCTTAAACAGAGTAGTGTTTTTTGTAAGTGTAAATACTCTGAAACCAAACTGTGTGTCTTACACGAAATTAAAAAGTATTTTTTGTTAGATTGTTACAAAACTTGTAGGTACTTTAGGTATTCATACTTGACTTAGTACCTGGGCTAGGCGATTTAACGGACAATAATTATTATTGCTTTGCCAAAAAAGGGCAAACAGAAGAATTATCGATGTCGTAACAATAGGTAGGTATAAGTAACAGTATTTAAAAAACAAATTTGTAAGTTTTTCTGAATAAAGGCTTGAAATGAAATGAATTATTATTGCGGATCTCTAAAATTGCAGTATATTGAAAGACGAATACGATGGTACACAATTGACCTAAACTACATCTTAAAGCTGTACATAAGTTCACATTCGAATAAATTTATAGACATTGGCTCTGTAGTGGTACAAATGTGGGACTTCATATAGATAACAGCATTCTAACAGAACACATGTGAACCTATATACCGCTAACCGCATTAAATTGGAGTTATAACAGTTCACATAGTCGTATTTCATTTCCACCATTTTGTTCTCGTGACCTAAAATGTTTACCAAATAAATCTCCAATATTATCATGCAGATTTATCACAAAATACGCAGATAGAGCGATTGAGTTTTGTTTCATGTTATATTTAATTACCGCAGTTTAATTATAATGCCAATATAATATCAAAAACTGAAAATTGTAGATTTCCTCTCAGCCGGTTTTAAATATTTTAAAATGAATATCGCGTTTTTACAGAGGCGCGTGAATATTTTAGCTGTAAATATGTATACATTTCACGATAAAGTTGCATTCCCATGGCATTAACAGCTAATTACCGCGTGTTATCATAAACTTTTATCCAATTGATATCCGCCGGAGTTTGTGTTTCATGATGGCAAACACAAAACCAATCTAATGAGTAATTCATAAAATAAAGAAATCATTTAGTACACACGTGATTTTAGGGTAGCAGTGGAGTACGTTTGTGGGATGTTATAACTGTGAAGGCTGTATATTGAGCCACTTGTTACTCTTTATTACACTCATGTACTTTGTATGGTTCACACTGCGTCCAGTGGCGGATCATCCCCAAGGCAAAGTAGGCATGTGCCTAGGGGCGCGAGGTTCCAGGGGGCGCGCGCGCGGAAAATTTTACACTACTAAATAATTAATATGTAAGGTAATACCTAAGTGTAAAATTAATTATATGAGTAAGCAGGTATCGGCCTACTTACAAAATATGAATCATTATTTAATTCTGTCGAAACTTTTGATTTTTGTTCTATGTCCAGAACAAAAAATTTAAAAAGAAGGAACTTAGCAAAAATCAGATGATTAGTGTAATGATATTGGTTGACAAGCGTCAGAGGCGGCTTTAGCGGCGCACACGGGCGCAGGAACATAGGGGGCGCCATGTAATGCACCCCGGTGGCAACCGTAGGCCTCCTAACCCAGACCATGCGCCCATTGTTATGCCCGACGCCACCGCCGCCGGCATGGCGATAGTGAGGTATATGTTTTAAAAGACACCAACAATCGTGGGCATTAGGCTGTATTCGCATTAAGGGCGGCTTTTGCGGGAGCGTGGCGCACATCCGCTATGAGGATCCAGCGCTCGGTTTTTGTTGAAAAAAAATACTGGTTTGAAATTACGCTTTAATCATTATGCATTAGGCTGGCTGTAAGTTTTAAAATCACATTGCCATAGATACGGGAGATTTTGAAAGGCACGTGTTTTAATGCCGCATCTTTATCTTTTACTGTTTATCCGCGCCGATCCTAGGGTAAAGCGAGCGGTGCTCAAGTATCCATAACGCAAATTCCTTATTGAAACAATCTATTTAGAGCGAAAAGTAATATAGTATATCGGGGTATGATCGGACGCGGGGGAAGACCGTGTAACACTAATTGTAGCCGAATTAAACCATTATTTTCTAATGCTGCCACCATTTTCTACGACTCCATTTGAGGGCGTCGCCATAAAATGTTGTCAGCTTTAGAAAATATGGCTTAATTCGGCTACAATTAGTGTCATACGGTCTTCCCCCTCGTCCGATCATACCACGATATACCCTATAGTTTGATGGGTTTATATGGTGACTTCTGAGAGAGGAGTGAACTGCGCAGCTGGGCGGGGTACGTGCGTACAACACCGATCGCCACAGTCAAAATTTTTTTACGGCTCGCTTCGCTCGCCGTTGTTTTCTATCTGTTGTACTCTAGTTGTTAATGACTTAACTTTTCTGTCAAACCACTGGAAAGTGTCGAACCTTTTTGGTAGTTCGCTCCGTTGTTGCCGTAATTTCTATTCAAAATTCAATAACTTTATTTCTTTAGGCTTACAAAATAAGCACTTAGACACTTATTGTTACACTTATTGTTTTTGCTTCCATAAATTTCTAAATAATTTGGGAATAATTTTATTACCGATAGCCACAAAAGTTTTGCGTTTCACGGTTTACATACCATCTTATTTAATCTTGAAAAATCACAAAAAAATTGCGGCTCGCTCCGCTCGCCGTTATCTTTCTTTCCCTACCTTTCTAGCTAACCCCGCCAAAACCCATATGGGTTAGCCAAGACCATATGGTCTTGGCTCTAACTTTGACAATTGACAACCTCCTCTATCATGCTAACCAAAAGCATGAAAATTATTGCGGCTCGCTTCGCTCGCCATTACTTCTAGTTTTTTGCCTGCCTTAAATACTTTTTTGTCAACCACTGAGGAACGTCGTTGTTATGTAACTAACACCACCCCCAATATTGAGCTTTGCCGCGGCTCGTTCACAGAGGGGCGCCAATGAGGTGTTTGCCTAGGGCGCTGTCGACAATTAATCCGCCTCTGACTGCGTCCCATATAGTGCCGTAAGTCAGCCTTAAGTCCCATGTTACTACTTAAACAGCTATTATAATGCTATTATACAGCTAATGTACAGCTATAGTGAACTTAAGGCTGTCTAATTTGTGCCCAAACTGGCTGTATAAGAGCATTATAGCAAGCTATACAGCTCTTATACAGCTGACTTACACAGCTTGTGGAGTACATGTGAACCACTAGACATCTTTTATAGAACCCCGAATGCTACTTGGGAGCTCAGCAAGCCTTTTGGTCACTTCGAAGGAGTCCCCGCCGGCGAATACGAGCGTGGGCTCGCCTGGCCTGGCGCAGCTTACCTGGGCAGGCGTGGCTCCCCTGGCCTGGCGCAGCTTACCTGGGCAGGCGTGGCTCGCCTGGCCTGGCGCAGCTTACCTGGGCAGGCGTGCCATGTCTATACATTTTAGTCACCTTGACATATTTCGTAAAAAATCTCGATAGATATGAAAGTAAGGAAGACAGGTTAATTAGGGAGAAGACGAGGAGAAAAGACATAAAGAGTGATTTTCTTGCAAGGCTGAACGTAGTAAAGCACAGTGTTCGATATCAGGCTGTAAAACTTTATAATAGACTACCAGTTGTCTTGAAAACAATATATTGTCCAGTTAAGTTTGGAAAACACTTGAAACGATTCTTGTTGGAAAAGTGTTATTATACTATTGACGATTATTGTATTGACAAAAATCAAACAATTGCTATTTAGTAGGTAGTATTTTTATTTTGACCAAAGTGTGTACTAAATTTGTGTTCTGTTAAAACTTGTTTCTGTGCAAATTATTTGTATCATGACATCTGTTTAACTTTTTGAATTTTGGTTTATGTGATTATCTATTTGATTGTGTATTATTACCTATTGTTCTTTGTACCCTAATATTCCGACACAAGTATTTGTTTGTGAATAAAGAAACTGAAACTGAAACTGAAACTCGCCTTGGCCCTTCTGGTGTGTTGCAAAAAATGCTAAAAAGACCAGTCAATTACCTAATTGAACCGGGGCTACCTACCGGATCACTGAGTCGCCGAGCGACTCGGCAGTCCCGTCCACTTCATGTTACCTACCGGATCACTGAGTCGCCGAGCGACTCGGCAGTCCCGTCCACTTCATGCTACCTACCGGATCACTGAGTCGCCGAGCGACTCGGAAGTCCCGTCCACTTCATGTTACCTACCGGATCACTGAGTCGCCGAGCGACTCGGAAGTCCCGTCCACTTCATGTTACCTACCGGATCACTGAGTCGCCGAGCGACTCGGCAGTCCCGTCCACTTCATGCTACCTACCGGATCACTGAGTCGCCGAGCGACTCGGCAGTCCCGTCCACTTCATGTTACCTACCGGATCACTGAGTCGCCGAGCGACTCGGCAGTCCCGTCCACTTCATGTTACCTACCGGATCACTGAGTCGCCGAGCGACTCGGAAGTCCCGTCCACTTCATGTTACCTACCGGATCACTGAGTCGCCGAGCGACTCGGAAGTCCCGTCCACTTCATGTTACCTACCGGATCACTGAGTCGCCGAGCGACTCGGAAGTCCCGTCCACTTCATGTTACCTACCGGATCACTGAGTCGCCGAGCGACTCGGAAGTCCCGTCCACTTCATGTTACCTACCGGATCACTGAGTCGCCGAGCGACTCGGAAGTCCCGTCCACTTCATGTTACCTACCGGATCACTGAGTCGCCGAGCGACTCGGAAGTCCCGTCCACTTCATGTTACCTACCGGATCACTGAGTCGCCGAGCGACTCGGCAGTTCCGTCCACTTCATGTTACCGAACTACTGAAACTACACCAAAGCTGCCACCGATGCAGGAGGCCCTTTTAGCTATTCTACAACACAGCACTGCACAGTGCACAGTCACGGCGGCGCTCTTGCAGGCAACGCTGGCCGAAGTAACAAGTTGGGCCGTTGGGCTCAATGATACTTGGTAATGTAAGGTGAGGCCGGTATAGTTTGTAGGCTAGGCCGGTATAGTTTGTAGGCGAGGCCGGTATAGTTTGTAGCACAGAACAGAGAAGTAAGTGGAAGTGCAATGCAACAAAATTACTACGGGAACCGATGTCGCCAAACTCACACAAATAAACCCCTAATCATATAATACAATACAAAGAAACAATTCGTTTGATTGGTAGTTTCAAGTTCAGTCAAAACTAGCCAACGTCAAAGATTTGGAAATAAACCTTGAAATCTACTCAATAAGATTCATTTTACTTTAGCAGCAGAACGTATTTACGATCTATACTCACCAAACATTGGCCTGACGAGTTCATTCCGCTATTTGACCATAGATGGCGGTATTCTCCGTGATAGTTATTATAAACCTAATTTCGTTAGGTATAAGATTGATATTCGATTGATAGTTCGCAGATCTACTGCTACTCGATTAAGGCTGCACCAGCAGGGCTATTCACGATTGCTCTGAATGAAACCGAGCCTCGGAATCGAGAAGACATACGCGCGAAATTCAAATATTACGCGCGAAATTCAAATTTTTTATCGGTTTTTTAAATTTTCTGCGGTCTGCAAGGAATTAAACTACCAGCCCCCCTAGCACGGGGATTGTTGTCTAGGGTAGAATAGAGAAAAATTACGTCACTTCGTCATCCAATGCCTAAATTATTTGAAATGCATTCCTATAACTTCAATAATGTACGCAATGTGTAGCGATGCAATGTCATTATTGTCTATTCTACCCTAGACAACGATCCCCGTGCTAGGGGGGCAGAAAAGAAGTCGTAGACATATATTTCTATGAACCCATATTACAATAAAGAAAATTAATGGAGCAACAGGTAATTTATGTAGATTTTTAGTAGTAAAACTTCTTTAACAATAATTGCTCAAATAGAAGCTATAAATCTAAATTTGTCAAAACATGGGCTTATAGATTTTTTTTTACTTTTTATGGAAAACTTCTTTTTCTGATTTCGCGCGTAATATTTGAATTTCGTGCGTATCTGTTTTCGATTCCATGCCTCTGTTTCATTCCGAGCCATCGTGCATATACAGGGTGGAAAGAATCTATGGGCCCTGGAGGGGAACTACCTTAAATCCTTAAGCTAGCTCATTTAACTGAAAGGAAACATTCCTATGTTTTTAAAAAGAAACATAATTGCATTCAAAGATTTTCGAAAAATTCCTTGTCTCACCTGGGAATCGAACCAACTAAAAATTTAAAAAATGAACCCTTGCTATTTTACTATGTGAATCAGTAGGATTATTGTTCAGGATAAAAATAAATAATGTCTTATAAGTAAAAAAGAAGTGAAAACCAATATTCATTTTATTTTATCATCAATAGAAACAAACACAAAATATGAAACATTTTTTTAAGTAGACAGATGTTGACCAGTGAAAAATCACACTATCACACTAATATTATAAATGGGAAAGTTTGGATGGATGTCTGGATGTATGGATGGATGGATGTTTGTTACCTCTTCATGTCAAAACTACTGAACGGATCGGTCTGAAATTTTGCATACAGGTAATTTTAATCTTGGAATCAAACATAGGCTACTTTTCTTCTTTACTATCACGGTTACGGATACAGCCTGGTGACAGACGGATAGACAAACAGACGGACGGACAGCGGAATTTTAGCTATAGGGTCTCGTTTTACCTTTTGGGTACGGAACCCTAAAAATGATGAAAGTTATCGTTCGAAATTCAAATTTGTTGCCGCAAGTTGATAAAAAACACACTCCGTTTTAAAGTTTTTGTCAGAACGCCTCATGTAAGAAGGAATTGTGCATGGGTTTATTATTACCATTTAACGATTTTCTTATCGAAGTGTGCAACAAGGTACCTTCCAATTAATAACATTAGCAAGCCTCTTCATCATACGATGTCTTTGGATGTTAGAGATAAGAAAATTATAACGTGTTATTTACTTGTTACAAGTGAACAATACTAGGTATTGTTAATAAAGAATATGTAATAAATATTCGATTTCATGGGTATCCTATACAACAGATGAGTGAAAGGTCCAATGTTTATTTGACAATTTTTATCCTGAACAATAATCCTACTGATTCGCATAATAAAATAGCGAGGGTTTATTTTTTTTTATTTTTAGTTGGTTGGTTCCCAGGTGAGACAAGGAATTTTTAGAAAATCTTTGAATGCAATTATGTTTCTTTTTAAAAATAAAGGGTCCTTTCAGTTAAATGAGCTAGCTAAAGGATTTAAGGTAGTTCCCCTCCAGGGCCCATAGATTCTTTCCACCCTGTATAAAGCACATTGAACTACTTCTCCTTGGTTTGTTAATCCTAACTTATGTTATAAATTCGAAAGTTTGTCCTTTCTTCACACCCTAACTTAGTAACCAATCGCCTTTATTTTTGGCATATAGTTAATTGAAAGAATGGAGAGTAACACACTTTTATCCCAACAAAAGGCGTGCGAAGCCGCGGGCAGAAGCTACTACTAAATAAACCAATCATTCTTGTAGATTCTTTACAACAGTCTGCTACAACAGTTAGCTCAATTGTTGCAATTGTAAAGACTAGTTTTTAGTTGGTTTTATTAATTTATTGTAGTTTTCTTTTCTAATAAAGAATGTTTTTTGCTAAGTAAATAATCGATTCAACATTAAAATCACATTAAAATATTTATTTTCTTGTATCGATATTAATCGATAAAATCAACAGCAAAGCAGTACCGATTTGCTTGACTACATCACTAATCGAGTAGCGAAGAACTTTCGAGAACGAAGTGAATAGACACAATCCAAAATCAACTTTATCATAATTGCTTAAGGCTGATTTTGACTAACCGTTGTAATAAATTATTTGTAAATTGAAATAAATTGAAACTTTAGTAGAAAACAATTAAAATCCTACTTACCGATGGTATGAAACACCTCCGGTTTTAAGATTTTTTCGCCTACTATCATTTTTACATTCCAAAATGGAACAATACGGCATAGCTTCGGAAAAATGAATTTGTCGCGAGACAAGCAATTCAAAGCGATGTTAGAACACGACTGAGATCAGTTAAGCGTAACTACGCTTAATTGTGACACGCGTGCCACGCCCACTTAGCACTTCCACTTACTTCTCTGTTCTGTGGTTTGTAGGCTAGGCCGGTATAGTTTGTAGGCGAGGCCGGTATAGTTTGTAGGCGAGGCTAGGGACACAACATTTGTACGTACCTGTAGGGCACATCCGCAGCGAGGAAGATGTAAGTGGTGTGCAGCAGGCCGACCTGCACGGCGGCCAGCGCGGCCAGCGCGAGCACCCCGCGCTGCCAGCGCCCCGCGCCGCCCAGCTCGCGGTACACACGCTCCACCTCCACGCCACCGCCAGCGCCGCCAGCGCCCGCCATCACACCGGTACGCTCCGCACACTCCGGGACGTGTTTTGGTTTCAGACACGGATCTTCGTTCGAGCGCGCCGCTGCCCTGATGTTTGGATAACTGTCGACCTGTTGATACTGAACTCGAACACAATGCGCCCCTACCGCACCGTACGGCACTGCACCGCCGCGACTACGACGCTGTATCGTATGTGCTGTCCCAACAGGTGTCCGCGGATTTTTTTACACAATTTGTTTTGTAATTTCAAATATTTGAGAGCAATTAAACGCTTAATGTCGTTGAAAATAGACATAAAACCGAGCGCGGCTGCGACGAGATCCCGGCGAGAACTGGTTGTCCAGCCGCCGTCGATCAGAGGCGGGCTGTGGCGCGGACTGCTGCAGTAGTCAGAGAGACACAAGGCAAGGCAAGCTGCAGCCTCCAGCCTCGCTAGCGGAGTGGTGGACGCTGACGGCTGCAGCAGCAGGGTCGCCCGGGCAACGTTCGCAGTGAGGAGACATCCAGGTCAGGGCCTCGCCAATCAATCGTTTGATTAGGCACCGACCCGAACCTATTGTGGAGTGCTCCCGCCGCGCCCCGCCGCCTCTCTTCACATACTGCTAGCCGCACTGTACCTATCTCTCACAAGGTTATTGGTTAGTTTCAATAACATTCAACCTATGTTTAACAAAGTACCTACTACCTACTTGTCTTATTCATTGACAGTTTTTGATTAGATGTTTCACAATTTCAACATTCGATCAAGCTTGACAATGCAGTATTTCAGCTCGGTGACCCCGTCCATTATGAAAATGGTCAGAATGATTAGGTGTGTCAAATGTTCTATCAACATAAATAGGTAATCGATGCATACTTTTGTCAATCCCAGGTAAGTGGTATTCATTTGACGAATTTTAAAAACTATAAACGACTTCAAATCCCTAAATACCTAATGAAAATGGCTATTAAAGTATTTTTAAGTCCAGAACATTTCGATCTAATTTTTCAAGTTGCGTCATTGTTAGGGTTCCGTACCTCAAAGGATTATAGATAGACCTATTATTATAGGATCACTTTGTTGTCCGTCTGTCCGTCTGTCAACCCTCTGTTCTCAGAAACGCGTGGAGATATCGAGTTGAAATTCACATCATATACTCAAGTTCGTAATCTCTTGGAGCCTCGATATAAATCAAACTTCTATGTCAACGCAATCAAAAATTACAGCCGTTTATGCCCAATTGAAACAAACATGCACACAAAACCTATAGGCTACTTCCTGGTGCGTCCCATTGACCCAGAAGCCAGAACCATGAAAATTTGCAAGAACTAAGGTCTTATAACACAAGTTAAGGAAAAAATCCGAAAATCGTAAATTTGTTGTTCATTCACAAAGAAAAGTTTGATCTGTACTTTCTGTTGACCTAGAACCATGAAATTTGGCAAGGAGCTAGGTCTTATATAGCACAAGTAGAGGGTAAAATCCAAAAACCGTAATATTGTAGTCACAAAAAACATTTTTTTCACTCTCGCGATGGACCAAAATGGCAAAACCTATAGGGTTCCTACTTCCCGTTGAGCTAGAATCATGATATGTTGTGCAAGAAACAAGGTCTTATAAAATATAATGTAATTAATATAACGCTTAGTTACGGAACCCTCGTTGTGGGAGTCTAATTCGCAGGTGACGTTTTTTTTTTAGTTAAAATTTGAGAAAGTAATTTAATTTGATGTGATGTAATCCGTCAACTTAAGAATTTACATGCTACGATGGAGCGAGATCCAATCATGACGCGAAGGCGGGAATCGAACCCACAACCTCCTGCGTCTCAGGCGGACCTTCGCCCACTGCGCCACAGACGTTCGTAGATCATGGGTAACTGGAAGAGGCAAGGTTAACGATGGAGCGAGATCCAATCATGACGCCCTCCTTGCTTGCCCCTTCCTTATACATATACATATATATATACCAGTTGTGCAGTGGCGGTGTAGCGTGGGGTTGGTACTGGGGGTAGTTTTCTACCAACCCCACAAAATAACCGAAACACAAATGCTCAACTGCCTTGGGGTTCACAATCGTAGGTACGTAGGTAAAAGTAAGGGCGAGCCGCGATTTTTTTTGAGATTATTTCAGGTTTTTGGTTATAAAAGGTTGCAAGCGAAGCGAGCCTCGAAAACTTAAAGACTGCGTCTGTAGATAAAAAGCTATGAATATAGATAAAGGCGAGTAGAGCGAGCAAAGAAGCTAAGACAACGGCTAGCAGAGATTGACAGTTTTTTTTGCGATTTTTGACAAATATATGAGGAACAAATAAACCGGCCAAGTGCGAGTCGTACTCGCGCACGAAGGGTTCCGTACCATTATCTATAAAAACAGCAAAGGAAATAACACTTTTGTTGTATGGGAGCCCTGAGCTGTATATATAACTATTGGGGTACCTGTAACTCGGCAGTAATAAACTGGCTATCGAGCAAGACGGACGTTTCATTTACTTTCCATACTTATCGATATACCATTTGATGACGAGGAGTCACTGTCTACCCGCGAATAAATAAAAATGACGAGTTTTCTCGGTAACTTAGGCGTTTTCGACTACAAATTAGGTACATGAATGGGAAGTGTTTTTCGGTAAATTGACGCAATTCATTAAACTGAACGGCATCGGCGAAGAAAAACTAAGTGCTGTGTTGCTAACGCATTTATCCGACGACTCGTACCGGCTGCTTCGGAACCTCGTTCACCCGAAGAATCTCGATGGAACAACCTATAAAGAGCTAGCGATTGTACCTACTCAATAAACATTTCACGCCAATACGGTGAACATTCGCCGACAGGGCGAAGTTCTATGAAGCGATAAAGTCCGGAGGCGAAAGCATTAAAGAATGGGCAGCACGGCTGCGAGGGCTAGCCGTCTTCTGCGACTCATTGAAGAATGGGCAGCACGACTGCGAGGGCTAGCCGTCTTCTGCGACTCATTGAAGAATGGGCAGCACGGCTGCGAGGGCTAGCCGTCTTCTGCGACTCATTGAAGAATGGGCAGCACGGCTGCGAGGGCTAGCCGTCTTCTGCGACTCATTGAAGAATGGGCAGCACGGCTGCGAGGGCTAGCCGTCTTCTGCGACTCATTGAAGAATGGGCAGCACGGCTGCGAGGGCTAGCCGTCTTCTGCGACTTTGGCACCGAACTGGACACGCTGTCATGAAATACCTACATGAAATATGGTTGGCCTACAAAAATAACATGTAGATCCATCTTACCTTATTTTCAGTGTAAGACTGATTTAGAAGTAGTAGATGGATGTTTGTTCCGCGGTCACAGAGTAGTTATTCCAGTCGTGTATAGAGACAGAATACTAAAAGAATTGCATTCTGCACATTTTGGAATCGTCAAAACGAAAAGTGCAGCGCGCAGCAGATTGTGGTGGCCAAGAATAGATGGTGATATCGAGCCGCCTATTCCCGATTGTCCCTACCCTCTACGTTCCTACTAGGAACAATCGGGAAAAAAATTCCGATGGGTGGGTGCATGTACCGCTTACGCCGCCGCCGAGCGCACCGCCGCCGTCGCCGTGGCCGCGCCCGCCGGCGGCGCCGTGGCACAGGGTACCCATAGATTACATGTCCATAGGGCAGGCTGTGTACTTGATTGTGTGTGGTAGATGCGTATTCCAAATGGTTAGAGTGTGTGTTTATGGAGCGTGGCACTACTACAAGTGTTCTTATTCAAAAACTAAAAGACATGGTTTCTAGATTTGGCGTGCCTTGTGTAATTGTATCAGATAACGATATTAAAATAAGTTCGGCAGAATTTCATCATTTTTAATCCAACATGTAACATCACCCATATTATATCACCCGGCTAGCAATGGGCAGGCGGAAAATTCAGTAAAAACGCGTAAGAAAATGAAAAAATGTGTAATTTCAGAATGTCAAAACAAAAATGAAATTAATAATAAATTACAAAGCTGTTTGTTTGTATTCAGAAACACAGTACATTCTGCGACTGGCGCCACGCCGGCTATGTTAATGATGTTTGTATTCAGAAACACAGTACATTCTGCGACTGGCGCCACGCCGGCTATGTTAATGATGTTTGTATTCAGAAACACAGTACATTCTGCGACTGGCGCCACGCCGGCTATGTTAATGATGGGCCGTAACTTAAGGTGTAGGTTAGGTCTTACCTACTAATAAAAATAAAAATTTAAATGAACAAGTTACTGACCTCAAACCAAGTCGACGTTATATGTTGGTGAAACTGTATGGGCTAGGTGGTTTGTTGCGCGGAAAAGTGCTTGGAGAGTAGGTATCGTTAAAAAAATAATAGGAAACCGAATGTTTGAAATTTATTTTAAAGATAATACTAACTGTAAAAGGCACGTTGATCAGTTAAGGAAATATACTTGTACTAATAATGATGTTATAGGAAATGAAAACGTGTCTGTGGTCAGCACCGGTAGTCCGGTGATGTTAGACCCGCCGCCGCCCACAGCGCTCCTCCGATCGCCGTCGCCGCTGGCACCGCCGCGCCACCCTCTGTGGAACCTAGTATAATAGTAGAACCATCGTCGCCGCCTTCAATAACTACTGCTGAGGAGGTGATAGAGAGGTCTGTCGTGACCGCCCAGGATAACTGTCCAGTGTCTGATAGGGACGAGTGGGCGGAGGCCTGCGAGGTGATGATGGACGAGCCGCGACCGGCGGAGCTGCGGGTCAATCCTAGTGTTGAAGGTATAAGCCCTAGCAGCGCAAACTCCAGCCCGGCCGGGCGCTCTAGGAGACCCAAAAAGCCTGTTAATTTTAAACGCTTTTGTTAAGTTAATTAAGTAGGTATTTAGTGATTTTAATAAGTTTACATGAGTAATCTTTACCTTGTTACAGATTCCCTAATTAACGTTGAAGGGATGAGCTGTATATAACTATTGGAGTACCTGTAACTCGGCAGTAATAAACTGGCTATCGAGCAAGACGGACGTTTCATTTACTTTCCCTACTTATCGATATACCAAGCCCCCTTATATTTATTTTATTCTGTTTTTAGTAGGTATATTTGTTGTTATAGCGGCAACAGAAATACATCATCTGTCAAAATTTCAACTGTCTAACTATTACGGTTCATGAGATACAGCCTGGTGACAGACGGACAGACGGACAGCGAAGTCTTAGTAATAGGGTACCGTTTTAACCCTTTGGGTACGGAACCCTAAAAAAGATGCCTAAAAAGATACCGGTCACAAACTTGTTAGAAGAGTGTGAAAAAATAAATAACAGCGAGTGGAGCGAGCCCCGAAAATTTTGAAGAGTTTGTGATGGCTAAGAAAATTGTTAAGAAATTAATACAAAATAAATACCGGAGTGAGCCACAGCCTTTTCTTGAAGTTGGTGAGGCATGCCTAGCAAGACAAGGAAGCTGATTCACTTACAGCAATCCGCCATGACACCTTGAACACCAAACAGAGAATACCTACTGAGGCATGACGTCATACTGTCACGATATTTACCTGATGCACAGAATAACCACAGGGATAACTATGGCTAAGGTCTGACTTTCTTCAATCAATAGCGTTCTTTGTTTCTTGACAATATGTATTGTAAATTGGTACTAGTTCTAAGTAGTTGCTACATTATTATTATTAGGTATATTATTTGATTGTTATTTTCTTTGTAAATAAAGAATTCTATTGAATAAAAAATATTATGGTTGCTCTGTATCATCAGGTGTTCGTGCATCGTAGACGTCATAGACAGACACCACTAGTGGATATTTGTAGCGTTTTAGAGCGAAATTAAAAAAATCAATATTTTTTTTGATATATTCTTAAAGTATCTTGGAGTTATTCATCAAAATGAGTCAGTGATGAGTATTGCACACCTCCCTACTACCTAGCCGATAGGAATAGCAAAATAAAGGACATGAGGAGGCGAAGGATGTATAGGAACTACCTAGGGACCCACAGTACACACTACCAAGGTAATTAAATAAAACAAATACCTAGTTAAATAGTTATTTGTCATACAAGAGTGCAAAGTTGCTTTTTAACAGCGTGCTTAATTTTGATAACCGAGCAAGCGAAGGATCCTAAAATGGGGGGATGAAAATAATTAAACACATTAGCACAGAACTAAACCTGTTATTCAAGAAACTTGGTCTTTATTAAATGCAGCGCCTGAATTAAATTCGGAGCACCTGCAGCCGGTGGCGGTGCGGCGCAGCGCAGGCGTTGCGACTGTGTCACCTTTTACACCTCATTTTGTAAAGGAACGTGTCTGAGTCATTTTCAAAAAAATTGTACGTAACACAAAAAACGTTACACAAAATAATTTATAAAGAATAGTTCACAATAATGTTTTTTAGACAGAATGTATCGAACTTTGCGTTTTTGGGCATTTTTTTATTTCTCTGGTTGGTTAACTTTGACTCCGATAGAATATATTTTTTTTATAGTTTTCTTTAGTTTTTGTAGCATATTCTTGTTTTTTTTTTAGTTTCTGAGGAATCTTTTTTAAATTTTTCTCGGTTTTTTCGCTGCCGTTCTGCTGCTGTCATTGGTGTCTAAATAAATACAATATAATTAATAATAAGTAATATAAAAGTTATAAAACTACATAGGTAATTTACTTTCTTTACATTCAAAAAAAGCATGATTAGGCATTTGAAGTCAAGTGGATTTGGGTTCAAATCCGGTCGTGAACCAATGAATTTTTCATATCGCGGATAAGTTTATGTCTGCTCCATCAGTGACGGAAAATATCGTAAGGAACCCAGCATTCTCTAGGACCAAAAATTCGAATTGTATGTTTCATAAGAAAATAATTTAAAATTAAAAGTACAATAGTATTCATCATAACTGTAAGTAAATTTAACAAACACTGTAGCGTTGTCGGTCTTCATGAAATTGATATTTTTTCCGTATGATGGATTTGATTTTTAGGCTTTTTACCTAAGTGTAAATATTAGTCGTAATTTGTTTTTATTCTTTGATTCTGATAAATACATACATATA
This sequence comes from Eupithecia exiguata, assembly GCA_947086465.1. Lineage (NCBI taxonomy): Eukaryota > Metazoa > Arthropoda > Insecta > Lepidoptera > Geometridae > Eupithecia > Eupithecia exiguata. The sequence goes on from OX352236.1 coordinate 13,276,383, forward strand.
TTTTATTTTTGTCAATTTATTATTATTTGTACAATTATAAAAAAAATTGTTTAAAAAAAACTGTTAATCGAATAAGAATGTTAAATCTCAATCGGTTTATAATCAGCAAAGGTATCGCGTAATACTTTTAACAAATAGGCAAATCATAACCCCTCTTTTATTCTGAAGTTGGCTAAAATCAGCAATATGTCCACAGCTTTACATTTATTTCTGTGTGTAACGTTACGAAATGTTACACAAAAACACGAAATGTTACACAAATTTCATGGCGACAACACGAGTTTTGATAAACCACAAAAAAGAAACTCTCTGTAACGGTTAAATTTCATTCGCATTCTCATAAGTATATGGAAATACATGAACACACAAAGTTTTTGAGTTATTTCAAGACACACTTACCAAATAAAATCGACGTTACACATAGGAAAATTTGAACGACAAAAATCGACTGTCACATTCAAATCACTGACGAGAATGAAAAAAGTATGGCGGCATGGTTTTCTCGATAGCTTGGCAGCAAAATACAGTTTTGCCAGTGCTCATTAAATTAAGACTACGTTTAAATATAAATTATAAGTACGTCTTTTCGTCGTTACAAAAAGGCGTTACACAAAAAACAAAAAAAAGGGGACATAGGTTTAAAATCAAATTTTCTGTGCTTAAACTAAACGTTTTAAAGCAATTTTCTTTTCTTTCTATAGAACAGTTTATTAACTAATATCCCCTTTAATAAATCTAATAATATATCAACGTAATAAGCGTTAGTTGATGTTTTTGTAATCAAAAGCCCATGTGGGACACAACGGAATTGTATGGAAAAGGAAACGAAACCGAAAACTCATTATTTTTATTTATTTTTAAATAATAGATTTAATTGAACGTGAAAGATTTAAAGGATTTAAATTAAAGAGAAATACTCTAAATAATATTTAGAACATAACAAATCTGTGACATTGACAACCAGTTCATAATAATTTCTTGATTTACAGGCGGGACAAAACATTTTTGGAGTAAAGTACAATTTTTTTGCAAATGACTCGTCTACCATTTATAATGTCTTTAGGTTAAAATAATAAAATTACCTACTCAAATAATAATAATAGTGCTACACATTTCAGCTCTCATTTATTTAGTGTCAGCACCTCGCTTAGCAACGACATCAGGAGATGGTGGCGATGGTGGGCGCGGAGGGAGTGTGCGCGGGGTGGTCGGCCAGGTCCGCGAAGCAGGTGGGCAGCGGGCGGCGCAGCGTGTCGGGCACCAGCCGCGTCAGCGCCGCGCTCAGCAGCGGCAGCACTCCGAACACCGCCGTCGGGATCCAGGCCCCGTATGCTGCCTGCACACAACATCTAATTAAATTATAAATAAACCAATCAATTAACATCATTATAAATGTGACTGGACCTTCTTCAAAACTTTTTAATGAGAAAGGCCCTACGTTTCGTGCCATTATATTCAAATTCAACATTACTTATTGAATTTGAATGTAAGGGCATTGACTTCCCAAAGTGCACAAATCTAAAGGATAAGTGAAAAAAACCTTACTGTAGGGGCGATTTGAAGAAAACACCAAATATATGGTTTTATTGTACTTTCACACAATACTCATTTCAGATGTTAAGATAGGTTTTGTATTTTATTCGTACAGAGGTGCGTTTTATGAGTGACGCGACCTAATTTTGCAGTACCTAGCTAAGCATAATCATACTCCAGGAACGGCGTGCTTCGACATAATTAAATGTGACCAGCTGCCTAGCGTCTTGGCTCACCTGGCTCTCAAGAGGCTATGGAGACCTGAGATTCATTACCGAGATGAGAGCCGTCTAGCTGTCAACTGAATCCATTTTTTTTTTCGAATGGACTAATATGTTGTTGACCGCAGATGTCCATGACAGCGTTACCGGACTTTTGGCGGGCGCGGAGGGCGCCACACCGGTAAAGTTAGGTTGGGGCAACACGCACAAGGGCCACCACTTAGATGCGAGCCTCGGCTTGGGCTGTTGCCAGATGCTACAAGAGGGAAGTGAGTGTTTCGCCTAGGTGCACGAATGCACCTAATGGCGGAAGCGGGGAATTCTTCGACCCCGCAGCCGGCGGTATTCGATCCAGCGCGATGCGTGCGTTAAAACTATCTTTTACTACTATATTATTTGGTGATTTTAGGTGATATTTTACTTAGTATGTAGTCAAATGTTGAAACGGGCATTCGAGTGTACTCAAAGAATGTTGTAGGGTATAATCTCAATTCTTCATAAAAGCTAAAAAAAACACCAGTTATTGCTCTGTTTTTATTTATTTCCTGCACACTATCTCTAGTGTTGAACACCTCCCATCTCAGGATCGGACTGTCTATTAAAAATAGCAAATCTTGGTCCATAGTTTGCGACACCATATACGTCGAACCGCTACAAGAGCTCGCGCGTCACTGTGGCCACCGCGCGCTCCCGCTTGCCGCGCCCGCCTAGGCTCCAGCTCCAGCCACCGCTCATTCAGTGTGGCCGCACACTTACACGTGCGTCCGCGGCCTGATTGTCGGAAAGTTTCGTGAGCTGCCGTAAGGTAGGTACCCCAACCAGACACATCCGTCTGATGCTAGACTCTTCTCTTCTTAGTTCGAGCCATTTCTGATTCGACCGAGGCCGAGGCTGCACCGGAATTAGGTAAGTACCTACCTACATACCTATTATTACGGCATTTGCAAACTAACGTGTACATTGCTGGCTAGCAAAACAAATAAAAATCTTTAAAAATTCATATCTCCAGCTAGAATTTTTTTTTCGGACGTTTTTTTATTCGTTTTGTTTTGGGGTGCTGCACCACCCCCCTTTGTTTTTGGTAGTGGTCTTGACACACCCTTCTTGGGGTGTCTGGGTCCGTCTTGACTGTAGATCTATATTTTACAGGAAATCTGCTACAGTGGCGTGGCATGCTGGCGTGGCATGCTGGCATGGTATTTGCAAGCAATGCCCTTCGAGTGGCGCGCGGCGTCGTCCGTCGCGTTTCACGCGCGAATGGGACATGTGCATTCTTTCGCAGATTTCTCGATCATAATGTAGGATGACCTACTCATATGTTTATATCTGGATTTCCCATAAAATTTCCTACAAGTAAGCATGTAAATGTTCTTGAATTGTTTAGAAATACCTAAATGATATTCAGGTAAACTATGAGAAGAGGTAAAATGGTGGTGGAGGTTTGTAAATAGAGGTTTACTTTATGAATTTATGATTTTGATGTACAGTATTAGTTTTATTTTATAGCCAGATAGTTTATTGATACATTAAAAACAAAACAGAACACGTTTCCAAAGAAATATTTATCACCAAGAGTTCTTGAAAATAATCACAAGTTCGCCGCCGTTGTCGTTCTGTGAAGCGGTCATGTATTTTGAAATTTACGAATGAATACTCTGATTTGGATGTGGGAGTACATCAATTAGGTCATTATTGACACACTATTAGAGCTAAACAGTAATTTCTATAGGGTTTTAATACAATAATTTACTTTGCAAAGGTCAACGGCAACCACGCGCGAAAATTTTTGGCTGACGAAAGTTTTGATTGAAAATGCGCCGGGCAACACAAAAACCGATGGTACAATGCTGTATTATGTACCCAGGCAACATTTCCTCGCAAAATACTCACACATGAATCACTTTACACACACAAAATCACTAAATAACGTCATGTGTCGACGCCTTAGAGTATAGGTATATAGAGACGGCGTATTGTTCTATAGGAACTTTCGGTTATACAAATATGATCTAAATCGATATTGTACTCATAAACTTATAGCTATCTCGTTTTATCTTACCTACAATAACCAATGTAAAAAGAGACATCAATATAATGTGCGAAACCTATTTTTGGCAACATTGAAACGTGACGTCATAGCAAAGCATGATTGAGGCCCGTTCGCCATTTTACTTTCAGGTATGTAAACTGTCAACGAGAGTTGCATTTACAGTAAAAATGCTAAAATTATTTGAGTTCGGGACTTTTTCATGTGAATACTTATATAGTAAGCGAAAGAAAGCTAATAGGAAGATGCCAAACATTAGTTTGGTAGGTTGCGGCTTAAAAACAAGTGAAAATCGTCCAAACATAACATTACACCGGTACGTATTCTTATTTTGCTAAATTACCAAATAATACAATAAATACCTTATGTGTTGGCTTTCATAGGAATAGTTTACATAAAATTCATACCGAATGTAGCTTATTTTTGTAAGTTTTAAGTGTAATTAAAGAAAACATGAAACTGTTTGTTTGGCGATAGTGTTGTCCTTCAAGGCATTTTTCATAGGTATCGATGTTTTCAAGTGTAAATTGTAGTGTATTAATTTTCAACTGGTTTTTTACGTTCTAGGTTACCCGAAAATTACGGTAAAAGAAAAAGTGGCTGGACTCAATTGGAGTAGAAAATTTGAAGTTTGGTACGAAAGATATTTTCGTTCGTTCTCTTCATTTTGAAGAAACTTGCTTCAATCGAACTTTAAATAACAAGACTGCGAGAGGATGCCGTACCGTCACGAATCTTTTTAGTAAGTATTTTACTTGACCTTACTCCCACAAACTTCTATTGCAAAGTAATGCATATATGCATTAACAAACTTGACTACCTTTATTTTTCTAAAGGGCTTAAATTTTGATATTAATGAATATTAAGTTTTAAGTAAATAAATCTGACCCAAAGTAATATTAAAGCCTACCATACTTCAAATCCCCTCTAAAATGTACATTTCCATAAATCCTCCCTTAGCAAATTATTTCCATGCAAAATAAAGTTATTTCGCAAACGATGTGGCACGGTGGGCGAAGGTCTGCCTGCAACGCAGGCAGACCTTCGCCCACCTTTTTTTTAGAATTTCTTCAAGATTTTAGATTTTTTTTCAAAGTTGAACTACCCAGTACCTTTCTAGAGTCTATAATTGTAGGCTGACAAATAATGTTGCATTATAAATTTATTCTTCATGTTTGTTTCAGCCACTAGTGCCAGCGCGATCCAGTACTTTAATAGAAATAATGTAAATTTGAGATTTATACTGTAAATGAATGAGACTGATTACATTAGGTACTTGTAAAAATAAAAATTTAGGTGTAGTATTAGTTGAATTTTTAAATTAGGTAGGTATATTGCAAATGTGTAAATGAATGAGACTGTTGCATTGCTTCTACAATCGAAAATACAGGTGGCGTCTGTGTTAAATTTTTGATTTATACTGTAAATGAATAAGACGGATTACGGATTACATTGCTTGTTTAATTAAAAATGTAGGAGTCTGTGTTAAATTTGTGATATAATATAATAAATGAATGAGACTTGTTGAATTGCTTATAAAATGTGGTGTCTATCTTTTTGTGATTTATATTATAATAATAAATAATACTAGCTGTTCCCCGCGGTTTCATCCTCGTTAAATTCGAATTTCATATAATATCTAGGGGGATATTCCTGTAACTCTACCATGGGAGTTTGTTATTTTACTAAGACAAAAAGTAGCCTATGTTACTCTCCATCCTTTCTTAGTTAGGTTCCGGTTTCTTAGTTAAGCCGTGACTGAATGACAAACAAATACACTTTCGCATTTATAATATAAGCATAGATAGCGTCTACGCTAAAGATACAGATTACACATTGTTATACCCATATTGTTATACAAATATAAATATACTATCTCACAAATCACTGTTGCATACAAACAATATATTTTGCAATTAAGTAGCTTGTTGTTTCATTTCAGTAGGTACCTTTTTTTCTTAAATGAACACAACGTTTATTAACAAAGAAAATTTGAATCAAATAGTATAAACAAATTAGAACTAGTATTTACCTACAATTGAAACAAATGAGCTAACTGCAGACTGTTCAATAAACTGGTTTGGTGAACTTTGATCTTTAATTCTAAGGAGGTCTGGCACGTGTCTAAACGCATGAGTCTTGACTCGGAAAATACATGAAAAAATTACCATTGTTATAATAGCTCATTTTCTTAACTTCTCAGTGGTTGCGTCTCATGAGCGCGGTCGAGCCATAGTTGGGTACGTGCATTCACATACTTTGTATCTCTAATTAAAGCATTCTATGACTATATGATTATAGAATTCTGTTTCATAATCGTGGTGAAAACAATAAAATCACTACGAAACTGCTAAAATATCGTCACAAAAATACTTGTTTCGATAAAAATATCGAGGTACAAAAGGGCAGCACTACGGAAAGGAGCCATTTTAGTTTCTAGGTAAGTTTAGGTATACACGTTTTTTTCGTAGGTATGCCGTCTCTAGGTATACTCTAAGGTCGACGCGTAATCAATCAACTTCAACTTCTTTTGTTATATGGCTTGCTGTGCTTGTAGTTAGCAACAATTCTGCCAGTGTCCATGTAATGAGTGTCATAAACTTTAGTAGAGATTAAAAAAAAAAGAAACAGCTATTGGTCGGTAGAATGAGGGAGAATCTTGCGTAATCAATTGATTACGCGTCGACACATGACAAATGACGCAACAGACAAGGTCCGACTTTGACATTTTTTCTTTTAAAAATCTTCTTCTTACCTAGCTTGGCAGAATGCCCTAGTATGGAGACATGGGTTTTGTCGACCCATTGGAGCAACTCTAGGTAGAATAGACAAGGTAACAAGTTAATTTTTTTTATTTCAATTACCGACACGAGTCTCAGAAGTCGACTCTCGGCTGCTTGCCACTTAAGCCCATTTTTTGACAGGCCGACTCTCGGCTCCGCGCCACTATAGGGGAGAGGATTTTGTAATAATAACTCTTTTTGAAAAATGGGCAAAATAAGGGGGAAAAATTGAAATCAAAGGTATCGGTTTTACATTTCAAAACAATTTTCGAAATATCTGTAGTTTTGATACTTTACGAAATATTTTGAAAAAAGTCGAAAAATTTACAGTCTGAATTAAGAAGCAAAGTTTCTAACCGTTACCATAACAGAATTAAATAATTACAAGTAATATTTACACTTAAATCTATTTTCAAAAAATCTAAGCCGTCACCAGAAGGCAAAGTGCCCAGAATGCTGGCAGCATTGCCACGTTCAATGGCAATGCTAATTCGTTGACCGAAAAAATAGCCAGCATTCCGATCACCTGTGGACTCTATAATGCCGGGTACAGACCAAGCGAACAAAAGCGAGCGAAGGCTAACGAGTGGGATTCGACGATCGATGACGAACGTTCACTCGCTTTCGCTGTTGTATGCACAACACATGAACACATGAGAAACAGTTGGTGGAAGACAGCCGAAGGCGAACGAAGGCCCTCATTCGGGCTCGCTTGCTTTCGCCATGACGTCCACAGTAGTTCGATCGCGTTCGGTGGTTAGCCTTCGCTCGCCTTTGTTCGCTTGGTCTGTACCCGGCATTAGGAGTTTTGTTAGATCTTTGTATATTGTATGAGCCCCAGGACCCCAAGGACCTATTAGGGTTTCCACCCCAAACGGCTGGAATAGGTAACCTCGGTCAAGATTAGCGTATTTCCGCCGTTTGAGGGACTCCGCTGATGTTGCTGCGGAGCCGGCCCTTACTGATGTCCCTGCAAGATGACATTGATATTGTAATTTTCTTTAAATAAATATATATATATTATATGATACCGTTACCTTAGTGTATTTGTATAATTGGCAAATGTTCGAAACCCTCAGCGCGCGAGTTACTCTCGCACTTGACGGATCTTGTTGTTTGGAGTGCTTGTTGGAGACATTGTTGGAAGCCCAGCCAAGCTACGCCCGCACCGCCACTGGTATAGCGACCATATAATATAACCGTGCATTACACAACTGAACATAACTATTGTGTTGTGAACTTGTGACGCTTTATCAACCACGACTCCAAATCAATAAACATACAATGTAAGATAAGCATGTATGTAGGTACCAGAAGCGGAGTGAGCGGCGCGAGGATAGCGCCGAGGCGGCCGGCCGTGGAACTGGCGGCCAGCAGGCGCTGGCGCGCGCTGGTCGGGAACAGCTCGGCCGTGTACACATACAGCGCGTTCAGCGTCATGGTGGCGCCGCCCTGACCCACCAGGTACAGCACAATGCCCGCCCAGCCGCCGCCGCCTGCAAAATTACACACGTGGGGACTCACTGAAGGCAGGGGACATCTCTGGAACACCGCATACACCCACCACTCAGCTTACCAAGCTAAACGGAGTACCTACAGTGAAAATGGGTATGATCTGTTCCCTTGTATTGTAACCTTGTTGTTTTCAAAAATGGAGAGTGGAATTAATAAATCACAAAAATTTAAACATTTACGATCTCGACGGGATTCGAACCCGCTCCTTCCCCTTCAGCGCAGGGTTGCTCTTTTTCCAAGAGATCGAGATCGTACATTTTTGGGATTTATTAATTTCTTAGAGATTACCCAGAGTACTATAATAAATAAAAAAAACATTAGAATGGAGAGTGGATTTCGAATTGATGTTAATTTGCGAATCAGACGGGGTCATGCCTGCGCGATAAGCAAGCGAGCCACGATGCTAATTTGCGAATCAGACGGGGTCATGCCTGCGCGCAAAGCAAGCGAGCCACGATGCTAATTTGCGAATCAGACGGGGTCATGCCTGCGCGCAAAGCAAGCGAGCCACGATGCTAATTTGCGAATCAGACGGGGTCATGCCTGCGCGCAAAGCAAGCGAGCCACGATGCTAATTTGCGAATCAGACGGGGTCATGCCTGCGCGATAAGCAAGCGAGCCACGATGCTAATTTGCGAATCAGACGGGGTCATGCCTGCGCGCAAAGCAAGCGAGCCACGATGCTAATTTGCGAATCAGACGGGGTCATGCCTGCGCGCAAAGCAAGCGAGCCACGATGCTAATTTGCGAATCAGACGGGGTCATGCCTGCGCGCAAAGCAAGCGAGCCACGATGCTAATTTCTGAACGAGATGCATAATCTTATTCTTAGAGCGGTGAGCAAAGCACAACTTAATAGCCGTGAGCTTTGCGATCTGCCAGCGTCCACTGCAGCGTAGCACTGACCTGTGGCTACGTGGCTCGAGAGCACGAGTGCAGCAGCGGTGAGCAGCAGCGCGGCGGTCAGCAGGCTGCGGCGGCCGAGGCGGTCCAGCAGCAGCGTGTTGGCCAGCAGCGCCGGCAGTTGCGCGCCCGCCAGCGCCGCGTACGTGACGTGCGGCGCGCCGCTTAGCGCGCGCACGTTCACCGCCAGCCCGTAGAACACGAACACGCCGCTGAACCACCACGCGCAGCACACGCACAGCCGCACGCGCAGCACCTCGTACCTGACCAAATGGCAATCACTTTCATACGAATGCGAATCTTATTATTTCTCTGATAAAGGACCGATTTTAAAAATTATTTCTCTCTTGTATGGGAAATGACCCCGAGATGGACTACAAAAAAATATTGTCGTGGGATTAGGAAGTTTGCAGAGCGATCCATCGGATATGTCTGCGCTCGTAGCACTCACTTGGTCACAGCACGGAGCAGTCCCTCCTCGTCCTCTCCCTTAGCCTCGGCCGGCAAGTTTGCAGAGCGATCCATCGGATATGTCTGCGCTCCTAGTACTCACTTGGGATTAGGAAGTTTGCAGAGCGATCCATCGGATATGTCTGCGCTCCTAGTACTCACTTGGGATTAGGAAGTTTGCAGAGCGATCCATCGGATATGTCTGCGCTCGTAGCACTCACTTGGTCACAGCACGGAGCAGTCCCTCCTCGTCCTCTCCCTTAGCCTCGGCCGGCTGCTTCTGCTGCATCATCACTTTGTCCAGCGTCTCCTGTGATATCTGCAGCTTGTTCCAGCTAGTGGCTCGCTGAATGGCCTCAACAGCGTCGGTGGTCCGACCGCGCGCCAGCAGCCAGCGCACGGACTCGGGCAGCAGCCAGGGATAGGCCAGCAGCAGGAACGAGGGCGGGTAGGCCAGCCGCGCCCACAGCCGCCAGGATCCCGCCAGATAGTCCAGCAAGGCCAGCGCGGCCGCGCCTAGTGCCAGGGGGATGCCCAGCACCAGGCTCGTCTGGATGCGGTGCCCTGCGTCCAGCCACTCTATCACTGAAACAAATAAACATTTAAATGAGCGTCTGTCACCGACGTTACTTGTAGATGATGGCGGGGTAGCGTCGCTTGCATGGCTGCTGGATCCTTGAATGAGAACCAGTTGTGGTGAGTTGACGCGGCTCTTCTAGGTTAGGCGATTAAGTTCCTTCGGTAGTGGGTGCACGGACAAACAGATAAATTGAATTTTGTGCATTTGTACATGGGTCCTGGCAGGCAACACTGCTATAATAAAAACGCAGTGTTTTCATTAATAAATTAGAATCCTCGCTGCTGATACTGCATGCAATACGACGCAAGGGCGGAGTATACGCACCTTGCAATAGAAAGGTTCTTATTCTTACTGAGCACGAAGGCGGCGGGGTAGACGCTGGCTCCAAACACGGTCTCCACCAGCTCGGTCGCCAGATACGCGCCGTATGACGTCACGAACGACTTGCACACCCCCACCACCCCCGCACCCACGGCACTCGTCACTAGCGCCGCCCGCCGTCCCCATCTGGAGCCATTATAGGGAATCAAAGAGGCTCCTGCAGCGCAGTGGTCTGGTACAGCGACGCAATGTGAACGGCCCACTTCGGCCTCCGACACAAGACATTTCAAGGCAACTCGGTTTTTGAACTATCTCTCCGAAATACGGCATAGGTACTCGTACATTATTTAATTCCTTCCACCCTCCGAGTCCTCACCTATCAACAAAATTTATAGGTATATTGTATTCAAATAAAAAAGCAACATTTACAATGTTATTCCAGTGCTTGTTGTCTAATGCTTGTTAACTTCCTTCAGAAAGAGGGACTGTTCTTAATGAACTCCTTCTTTAAGAAGCAGCCGCAAAGGAAGTGGACATAACGAAGCCCCGACACTGTGACAAAAAATGACTTGATGTAATTTTTTGTCACAGTGTCGGGCGGATAGCATGGCCTGGACGGATAGCATAATATTCAGAGATTTCTGTCTGTGATTTGTTGCCTTGGAACCCTGATGACGCTGACGACCCTACACGATCTGATCGAAACGCTTAGGGACGAAGGCATCAAGTTCTGTAAAAACCAGCGTACTGGCAAGAAATCCAAACTCTCGGCCGAGACTCTCGGGTTGATGACAAGAAGACCGGAAAACAACCCAATCGACTTCGTCTGAGAGGTCTAACCTGAAAAAGCAAATTGCGAAGATGGTACGGCGCGACATTCGGAGCTCACGCCTCATTGAAAAGGAGATATATCGAAATCTTGGGTCCAAAGTATTCACTCAGCAGCTTGGCTGGAGCCAATGAGCCACCTGACGAAGCTTAAAATGCACAATGGGAAGACCGTATTGTTTCTCTGAAGGATAGAATTCGTAACGAATACATCCGACAGAGAACTAAGGTTATCGACATAGCTCAAGGGAATAGCAAGCTGAAGTGGCAGTGGGCTGGCCATATCTCGAGAAGAACCGACAACCGCTGGGGTAAACGTGTTCTTGAGTGGAGACCGCGACTCGGCAAACGTAGTGTAAGACGCCCTCCGACCAGGTGGAATGACGATTTGCGAAAGACTGCTGGCAGATGCTGGATGTGTTATGCTGAAGACAGGGCGCTCATAAGGGAAGGCCTATGTCCAGCAGTGGACTAATATAGGCCGCTGGTGATGATGAGATAAGTATAAGATTATTATCAAGATACCAAATTTTATCTACCACTAATAATTCAAATAATGCCTACCCCTTGATCGAATCATCATACATAGCCCATGGTCATGATGTTGTCCATCAAACTGCATGGACCGGTGATGGATGTGTGATGGGCCATGAATGTAGAGTCAGTACGTTGTAGCTGTGGTGCTATACATACCTGTCTGAGACGTAGCCCATGATGGGCAGCGAGAGTAGCATGCCCACGTTGTGCACGGTGCCCACCAGCGAGCGCCGCACCTCCTGGCACGCCAGCCCCAACTGGAACAACACGCATCATGGACATTGCAGCCCTTTAGCGCACCAGCTTCCTGTACCTACCTTTACTGGTTACTAGACGCCAGGATTTATCTTGACATGTCTAGATCGAGGACCTCGGGGGTTTGTAGAAAGAAAAAAGGCTTACGGTTTCGGTGTAATACAAAATAAGTAACCAGTTACGAAGCAGAAAAAAAAGTGTAAATACTTTTTAGGTAGGTTACGGTCCGTAGATGAACTTTACCTCAGCTACAATACTGCTGCCCGGTCCGTAGATGAACTTTACCTCAGCTACAATACTGCTGCCCGGTCCGTAGATGAACTTTACCTCAGCTACAATACTGCTGCCCGCTCCGTAGATGAACTTTACCTCAGCTACAATACTGCTGCCCGGTCCGTAGATGAACTTTACCTCAGCTACAATACTGCTGCCCGCTCCGTAGATGAACTTTACCTCAGCTACAATACTGCTGCCCGGTCCGTAGATGAACTTTACCTCAGCTACAATACTGCTGCCCGGTCCGTAGACGAATTCCTCGCACAGCACCTGTGAGGTGTTGTCGAAGGAGAGGGGCGTGCAGGCACCGTCCAGGGGCGCGGGGCGAAAGCAGGCCTGCGCCTGCGCCGCCAGCGCCCAGCTTGCCCATGAGGGGGGCGGCGCCAGCGCGGCCGGCGGCTCCGCACCCTCGCACTCCGGGACACGGCATCTGGGAAGGAGGACATTATATAATTTACTAGTTTCTGCCCGCGGCTTGAATTATTGAATTTTGCTATGAGAACTAGCTAACTAGCACAAATACTAAATATAACAAACCTATCCGGAAGAAATGGACCTGGCATACATACCCCATGGGGAATATATAGGAAAATATAGGAACGAGATCGACTATATAACAACAAAAAACTTCAATATCGTAAAGGATGCCCAAGTTCTCGACATCAACTTCCCGTCAGATCATCGACCGGTCCGGTGTGAAAAAACCTGGCAGGAGTATCAAAACGAAGTAGAGCAAATCTGTGCAAACCAAAGACAAAACTATTTACACCCATTGAGAAAGACTATCTTAAAAATACAATACTTACAAGAAGATGTTATACTGCAAGGAAGTACTCCAGAAGAATCATATCATAATATAATAAACTCTATCGACAAAAGTGTAAAAAAACTACCACAAATAAACCTGAAAAAGTTCGATAATATTTTTACCGAAGAAATTATGAACCTAATCAAAGAAAGACAACAATTAAAAAAGTTAAGTAAAAGAACACACGAACAAAGAAAACGTTTAAGAAATCTTTATTTAAAAATTACCAAGAAAATAAAAACTGAACAGAAAAAGCAACGTTTGAAAGCTCTACAAGAAGAATTAGAAATCTGCGGATCTTCTAAGAGGGCCTACAAAAAACTAGAAACATCTACAAAATGGATAATGGAACTGAAACAAAATCAAAATAGTAAATTGGTAACCTCCAGATAAGAACTACTGTAGGAATCGCGGCTAGCTCTTCCCGGGATGTTTAGATAAAAGTCGAGTATAGAAACAATAGCTACATTGTATAAAACTACGACTAATAATGATGTTAATGAGTGCGGTTGGTATGGTTGCCGCTGATGCACTGACCTCCGTAGGCACTCGGTCCGCGCTCGCGGCACGAGTAACCTACTTAGGTCAAACAGCTGATGATGCTAAAATACCTGATCGATGTATCGAACATACTCCCGAGGGTGATGTACGAGATGAGAATGAGATGAGGCGCTACAATTGAGGAGTTAGTATTACATAGGTGATCAATGTTTTGCTTAGGCTAGGTGAATGTTACGACAGTGCTCGAATGTTTCGTAATCTAAGTCATTGCTGATGGTTTCGCACTATCACAAGCTCTGCTGGAGGACGCCTCCCTCGACGGGAGAAGCGCGGGGGGCGGCAGTGCGGGTGCGGGCGCAGGGTCGCGCACCGGCGGTGCCGCCGGCTCCTTGGCGCGCGCGGAGGACGCGCTGACGGCTCGTCTGCTTCACCTCCACGGGAACGCCAGGAACGCTGCGACGCCTGCCTGCTGCTAATACGCTGTACGATATTGCGTATTGGTGAATATCGTGCGCTGTTATGGTCACCCCCTGTTGTGCTAGTTCCTTCATCGCACTGATTTTGCCCAACGAGCTGTTGTAAGCCGTTTGTCCTACGGCTGTTGCTGGACTCTGCGTGCGTAGCTCCCCACCGCAGTGCTGGCTGAAAATGTGGACGTGAGCGCCGGCTCGCTGCTGCTGGTACGTCGTGGGTGCGGTTCGCTTCGCACGACTGTGCTCGCTGCTGCTGAGGGCGCGAGCGGTTTGCTTACTGCTGCTACTGGCCTGACTGGGTAGCTCCCCACGTCAGGTATCGATGATAGCTCTCCAATAAGCTCACTGGTAGAGCTAAGATCACTGCCCTCATCCTTCGGCTGCTGCTGGACACTGCGTGGGTTGCTCCCCACTGCAGTGCTGGCTGAAGATGCTGAGGGCGCGAGCGGTTCGCTCACTGCTGCTGCTGGCCTGACTGGGTAGCTCCCCACGTCAGGCATCCGGCTCGAAGGACCATGTAGGAATCGCGGCTAGCTCTTCCCGGGATGTTTAGATAAAAGTCGAGTATAGAAACAATAGCTACATTGTATAAAACTACGACTAATAATGATGTTAATGAGTGCGGTTGGTATGGTTGCCGCTGATGCACTGACCTCCGTAGGCACTCGGTCCGCGCTCGCGGCACGAGTAACCTACTTAGGTCAAACAGCTGATGATGCTAAAATACCTGATCGATGTATCGAACAACTACTACGAACCGCTACCACATTCTACAAGGAACTTTACATGGAAAGTGTGAAGGAACAAGAAGACAAATACGAAAACCAGGTTGTTAGACATGAAATACCACCATTCATCCCGTCAGAAATCGAAGCAGTTTGAAAACCAACAAAAGCCCTGGGGAAGATCAAATAACAAGCGATAACTTGAAAGCATTTGGAGAAGCACTAACATTCCTGTACAACCAAGTACTACTCACCGCTCAAATACCAACTTCGTGGGAAAAATCAAACTCGCAAGCAAGCTGGTTTTAGAAAAATCAAACTCGCGAGCAAGCTGGTTTTAGAAAACATTATTCAACCATTGACCATATTATTTACACTTACCCAAATACTAGAGAGGTACACGGAATATGGCAAAAAGATCTATATCGTTCTTATCGACTACCACAAGGCTTTCGACTCTATTAAACACATAGAGCTCTGGAAAGCCCTGATGGAACAGGGAGTAGACACCAAGTATATTACTTTTGAAAAATATATACACAGACTGTGTTGCTAAGGTAAAACTTGAGAGGCCTGGAGAAAAATTCAATATAAAAAAGGTTTCCATCAAGGCGACACGATTTTTGAAGCTTATTAGGTATTATGTATCCTGCTAATTCGTGGATTTGCATTCCCGGATATCTTCGTTTTAATGAGATCCAACATGAAATATGTTTTATTATTATCTTGAAATAATATCTAAAAAAAACTTGGTTAGATAGATACCTACCACTGTTAAAACTGTAGGTACTCTTCTGAGTCTGTACGGCTGAGATTCGTACCTTGCATAATTGTCTGGTTGGTTGCCGGGGTCAAGCTTGGCGAAGAGCACCAGTCCTCGGCAGTCTTGGAGGCGCTGTTATTCACTACAGAAATAGAGGTATATTAATTGATAGTCCTGTTAGCCCATACGTGCAGATCTAACAAAGGAGAAGCCGACGGTCTTGTCTTAAAGCACATCAAAGAACCTAGTTACTATCATCACACTAGCTAGACTCCCACCACAACAAGACGATCACTGGCCACAATATCATTATATATCTACCTTTTAGGGTTATAAGTAAAGTAAATTAGAAAATACAGATAGGAGACGAAAAAACTAAGTGTGCGTTTACAATGCGAAGGTTTTTCACTGAACACTATTATGCACGTTGAGACATGTGCATACAATGGGGTCAGTGAGCTCTCTGTAGGTACATTTTCGTGAATGTAGGTACTACATTCACTCAATTACAGACAGAATACTGTTCAGTTCACTGTTCACTGTCAGTTTTCCACACTGAACTGTCTCGCCAACCGGCCGCAGCCGCCACTGTCTCCAGCTCCTCAACTTGTTTTAACAACTAGCAGATCAGTCGATGTGATAGTTGGTTTCCCTTCGACTATTGATTGGTCCAGAAATGGCAGGTGCGTCAGTTCCGGTTCCGCAGTGAAATCGACCGTCGAGACGATTTATATGCCTTATCTTATTTTATGTTACTTATTTGCCTAATGTTTATTTACAAACGATTCACGAAACATTAACCAATTTTGTTTGTAATGTATTTTCGATGGAGTGGTTCTAACCGGTGCGATGTTCCGACGGAGATAAGCGATAGATGAGCCCGACCTCTTCATTCCGGGGTCGAGTGATACCGCCTCCGCTGCACAGCCGGGCACTGTCTTCGAATCCGGTCACCCAATTCTCAATTCACACAGCATCATAACCGCTATCGTGTGCTTTCCGGATACCTTCTAGATAACTGATACACTAAACATAGATCAATAATTTTATAATTCATGCGGAACAAATATCTCCATAATACTCCATATCGTACAAAAAAAACCAAGTCGGAAATCGAATCCGTGACCTCCTGCGTCGTAGGCGGTCCGTCGCCCGCGCGCTGTCCCTATGTACCTCTTGCATGCCCTGGTGTTGAAGACGCTTGTGGTACACTGGTAGGGTGGTAGGTGGGACAAGTCGACGGGTTCAATGGTTTATTAGGTGGCCGTGGGATGTAGTTGACTAGGTTAAGTATCAGTTAAGTTGTTTAGTAAGTCATAGGCTATTATTATTATTATAAGTGATTAAGCATCGCCTAAGGTGCAAGCGCACTACGCGTCAGCGGAACTGCGCGGCCGCGGCGCGGCACTGCCCGTCACATTAGAACATCGCCTTAGGTGCAATGCAAGCGCACTACGCGTCAGCGGAACTGCGTGGCCGCGGCGCGGCACTGCCCGTCACATTAGAACATCGCCTTAGGTGCAAGCGCACTACGCGTCAGCGGAACTGCGCGGCCGCGGCGCGGCACTGCCCGTCAAATTAGAACAAATGATGAAAAAGGCCGCGCGGCTTATTTAGTGGTTTTATTCTAATTTGACTTAAAGTGCCGCGGCCGCGCAGTTCGTTTCGCATAGTTCGCGTAGTGCGTTTGCACTGTTAGGGTTAAACAAATGTTAATAATGTTATAGGGATTGTAAATAATTGTCAATGTTGGGAGCTACATGCAGCTATCACGGTAGTAGCAGCGCGCACACGTGGCGCCTCGCTCCACGTGTCTCGGTAGTAGCAGCGCGCACACGTGGCGCCTCGCTCCACGTGTCTCGGTAGTAGCAGCGCGCACACGTGGCGCCTCGCTCCACGTGTCTCGGTAGTAGCAGCGCGCACACGTGGCGCCTCGCTCCACGCAGGGTTGCCAACCGTACGAGGTTCCTCGTACAAATACGAGATTTTTGGTCTTCCGTACGAGGTACGAGGGCACTATCAACCTCGTACAATTATGTACGAGATTTTGACATAAAATAACACTTGTCGCATTGGCGCGATGATTGTCTATAGTTTGCTCGCTATCCCACGAACCAAGAAATCCCCGAGAAATAAAACATTTCGTTCTTCGCATTACTTGTCTGTCGCCTTGATCACACATGTCATAAATAAAAAAAAATCTCGTGCAAAAATAAAAAGAAAAACGATGCGAATGAGGATGTTCCTGATATAATATTTGGAAATGAAAACTGAGACTAGAAGTACATAGTTACCTATGCAAAGTTTTCAACCTACAAACAAATCTCGTTCATTAGTTATTTACGATAGTAATATTAAGGATTATTTTAATACAAAGTGATGTTTTATTTAGAAGAAACTTGCAATAGTTTATTTCGTTGTGTAAAACGTCCTAAATTCAACAGTTTGATATGCATTAATTTTGGTTTAGTCACCTTTTAGAGGCAAGTACGAGGTTCGAAAGCCATAATACGAGATTTTTAGCTGCTTAGTACGAGGAAAAAAAATCTATGGTTGGCAACCCTGGCTCCACGTGTCTCGGTAGTAGCAGCGCGCACACGTGGCGCCTCGCTCCACGTGTCTCGGTAGTAGCAGCGCGCACACGTGGCGCCTCGCTCCACGTGTCTCGAGTCGCCCACACCGCACAGTACAACCACTCGAGATAACGCCGAGTATCTCGTTCCCTTCGCACCACCTCCACGCGACTCTCACCTCTAAACAACTCATATCAGTGCTTGCTCTTCGAACTGCTGGCACGTGAATCTTACCGACTCTAAACAACTCATATCAGTGCTTGCTCTTCGAACTGCTGGCACGTGAATCTTACCGACTCTAAACAACTCATATCAGTGCTTGGTCTTCGAACTGCTGGCACGTGAATCTTACCGACTCTAAACAACTCATATCAGTGCTTGCTCTTCGAACTGCTGGCACGTGAATCTTACCGACTCTAAACAACTCATATCAGTGCTTGCTCTTCGAACTGCTGGCACGTGAATCTTACCGACTCTAAACAACTCATATCAGTGCTTGCTCTTCGAACTGCTGGCACGTGAATCTTACCGACTCTAAACAACTCATATCAGTGCTTGGTCTTCGAACTGCTGGCACGTGAATCTTACCGACTCTAAACAACTCATATCAGTGCTTGCTCTTCGAACTGCTGGCACGTGAATCTTACCGACTCTAAACAACTCATATCAGTGCTTGCTCTTCGAACTGCTGGCACGTGAATCTTACCGACTCTAAACAACTCATATCAGTGCTTGGTCTTCGAACTGCTGGCACGTGAATCTTACCGACTCTAAACAACTCATATCAGTGCTTGGTCTTCGAACTGCTGGCACGTGAATCTTACCGACTCTAAACAATCTATTATTGTATTCAAAGCATATTCAGGCATACTATACTATTTACCTGACAGTGTATCCGATGTGCCACGTAGTGACAATAGTGTCCAAAACTGTTCATTTGTAACCGACTTCAGGAGGAGGTTCAATGTTATGTATGATTAGTATTAATTCGTAATATTCGTGTTACGGCTCTAGCGCCATTAGCGCCAACGCCAACTACGCTCGGTTAGATAGAGCACGGATAGAGCACACCTGCACTGGGGGTGGGCGCGGGTTCGAGTCCTACTGACTTACGCACTATAATACTAAATCTTAGTAATTTATTGTAGGTACCTATGTTCGTCGATTTCTCCGACTATTATGATTTTAAAAATTCATTTGCTTTTATTGTAAAGAAATTGATCGAGAATTGATCCCATAAAAAGTATTCCTGGGGGTGAGTATTTACTTACCCCGTCAAGTTTGACAAGTATTCCTGGGGGTGAGTATTTACTTACCCCGTCAAGCTTGACAAGTATTCCTGGGGGTGAGTATTTACTTACGGCGAGCGGAGCGAGCCGGCGTATTTTTTTACTTTCATGTTTGGTCATAAATAAATTAAGACAAATATGAAAAAAAGAAATAACATCGAGCGAAACAAGCAAACAAGCCCTGAAACGTTTGGAGAGTTGTTTGTTCAACAAGCAAACAAGCCCTGAAACGTTTGGAGAGTTGTTTGTTCAAACAAGCCCTGAAACGTTTGGAGAGTTGTTTGTTCAACAAGCAAACAAGCAAACAAGCCCTGAAACGTTTGGAGAGTTGTTTGTTCAACAAGCAAACAAGCAAACAAGCCCTGAAACGTTTGGAGAGTTGTTTGTTCAAACAAGCCCTGAAACGTTTGGAGAGTTGTTTGTTCAACAAGCAAACAAGCCCTGAAACGTTTGGAGAGTTGTTTGTTCAAAAACGTTTGGAGAGTTGTTTGTTCAACAAGCAAACAAGCCCTGAAACGTTTGGAGAGTTGTTTGTTCAACAAGCAAACAAGCCCTGAAACGTTTGGAGAGTTGTTTGTTCAACAAGCAAACAAGCAAACAAGCCCTGAAACGTTTGGAGAGTTGTTTGTTCAACAAGCAAACAAGCCCTGAAACGTTTGGAGAGTTGTTTGTTCAACAAGCAAACAAGCAAACAAGCCCTTGAACGTTTGGAGAGTTGTTTGTTCAAAAACGTTTGGAGAGTTGTTTGTTCAAAAACGTTTGGAGAGTTGTTTGTTCAACAAGCAAACAAGCAAACAAGCCCTGAAACGTTTGGAGAGTTGTTTGTTCAAAAACGTTTGGAGAGTTGTTTGTTCAAAAACGTTTGGAGAGTTGTTTGTTCAAAAACGAATGCAAAATAAGTAACAGCGATGTAATGAAGTGAGCCGCAACCAGATTTGAAATTGGTGAGACAAGACAAATAAGCTAAGAAGATGAATGAGTTAAGTTTTTTTTGGCGATTAACAACTAAATAGGACACGATACTCCTACCTACCGAAATATAAACATATTCTAAATAGGACACGATACTCCTACCTACCGAAATATAAACATATTCTAAATAGGACACGATACTCCTACCTACCGAAATATAAACATATTCTAAATAGGACACGATACTCCTACCTACCGAAATATAAACATATTCTAAATAGGACACGATACTCCTACCTACCGAAATATAAACACATTCTAAATAGGACACGATACTCCACCTACCGAAATATAAACATATTCTAAATAGGACACGATACTCCACCTACCGAAATATAAACATATTCTAAATAGGACACAATACTCCACCTACCGAAATATAAACATATTCTAAATAGGACACGATACTCCACCTACCGAAATATAAACATATTCTAAATAGGACACGATACTCCACCTACCGAAATATAAACATATTCTAAATAGGACACGATACTCCACCTACCGAAATATAAACATATTCTAAATAGGACACGATACTCCACCTACCGAAATATAAACATATTCTAAATAGGACACGATACTCCACCTACCGAAATATAAACATATTCTAAATAGGACACGATACTCCACCTACCGAAATATAAACATATTCTAAATAGGACACGATACTCCACCTACCGAAATATAAACATATTCTAAATAGGACACGATACTCCACCTACCGAAATATAAACATATTCTAAATAGGACACGATACTCCACCTACCGAAATATAAACATATTCTAAATAGAACACGGTACTCCTACCTACCGAAATATAAACATATTCTAAATAGGACACGATACTCCACCTACCGAAATATAAACATATTCTAAATAGGACACGATACTCCACCTACCGAAATATAAACATATTCTAAATAGAACACGGTACTCCTACCTACCGAAATATAAACATATTCTAAATAGGACACGATACTCCACCTACCGAAATATAAACATATTCTAAATAGGACACGATACTCCACCTACCGAAATATAAACATATTCTAAATAGAACACGGTACTCCTACCTACCGAAATATAAACATATTCTAAAAAGTCCTGAGACACGTGTATACAATAGTTTTGTATTTTTAGTATTCTCTGTAAGTATCAAGCAAATCGGGCTATTGGTTAAAGAGTAACAAAAACACCAAGAAAACTTCAACCCCCCTTTTAACCCCTTAGGGGTGGAATTTCCAAAAATCCCTTCTTATCGGGAGCTTGTGTATTAAGAGGTATCTACCCTCAAAATTTCAGATTTCTAGCTTCAGCGGTTTGGGCTCGACCTTTTCCCCAGAAAATCGCTTGTTCTTTTACAGGTATGTATAATAACTAATAAGATGTTACGGACCCCTTCGTGCGCGAGTCTGACTCGCACTCGGTCAGTTTTTTTTTAAAAGCGGCTCGGTACAAAGTTGTTTGTTTTTGGGGTTCCGTACTATACTATTACTGAGGCTCCGCTGTCCTTCTGTCCGTCTGTCACCAGGCTGTATCTCATGAACCTTTATAAGGCAGTTGAAATTTTCACAGATGATGTATTTCTATTGCCGCTATAACAACAAATACAAAAAATCAGAATAAAATAAATATTTAAAAGGGGGCTCCAACCAAACGCCTACTGAACCTGACCAGATTGAACCTGCGAGTCCTAGTGGGGACACTCACAGGACACTGCCCACTAAACAAACACCTTTTCACCATCGGAGCAACAGACAGCCCCCTCTGCAGAGGGTGTCTCAGCGACGAAGAATCAGCTGCCCACGTAGTCCTGGAATGCGAGGGAGTAACGGCGCAAAGACACGAAATCCTCGACCAACCGAGGTCACTCCGCGAAGCCTGTGAACACCCCAGGAAGATTCTGCGCTTCTGGACGGAATTAGGCTGGCTGCGCTAGCAGAAACCACGCACAATGGACCAACCCGAGTCTCAGTGCGGATACAAGAGTACCTACACATACATACATACATACATACATACAAGGGGGCTCCCATACAACAAACGTGTTTTTTTTTTTTTTTTTAAACGATTTTTTTACCGTTTTTACAAGTAATGGTACGGAACCCTTCGTGCGCGAGTCTGACTCGCACTTGGCCAGTTTTATTTGCCACAAGGAAACTTCGCACGTGGCACGAAGCTACTTCTGATCCCGGAAACAGCATGAGGAGTCGTGCACAGAAGGCAATATAAGCGAAAAATATATGGTTTTGTTATGTGTGTTTTGTAATAGTGTTTCCAGTGTTTGTGTTTACCTGAAGGGCGTAGGAGCAGCGAGGAAGACATAATTGGTTCCGTAGGCGCCGGTCAGCAGCACGGGCAGCGCCAGCAGCAGCGCCAGCCGCACCTGCCAGCGGCCCCATCCGCCGCACCACGCCTCGCCCTCATCACCGCGCCCAGCGCTGGACATGTGCTGGCACACACCACACCACGCCTAGTTACACGCGGACCTCGATGAGGTGGATATCGCTGGCGGGAGTGGACGCGACCCGTTACGATGTATTGTTCTGTGGACGCGGCTGTCGCGGAGCGGCGCCGGCGCAGCAATGACACTGACGACAGCGAGGAGCGCCGACACCGCCAGCTGGCCTCAGCACATCGCAACAAAAACAACTCTACTAACAAGGGATTCGGTTCAGTTTGCAATGAAGCGGAGAGCCGCGCCATTTGAATGCTCCAGCGGCCACGTGCCAGCGTGTAAACACTAAAATAAATATTGCACTAGCACCCCGCCCCGCCCCGCCCCGCCCCGCCCTGTGCGTGAATACCTTCACTTGTTACTACACACACACCTACATGTAAGTAGCATGTAGATATTTTAACTTGTTTATTTATTTATTTATTAAAGGAAAACCAGCAGCACATACAACAAATATAACAATTAAGAAAATGGAAACAGAAGACTATTAAAAGGTTTTCACGTGTAAGAAGAATAACAGATACATAAGAAGTGTGAACAAGCAAAGTAAACATATAACCTACAATACTACAATTGGCCTACTAATAGAATTGACGTACCTACATAGCAAAAATATCTATATAATAAATGATAAATATGAGATAAAAAACAAGCAATAACATTAGCAATTAGCATTAGCATTAGCAATATTGGTTAAAAAACAAATCTATTAAAAATAACTCGTCTGTTAAACTTATCTCTAATCTATCCGATATCATCAATCAAAGTAGGTATTGGAGTAATAAGAAAAAACCCTTACTAATACTAATATATGATAGGTTTAAATCACTTTCTATTCATACAAACTCAATGTTAGGTATGTTCTCTTTAGATCAATGGGTCACTAGTCTGAATATCTCAGATTTTTTTAGACCGGATATAGAGTGTGTTACAAACCCTAAACGTCAATATCACGAATTAACCTTAAAAAACATGTGTACTGACTTTTTAAATAAACAGTATCCTACTTATTACAAGATATTTACAGATGGCTCAAAAGATAACTTAGGAATTGGGGCTTCATTTTACGATTCACAGAACGATATCTCTTTAATGTTAAATCGATCGATGCAAATATTTGTATTATGTAAGCTGAGCTTGTAGCTATCTATGAGGCATTGTCCTACGTAGAATCAATGAATTATAACAATGTTGTTATCTTGTCCGATTCAAGGAGTTCGCTTCAACACCTAGCTCGGTGTACCTCGGTGTTTCGAGGCTTACCAGTAGCCTATGCGATCTTAAAACTTCTAGTTAAGCTGCAGGCTCAATCCAGGATAGTATATTTACAGTGGATACCTTCACACATCGGTCTAAACGGAAATGAAAAAGCGGATAACTTAGCCAAGCAAGCTATTTCTGACGGTATTCAGGTTAATATTACCCCATCATTTCAAAATTACATACCTTTATTAAAAAAATATTGTTTTGACCTATGGAAGGAATATTTTGATGAAAGATCGAAAGAGAAAGGTATATGGTACCGCACGATCCAACCACACCCGATGCGCTCAGTGTGGATAGATAACAGACTATTGTGTAGACGGGAGATAGTAACAGCATTAAGACTCAGATCTGGACACATTCCGTGCAATAAATTTTCATTTCTGATGAAGAAAACTACCTCACCGAATTGCTCAACATGTAATATTGTCGATGATGTTTACCACGTCGTATTGATGGAATGTGTGCAGAACTCGCAAGAGATAAATAATTGTAATTTAGAATTTTCATTGATCGGCATTTGCAATAGTATTCTTTCAGATCCATTATCAGATGATGCCAAAAAATTGTACCTCTTAGTAAATAAGCGATTATGTAGTAGTAATTAGTTATGTTAATTATCAGGGTGCCTTATTCGCTTCAGTGAACAAACCCTTTGTAAAAAGTGATTAAAAAAAGAAAAAAAAAAAAGAAGTGTGAACAAGCAAAGTAAACATATAACCTACAATACTACAATTGGCCTACTAATAGAATTGACATACCTACATAGCAAAAATATCTATATAATAAATGATAAATATGAGATAAAAAACAAGCAATAACATTACTAAAGCAAAGAATAAAAACTGAATTTACAATCCGCACTACATTAAGTAGGTACTCGCATGCCAATATAGAGCCATCCTCATTATCCTCGCCGGATGGTGAGACAAAGTCAGAGCTGAGCCGCCGTCTCACGGAGTTAACGCTGGAACAGAAGAGGTCCAGATCTATTTGCTTGGAGAGTTTATTAAAATGGTCGCCAACTCGCCACAAAAACGAATTCTGACGATAATTATAAGTTCTAACTTTTGGAATGTGAATGATTTTGTTAAATCTGAATCTTTTTTGGGGAACATTTAGTGATATTTTGTTAAGAAGTTCGAGGCAATTAATATGGTTATTAATTATTTTGAGTAGAAATAGCAGGTCACCAATATCGCGCCTTTTACTTAGCGTAAGAAGAAGAAAATAGCAGGTCACCAATATCGCGCCTTTTACTTAGCGTAAGAAGGTGGAATTTAAGGCAAATATCAATGTAGTGTCACGGGTTCCTGCTCTGCCAGGCTAGCATAAATTTGAGCGGGAATCCGGGATAAATTTTCCTGTCCTACCTCTGAGGGAACTATCACTATAAAATAAAAAAAATATGAACTCTGATACCTTATATTCAACTTCTACAATAATTTCCACTCTTTAAACACCAATGGTTTTATAACACTCTTTATGACTACCCTTATTACTATGTTTACACACCGGCTATAGTTATGCTTAAAAATGCATCTAAATTTTACAAGGTAATGCATCGACCGCTCAGTGATGATCACCACTTCCGACCGGGCGCTCAAGAGATTTTCTCCCAAAAGATAATAATGAAAACAAAGCTAGGCCCTCAGTTGCTAGGTCTAAAATGGTGATGAGCACTGGGGTGAACTGATTCGCAAATAAACTCAAGCTCTAAATTTCAACTTTCCACATTGTAGGTTTTCTTTCTAATAATATAGTAATAAAAAATTAAATAATTTTTCCAGTTATGCAAAGGATAGGCTAGCGAGACCACAATTACTATAAATGTGTGCCTAGGTTGGGCAGGCTTATTCTGGGTGAAAGGCCAGTTGACTCTTTCCGGACCTATTTACAAAATGAACCCGTGGAATTTAAGTTTATAGTAACCTCGATTGCCAATGCCTCCCGTTGTTCCTATGCTTCCCTAAGCCAAATCCTAACCTAATTCTATATATCAAAATCAACCGATGCTACTTCACTCCCTACCTACAGACTATAATGAAAACCCTTACACACTTAATCCAGCTGAGACTAAAAACGAGAAATTATTCTATTATAAAACAACCAATACAAACACGCCCTAGGATTCTGGAAAAATCGACGAAGGGGAACCGACCCCAAATAGTTTGGAAAGAACACACCTCTAGAAGCACATGACGCCGCCCATCCGCCGTCGACACGTATACACCTCGAATCCCGGAGTCCGCTCCTGTCTCTCGGTGCTCTGTGCCCGGCGCTTTATCTCCGACGACCGGGAAAACGCCTCACACGCTGCTTCCCCTCGCTAGAGAGCTGGCCTCGCCGACAGTCAAAGCTCGTACTCCCGGGATCTTCGATCCCGTACGCTTCCTGTATCTGTAGTTCTCTTTGTTCCCTCCACAACTTGGGGTCTCGTGCTGGCTGCCAACGCTCCTGGATCACCGGTGTTCGCCAATCCTTGCCAATTCTCTTCCCTCAGCGTTCCTCGTCAATGATGGTCGTCTTGCGGCACGGTCTGCGGCAAGACTTCCAGGAACCAGCGGCTCCAGAGATGCTTCGGAATTGACGCCCGGGATATGCAGCCACCTCGACAATTTCTTTCTGACCACCACCAGCAAAGCTTCGCCTCTAAAACTTTTTCCAGAATGATCCTGACCGTCGCCTGTTGGGGTTTTTATATGACTAGATCTACGGAACATTCTCGAAGCTCAAATTCACTTCCGCTTGCTTCTCGCCGCCAGGGCATCCCACGGTGGACGCACTATGGTCCTATTTATTTGTTGAATCTTTTGTTATTATTGTTTTCTTGAGTTTTTCCTTTTGGGTCCTGGCCTCTCGGTAAATCGCTTCCCGTGTTCCTTTCATGGTCCCGAACCCAGTGACGATATTTTCCTCGACACAAAATGTTAGCATATTCTTCTCCTCAACAATGTCGCACATTATTACCTGCTATATGCTTTGACCTAGTATGTTTTTTGACTGAGTAATTTTTCAATTTGACCTGTGTGTGTAGTTTATATTAGATAATTTATTTGTGAAAATCAATTTATGATGTGAATAAAATATAATAGGTATTTATATATATAGTTTACATATTATGTATAGGTAGGTAAGCTAATGATTATAATAATTTATGTGATTTATTTAAATATGTTGTGTTTTAGCCTTATAATAATTTTGATTTTATTTATATTTCATATCTAATCTTAAGTGACTACTGTAATTGGTTAGTTTTAATCGTGTTAGTTACTCAATAAATAAAATACAAATATTCACGAAAACCCGATTTCTTGAGTAATTCCAACCCGAGCCTCCATTGGCCGTTTCAGAAGTAAATTCTAAGGTTGATAAACCTCGCGATTCCTTTATTGTTTATTTGACCGCTACAACCCTTGATTTCCGACCACTGTCTTACCGTAACAACGATGTGCGTGTGTTGTGTTCGTTCTCCCAGTACTTTTAGGTACTACTAGATGGCGCTCCTCGCGGGGAAGCCTTTCTTGTGATTTCTTGATGAGTTCAGTGCCTCATCCTCTGGTTTTCTCGGAGGATGCTGGATGTCCGTGCCTTCACCCTTTTAGACCGACGACAATGATTTTTCTCCAGCGCATTCGCTATTTCCCCGCCGGGACACGCCTTCCACCTTCCACTTCTTGTCGATAGATGGCGCTTTTTGTGCCTTATCGATTACATGGAATTGTTAGAACCTTGGTTCTGTTTGTAAGACATTTGATTCCTTTTCCCACCGGTAGATGGGATTAGTCGTCACGAAATCGTTTTTACTTGTGACAGTAGTTAGATGAACTGTATGGGACCTTAAGACGGAAGCAAAGATATTTAATAAATTTGATTTGTACCCGCTCGATTCTGTTGATATAGATATCGTATCGTGGACTCCAGATCTGAGAAGCGTATTCGAGTATGCTTCGTACATATGTGCAGAATACAATTTAGAAAGTTTTACATCTATTAAAGCTGGCTGAGCTTCTCGTTATGGAACCCAATGCTTATTGTATGAAATCATTATGAAATAAACTTAGACAAGACATCGAACGGTCTGAGATGATGTGGCAACTGGAAATAGACGGAACATTGAGTAGGTAGGTAACCTTCACTTCTTATCTAATTAATATAATTTATTCAAATAAAGATTCATGGTCGTTTATTGATACAGTGATGATGACCCAAAAACATAAAAGAAAGGCTTAAATTGAATGAAAGGCTACATTCAATCTCGGATCACCAAAAACGAAGAGTTTAACAACGGTAGAGGCTCCATTCATAAATGAACAAGGTTGAAATCTACTAAACAAACAATTGCGGAGAAGGTTCCGGCTACCTAGTACCTACCTCATAGGTAACCTACGCGAAAATAATCACACTGATCTCCCGTTGCCCAGACTCTCTTGAAACTGGTGCCTCGGGAGAGCAGCACCAGTGCTGGACGTTATCACATATCTATTGTAATATTTAAGTATTATTATTAGCTTTCGTTTACTTTTTGTTAACATTAAGTTGATACTTTGTGTTAACATACTCTGTACTTGTAATTGCCTCTGTATGCTGCTACTTCAAATGCATATTGCCTCTCGCGGAATGAGTACCTACACTGGTGACCTGTGCTACAGGCTATCCCATTTATTAGATAATGCGCTCAGGATGGTGTTGTTCCTACTCCCGTGCAGCCTGCAGTGCATCTAATGTCCAATGCATCTAATGTCCAATGCATGTTAATTTTCCCCAATTTTTGACCATTTTTCAAAAAGTGTTATTTTTAAAGACTTACTTTTATTTTTCCTGTAAAAGATAGATCTATATCCACAAATGCCACACCTACACATTCTACATGGATCGCTCCAAAAACTTCGGAGATTTCGGGGGGTTAACTTTTTTACTTTTTCAAATATTTCAAAAAGGCTTATTCCACTAATCCCCGTTGGCTATCCCCGTCAACGGGGATAACTGAACTTTTTGTTCATTATTCCCCGTTGACGCCGATGAGAAACTCGTAATGGGGATTAGTGAACTAAAAAGTTCATTAATCCCCATTGCGTCAAAAATAAAATACGAATACATATAAGAATCAGGTTTTCATTAGTTTTTAAGGTAAGGACTCGCTTATTGATTAAAGTATGAATCCAACAAAAACATACACTATTACACAAACTATTTTGAAATGTTTCTTTTAAAGGTTTCTTTTGTTTAAATTTTCAACATCACAATTTGTAGTGAAAATGAGCGATTAAACGAGACCATAAGGGTTTCGAGACCGATCTCGACTCCCTGACATTAAACGAGACCTAAGGGTTTCGAGACCGATCTCGACTCCCTGACATTAAACGAGACCATAAGGGTTTCGAGACCGATCTCGAGTCCCTGACATTAAACGAGACCATAAGGGTTTCGAGACCGATCTCGACTCCCTGACATTAAACGAGACCATAAGGGTTTCGAGACCGATCTCGACTCCCTGACATTAAACGAGACCATAATGGTTTCGAGACCGATCTCGACTCCCTGACATTAAACGAGACCATAAGGGTTTCGAGACCGATCTCGACTCCCTGACATTAAACGAGACCATAAGGGTTTCGAGACCGATCTCGACTCCCTGACATTAAACGAGACCATAAGGGTTTCGAGACCGATCTCGACTCCCTGACATTAAACGAGACCATAATGGTTTCGAGACCGATCTCGACTCCCTGACATTAAACGAGACCATAAGGGTTTCGAGACCGATCTCGACTCCCTGACATTAAACGAGACCATAAGGGTTTCGAGACCGATCTCGACTCCCTGACATTGTTGATGATGACATCTACTTACCTGGTCTGAGAGCAATACGTAAGAAGAGTACTGATCCGGCGCTGCTGTGGGAAATTGTTTTGCCCAAAGATTTAAATCGTTAATCTTAGGTTTCGGCTGAGACCTAAGGGCGAATTAATTGAGAAAGTTTTCGTTTTCTTACGGTTTCCTTGTACCTACATTGTACTTATACCAAACATTAAGCTACTTGCAGCGCCCCTACCGGAAAGAGAGGAACTATACTTTAGAGCGCATTCACACAGCATCCGTTTCCGTGATGGAGCATGGCGTAAGTAGTTGTAGGAGCAGGTTCAGAGAGCCTCCAGTATTCCGTCGGTATGCAAGTAAACGATTGTTCCCATCCCAATCCCAACCTGTAGCGAAGGATTCGTAAAAAACGATCCTAAAATAAAGCCGGCCAAGTGCGAGTCGGACTCGCGCACAAAAGGTTCCGTACCATTATTTATAAAAACGGCAAAAAATCACGTTTGTTGTATGGGAGCCCCCTTAAATATTTATTTTATTCTGTTTTTTAGTATTTGTTGTTATAGCGGCAACAGAAATACATCATCTGTGAAAATTTCAACTGTCTAACTATCACGGTTCATGAGATACAGCCTGGTGAAAGTCGGACTGACGGACAGCGAAGTCTAGTGACAGGGTCCCGTTTTTTACCTACTGTACCATTTCTTCATATGCATTGCAACTGCATTTTAGAATACAGTTTTGGCAACTCTGCCAAGTCCGCGACTGAACGAAACCTTTACAAAATTTAATTAAAATTAATACATAGGATTCTACATCTTCTACTTCTACATCCTCGAGTGTAGCTTGTAACATTACCGCATCTGTGGCTGTAGGAGGTACTTACAAGCAAGTAGAGAGGATTTACGCAGTGTAGCTTGTAACATTACCGCATCTGTGGCTGTAGGAGGTACTTACAAGCAAGTAGAGAGGATTTACGCAGTGTAGCTTGTAACATTAGGTACCGCATCTGTGGCTGTAAGAGGTACTTACAAGCAAGTAGAGAAGATTTACGGAGTGTAGCTTATAACATTACCGCATCTGTGGCTGTAAGAGGTACTTACAAGCAAGTAGAGAGGATTTACGCAGTGTAGCTTGTAACATTACCGCATCTGTGGCTGTAGGAGGTACTTACAAGCAAGTAGAGAGGATTTACGCAGTGTAGCTTGTAACATTAGGTACCGCATCTGTGGTTGTAGGAGGTACTTATAATCAAGTAGAGAGGATTTACGGAGTGTAGCTTGTAACATTACCGCATCTGTGGCTGTAGGAGGTACTTACAAGCAAGTAGAGAGGATTTACGCAGTGTAGCTTGTAACATTAGGTACCGCATCTGTGGCTGTAAGAGGTACTTACAAGCAAGTAGAGAAGATTTACGGAGTGTAGCTTGTAACATTACCGCATCGGTGGCTGTAAGAGGTACTTACAAGCAAGTAGAGAGGATTTACGCAGTGTAGCTTGTAACATTACCGCATCTGTGGCTGTAGGAGGTACTTACAAGCAAGTAGAGAGGATTTACGCAGTGTAGCTTGTAATATTAGGTACCGCATCTGTGGTTGTAGGAGGTACTTACAATCAAGTAGAGAGGATTTACGGAGTGTAGCTTGTAACATTACCGCATCTGTGGCTGTAGGAGGTACTTACAAGCAAGTAGAGAGGATTTACGCAGTGTAGCTTGTAATATTAGGTACCGCATCTGTGGTTGTAGGAGGTACTTACAATCAAGTAGAGAGGATTTACGGAGTGTAGCTTGTAACATTACCGCATCTGTGGCTGTAGGAGGTACTTACAAGCAAGTAGAGAGGATTTACGGAGTGTAGCTTGTAACATTACCGCATCTGTGGCTGTAGGAGATGCCTACAAGTACAAGGGTACACTAGGCTGGGCCTGAATCGTGGGAACCAATTAGATATACCTACTTACCCAAAATAGTTTTGCGTTGCTGTTGAATAATAAAAACAAGAGATTTCACGATATACCTTTTTTATCACTTTATGACAAGTTTAAAGAAAGGTTGGGTTACAGCCTCAGACTAAGTATGACTTAGTCTGAGGTTACAGCAGTCTTATTGTCTAACTCAACTGGTAATCTTTTTTTTTTAAATTTATTTAAGGGCTTTATCGCTTAGCGATAACATCACCCAAACTGGTAATCGTAATCGACTTCATTTTTGACATTTGAAACCTAGCCTGGACTTCGATTGTCACTTTCGTATTGTGTAAATAGTTGACACATGCAACACCATTACCAGCGAAACTTAAGCCCAGGTTCGGTCGGACACTACTGTAGGTATTGTATGTAACTAGCCAGTACTTGCTAATCCAAATTAGGTTTAAAACAGAATGCACATAGATATGCATCGATATAAATTTTTATCGAAGTAGACATGACAAAATGTGCGAGCACAACGTTATCAATTATCAGCCGGGCGCAGAGAGTGTTCGATAGGCTGTGGCGGCTCACCTGTGCCGTGTTGTGGCGGCGACGGCAGTGCACAGCGAGATGGCGGCGCATGCGCAGGCTCGCGAGCCCGAGGAGCGAGAGGCCCCTGCCGCCGAGGCGCTGGAGGCCGCGCTGCACACTCTGGGGCCGCTGGGCCTCTACCAGGGGTACACGCTGCTGCTGCTCTGCATCCCCAACCTGCTGGCGCCCATGTACTCGCTCAACTTCATCTTCGTGGCTGACCAGGTGCCGTTCCGGTGAGATCACAGATCTTCCACATCACACAGCTACCGCGTACCTACCTACTCTCATCTCATCATTTTCCCAGTTCTGGTGAGCAGGGCGGCCTTGTTAATCATGTTTGATATAGTCGTCGGAAGTTGTAGATTTTTGTAATATTAGGCTGTGTTTGGTCATATTTTTTTCTTCATTCCGGAAATATGCACGTCATCTCGCGGCAGACGTGTCCATGGCCGCACGCAGCCCTCGGCGGCGCGGGCGCAGCGCTATCACACGATAAGCTAAACAAGCTGTTTCATTACGAGCCTCTTATCTTCAGCCGACGTCACTAAGATTTCATAAGAGAATCATTCATAATAAGATTACTACCTTACCTACTTATGTATTCGAGAACATATTATTTTTAATTTCATCTACAAGATTAGCCGCATGCCACATGCCGGTTAAACAAACCATCGAGGGTAACCCTAACCGCATACCGGGTAAACAAACCATCGAGTGTAACCGCATACCGGGTAAACAAACCATCGAGTGTAACCGCATACCGGGTAAACAAACAATCGAGGGTAACCGCATACCGGGTAAACAAACCATCGAGGGTAACAGCATACTGGGTAAACAAACCATCAAGGGTAACGGCATACCGGGTAAACAATCATCGAGCGAGGGTAACTCACACAGTTATCTGCTCTGATTGAATGCACAAGCGATAACCTCTATCTACCCATACTTCTACATATACTTACTATAATATTATAAATGCGAAAGTGTGCTCGTTGGTTTGTTTGTTTGTTTGTCCTTCCTTCACGCCCTAACTAAGCAACCAATCGGCTTGAGTTTTGGCATGGAATTAGTTGAATGGATGGAGAGTAACTGATTCCAACGCGTGCGGAGCACGACCAGCAGCTACTTTCTAAATATTGTGAAAAAATTATCTCTTCGAAAGAATAATCCCAGCTTTTTGTAGACATGTTGGTGTGCAGAGAAAGGTTTCGTCCAGGGGCCGCTATATCAGAAATACATAATGTGCATTCGTAACCTAGGAAATACAACATCTATCGGCCTCTTGTAAACCACTCGTTATCAAACTACCTACCTAGGTACAAGTATAATCTTGTGATACTACCTGAATCAAATAAATAAAAACACATAACTAGTCCACACTGAATGGTCGTAAAAATATGCAGGGTGTTACAAAAATGAAGGAGCAAACATTCAGTGTAGCTCTAATCATGCCGTGGTTATTCCAGATGCGCAGTGCCGGAATGCGAGGGCGGCGCCCCGGCGAGCTGGCAGTACGCGGCCGCGGCGCCCGCCGCACTGCTGCAGGACGCGCCGCCCTGCGAGCGCCCCGTGCCCGCCAACGGTTCCTCCTCCGCGCTCACCTGCAGTCCCGGTTACTACCTCGACACCATGCAGCCCTGCGACCAGTTCGTCTACGAATCGATGGACACAACGACGTTTGCAGAGGTACGTACAGTGTACTACCATGGAGTAACTAATAGTCCATGGTAGTACCTACAAGCTCGACACATACTACTTTGCCTAATACATTATCGTACGTAATCTATCCTACGTTTTTGAACTAGTAAGGAGTCCGTTCTGCCTACTATTCCCAGCTCAATCCCCTTTCGTAATGGGAGCCTGGCTTCAATTTGCCCATTACTCGTGGTTCTACCAAATTTTCCATAACATCGATCGTCGTCATACTAAAATTAGGTTTAAAGGAAAGGAGTGCAAATGTGTGTAGAATGTGTATGTTTGTTGTTCGTTCGCGTTCGAGATGCAGAGGGGATGATGAAACTTGTTCACTTGGGCGGCACGTCGGGGCGCCACGCCGCTAGTTAAAATAACAAAATAAATAAAATAACAAATCGTTTATTTCAGACCTAGTGGTCCATATACATGTACACAGTTACAAAATTACTAGTACCTAATATACAATTATTTTAAACACAAACTGGAAAACAAGTACAAACTTAGTGACAGGGGCCAGGGGAGAGGGAGGGCAGGTATGCACTCCGCAGTGTTGCCAGTGCCTTCACCGAGTTTCGGACGATCCGCTGTCGGAAAAAGGACGATTTTTGAACAAATAGGACGGCTAAAGAAAACATTAATTAATTATGATTTTAATGAAAAAATATACCCAAAAGGCTTCGATCAAAAATTTCCGGCTTTGCCGGCCCCCCTTAGATTCACAATGCGCACCCCAAAACCTTCAGTAGCAAAGGAGAACCATTTTGACATGTTAGGGAAGCTTTTCAACTAGTGTCAGTTTAGCGTTCTGACAAAAAGCATGGGTAAGTGCTCGTACAAAAAATGCAAGAATCACTCGTCCAAAGTGCTGAAAAAGGATCGAATTTCTTATTTTCAGTAAGTTTAAATATATTTTTTACCCGTATATTGAGATGTGAGTCATATACTTGTGAAATCAGCATAAAATATTGTTGTTTGGTTTGCCTATGTTAAAATATTAATTTTGTTATAAATTGATAAATGGAGAGGCTATTTCTTCTAAAAAAAAATTTTTCGTCTATAGTATGTATTAATATATTTTTCATAAAAATAAGTTTAATATTACTAGTTGATTTTTAAAATAACTAGTTGACCCGCCCTAAAATTTTATTTGCGTAGACTCTCTAATAAAAGAAAGACTAGGTACTTACCTACCTACCAGAAGTATGAATTTATAAAACGCTTACTTTTTTTCCCGTAAAAAAAACTCGTGCAAAGCCGCAGACAGGAACCAGATCTTTTTAATCTAGAGTGCCTGCCTGAAATTGTATTTTAAGTTTAAATTATTGTATGTCTGAAATGACCCTTTTGTATGAATACCTACTGTTGAGACACCAATTTATAGTTTCATCAATAAATGATTCGTTATCTTTACCTGAATTCTGTTAATTAATCCTTATAGAAAATAAACTGAGTAGGTAGGTATATAATTCTCAGGTAGGTACCTACCTACTTACAAAATAAAATAAAATGAATTCGACTCCACCAATCTCTTGTTCCGTATGGAAAAAACTTGTCAGGCTCTGCGCAAACTGTCTGCGTCAAAACAAAACGAAGACAATTTTGAGTGACATTTTTGTAAGGCTCTAGGTATCTACGGGGGAGGTCGCGAACACTTATTTTTGATCGAAGCCAAAAGGAAATAAATACACTTACATGCAGCGGTCAGAAGTTGTCGCATTCACGCGTCGTCGTCCGTTTCGTTTCACGCATTATTTTTTAAAAAGTTATTGTGGCTGGCTATTTGAAAAGGGACGGAAAAGGGACGGAATTTGAGAACGGACATCGAAGGGACGATGCGGCGTCTAAAAGGACGAAAATCGTCCCTTTTGGGACGTTCTGGCACCGCTGGCACTCCGTGCCAGGTGTAGGTTGCAAGCACTGAATGCACCCCTACCCAATGCCGCAGGAATCGGCCGTTCAGCCACTGCTTCCAGGAGGCTGTTTGTGGCAGCGCGGCGGCACAGCGAGCTCTTAGCACAGCTGGGAAGCTGCCGACACCCGCGACACAGCTAACATGCCCGACGACGCACTGCTCCAGCGCGGCAGCCACACCAACGCCCGGAAGGCGATATTGAATTGAACACGAAGGGCACTCAAACACTTCTTGGTATAGTTCGTCCACATGACAGGCTACATCTATAAAATGAGGTGCAAAATGCCATAAAAATGTTATTTCAACCGGAACTGAAGAACCACGAAGTCGCTGAGCTGTCCTGTTCGCCCTCGCCGCACGTGCCCTTCGCTCACATTCAACAGCATCTTGGATGCTGACTGCTGAGCTCTTCAATCGATGCATTTGCATAAATGCAGAAAAGCTTCTGAGAGGTGAGCCCCCCTGCCCCCCTGCCCCCCTGTCGCGCACCACATTCCAGCTTATACCCACTTATACCTACAGGGTATTACCCCATTTTACAATGTAAGTCTGACTATTTTATACCAATGCCTTATTAGGAATATAATATCAGCTAATATTACCTACTTGTTCTAAATCAGAAGTGTTTGACAAATCAAGAAAAAAAGTGTTTGGCAAATACGGGGATTTTTCTTTTGGTATAACCTAATTAACTGTTTCCTATAAACAGAAAATGACACTTTCCGTGGAAAGTCCCACTCTGAAACCAAACTGAGAATCATGTAAAACACATTACTTATTCAGCTCTGCATTTAATAGACAATTATCAAATATCAAAGACCTTAGCTATAATTGTCGCTAGTGAGATTGGCCTATTGTTTGACTTTGATGATAATAAATAACGACCGATGACTAATTATACCGACCGGTCAAATAACGACCGAATCGAGCGATGCTGTGGTCGCCCGGCTCTACGGCAACCTGAACCGCCCCGCTGCCGACCACCTTCCCACAGTCGGACAATGCGCGTGGGATGCGAACCTCGTGCTATGATCACTCCGCGCTGGCACTCTCTGATCTTTAAAAGACGTCCGCGAGTTTACGGTAACATTAAATAATTGTATGACGTTAGCGCCGTCGCTTTTGTGAAAGTAATCGAAGGGCCCTTGACACCTGCTGAGTGATGGTAACACCACGCACATGAGGGATATCTCTCTCTCTTCCCAGCTAGTTATCCCATACGGTGGTGGGTTCAGCTTTCCTTATTGATTTCTTCTACTTCGCTCTATCCTCAACGTCGTCTTCGGAAGCTTGACACTCTCTCATATCCTTTGACACTACATCTTTCCATCGTGTCCTGGGCCTCCCTCTGGACTTTCACCCGGGGATGGAAAGCTGTAGTGCTGAATTCTCTTAGACCTACTAGTCTAATTCCCTACATAGTCAGGCGGTCTTCTCTTCACGTGCCCATACCATCGCAGCCTACTCTCCTGCATCTTGTCGGCGATGTCACGAACGCCCAGGCTTCCTCGCACGTACTCATTACGGATTTTGTCGAGCATGGTGAAGTCATACATCGAGGGCTTCTAACATTCGAGCGCACGCAAGCGCGAGACCGTGTCTACATGGTTTCTATGTGTTTCTACTACTTACCGCTACGGCGACTGACCTACAATTTAGGCACATAATAATAATAATAATAAAACATTTATTTCAGGCAACGTTAGTCTAGTACAGGATGTCTTGTGTGTCGATGCTCTTGTGTAGGTAACGTCAAACAACAGACGTTTCCGAGGCACATTGCAGTTGAACTTGTGTAGGTAACGTCAAACAACAGACGTTGGCGAGGCACATTGCAGTTGAACTTGTGTAGGTAACGTCAAACAACAGACGTTGGCGAGGCACATTGCAGTTGAACTTGTGTAGGTAACGTCAAACAACAGACGTTGGCGAGGCACATTGCAGTTGAACTTGTGTAGGTAACGTCAAACAACAGACGTTGGCGAGGCACATTGCAGTTGAACTTGTGTAGGTAACGTCAAACAACAGACGTTGGCGAGG
The DNA here is from genome assembly GCA_947086465.1 of Eupithecia exiguata. Lineage (NCBI taxonomy): Eukaryota > Metazoa > Arthropoda > Insecta > Lepidoptera > Geometridae > Eupithecia > Eupithecia exiguata. The sequence goes on from OX352236.1 coordinate 13,314,428, forward strand.
CACATTGCAGTTGAACTTGTGTCGGTAACGTCAAACAACAGACGTTGGCGAGGCACATTGCAGTTGAACTTGTGTAGGTAACGTCAAACAACAGACGTTGGCAAGGCACATTGCAGTTGAACTTGTGTAGGTAACGTCAAACAACAGACGTTGGCGAGGCACATTGCAGTTGAACTTGTGTAGGTAACGTCAAACAACAGACGTTGGCGAGGCACATTGCAGTTGAACTTGTGTAGGTAACGTCAAACAACAGACGTTGGCGAGGCACATTGCAGTTGAACTTGTGTAGGTAACGTCAAACAACAGACGTTGGCGAGGCACATTGCAGTTGAACTTGTGTAGGTAACGTCAAACAACAGACGTTGGCGAGGCACATTGCAGTTGAACTTGTGTAGGTAACGTCAAACAACAGACGTTGGCGAGGCACATTGCAGTTGAACTTGTGTAGGTAACGTCAAACAACAGACGTTGGCGAGGCGAATTGCAAATTCAATAAAAAATTCACGCGATTGTTAAACCATCAATTAAACTACGATAAGTATTATCTTTCCTCGTAGTATTTATTTATTTAGATGGAAAACAAACAGCTTATGAATCTTAAATACTAGGATCAATGGTGGTATAACTTAAGCTTAAGAGTTTTCACTTATATGTATAACGTAAATATGCTTAAAAATAAAAATTACATAATCTGATAAAGTAGATACAAAACAAATAAAACATAATAATGAACTTGAAACTCAGTTTATAGTGCTGTGCCTGTTTGGTAGCAAATAATTATACGGAGAAAAATGTTGGTCTAAAGAGTCATAAAGTACATCCCTTTTATAAAAAAAATATATATATAATAAGATACTACTTTAATATATGAATAAAATAATATGTAAATATAATATATAAATAACTGTTTATGTAACGTTCAAATAATTACATACTTACTGCTAAGAATTGAAGAAAGCCATGGATACTGTGTGTTTATATATATTTTGGTTGGTGTGGAATAGATCAATTTGTGAGTAGTTTGTGTTATAGGTATGCATTGTGCGAGGCAGGTGTGAGTGCTGACGGTAGTTAGTGGAGCACGTCGGGTAGTATAGCTTAAGATTGCTTCTACGAGAGGAGCGACCAGAGGGTATCGATCATTTGATGTCTGATAACAGTGAGGGGGGCGTCAACTACGTTTAACAATATATTATGTAATAGTGTTAAATCCGCGGCTTCTCTCCTGCTTTCCAAGGGCAACAAATGATGGTGTTTACAGCTGTCAATATAATCCGGAATAAAGATCCTATGTTTGAAATTAATAAACTTGAGGAATTTCTTTTGTGGTTTCTCTAGTTGGGTAATATATTTATTATATTGAGGATTCCAAGCCTGGGAGGCGTATTCTAGATTACTCCTAACTAGTGAACAATACAATATTTTTAGCGTCTTCAGCGATTTGAAATCTCTAGTTACTCTAAGAAGAAATCCTAGTGTCTTCATGGCTTTTGCTGTGATCTTTTCAATATGCTTGTCAAATAATAATTTAGAGTCCAGTGTAATTCCTAAGTCTACAATTGTGGTCGTACGAGTAAGCGACTTGCTATTGATTTTATAGTCAAAGAAAAAGGAGGAGAAGTTCTATGGAAAGATATACAGTAGCATTTCTGAACGTTAAGGTCTAGCTTATTTACGGAACAATAAGCATAATGGTTGTCCAGGTCTTTCTGCAGAAGTAAGAGGTCAGAAGTGGAGGTTATATTCTTCATTATCTTCATGTCGTCCGCATATAGAAGAAATTTTGAATGAACAAAACAAGAGGAAATAAAAAAATATTAAATAGCAGGGGACCGAGGATCGAGCCTTGTGGAACTCCCGAAGGAATCAATGATGGATAGGACTCAAAACCATTCAGAACTACAGCCTGGCAGCGATTTCAAATATGCGTATGAACTCAAATAATGCTGAATTTGATCTAATTTCATTCAATTGTTTTGGTGTGATACGTGGCCAAGAAACAGACCGACAAAAATGATAAAAATATCAATTTTGGCTTCAGTAATAGAATGACGTCCAAAAATAAAATTAAAAATATCTTCATTATAAGTACAAAATTGGACGTATTAGGTACAGTTACTAAAATATCTTTATGCTTATTGTGGTTGTTTCAGTTCTCGCTGGGATGCCGCGAGTGGCTGCGCACGCTGGTCGGCACGGTGCGCAACGCCGCGCTGCCGCTGGCGCTGCTGCTCACGGGATACGTCTCCGACACGTGAGACCACACCACACTTTTTCATACTAGGCTACCGCGAGTGGCTGCGCTCGCTGGTCGGCACGGTGCGCAACGCCGCGCTGCCGCTGGCGCTGCTGCTCACGGGATACGTCTCCGACACGTGAGACCACACATCACACCATTACATACTAGGCTACCGCGAGTGGCTGCGCTCGCTGGTGGTCTATAGAAAGGTGTGTGATCGCAGGTTCGGTCGCCGCACCGCATTCTGCCTGTTCGCGGGGTGCATGGGCGTGCTGGGCGTGGCCAAGGCGCTATCTGTCACCTACCCCATGTACCTGGCACTCGAGTTCCTGGAGGCCGCGCTCGGCTACGGCTTCACCAGCGCTGCTTACGTGCTTGGTCAGTAAACATCATCATAATAAGTTATAGGTACTTAAAATCAAAACATGCGAGCCGGACTCGCGCAACGAGGGTTCCGTACCTAAACATTATTATTAATTATATTAATAAAAGACCTTATTTCTTGCCAAATATCATGATTCTAGCGCAACGGGAACCCTATGGGTTTTGGTCCATAGAGAAAATTAAAATAATGCTTTTTTGTGATTAGACTACAATATTACAGTTTTCGGATTTTTTCCTTTACTTGAGCTATAAGGCCTTTCTTTTTGCCAAATATCATGAATCTAGGTCAAGGAGAAGTACCCTACAGGTTTTGTGTGCATGTGATTCCCTTGGAAAATTACAAATCTGAGTATATGATAAGAAATTCAACTCGATACCTCGATGCGTTTCTGAGAACAGTGGGTTGACAGACGGACAACAAAGTGATCCTATAAGAGTTCCTTTTTTTGTTTTGAGGTACGGAACCCTAAAAATGTAGGCACAATACTTATGATGTTTATCTATCATCAAGTATAACTGTTTGCACTGGCTGTACAAATTATTAATTCCTGTGATAAGTACCTTGGAAAAATATTTGAAAATTAGACTTTCTGAACCAATCATATTGAGTATGCAGGCAGAGTGTGGTAGCACGTCAGCACGTCAGAGCTGAGTCAGTGGTTGGGTTGGTGAGCGCTCACGCCGACGCCGACGCATGGAACAGATCGTCAGCTGCAAAGAGTGTTTAGTGAAGGTGTGGTCACAGCGGTGGAGCTGGCGCGGCCGAGCACGCGCGCCGCGTTCGCGTGCCTGTCGGGCGTGGCGTACGGGCTGGGCGGCGTGCTGTTCGCGGCGCTGGCGTGGCGCGTGCGGCATTGGCGCCGCCTGCTGCTGCTGGTGCACGGCGCCGCGCTGCTGCTGCCTCTCTACCGCCTGCTGGTCGACGAGAGCGCGCGCTGGCTGCACGCACAAGGCCGCACGCACGACGCCGCCAGGATACTGAGGAAGGCGGCGCGGTGGAACAAGGTCTCTCTTTCATTATTATTTATGTTGGGGTACCTACCTATCTACAAGGCACGTGAACTATAACTTTGATAGCTCGCGATTGGTATATTGATTAGATTTAAGTTAACATTCATAAAAGATTAATGCGGAACTAATCAAGTTTGACGCGTACAGCGGACAGCGGACAGCGGACGTAACCCTACCGAATCAAATGTGAAGCACAGCAATGGCGGACACGTCATTGTGTGCGAGTGATTATAGAGTTGCCAACTAATGAAAAAAACTCCCGAATACTTTCATACAAGTTTCTAAAATCATTGAACCGAAAATGATTTGTATCAAGTACCTATCTATTACATAAAACATAAACAAAAGCTTTAGCCATTCATAGGTAATCGTTCTTATTAGACTTGAGGCAGAGCTAGGTATATAAAGTACCTAAGTAGGTGCCATCAAGCTCAGACTAAGTAGATTTCTTACTTAGTCTGAGCCATCAAGTAATAGAATTAAATTAAAGTTAGTAGGTAACAATCTACAGGCTTAGAGTAACTAAACATAGAGTGATAGTTTTACACAAAATTCCGCTCAAAGTTGAAGCAAAAAAACAACCAATGTGTGCGTAAGCGGCACGTGATTACATGAGCCGACACGCACACAAGTGCACAAATAATGTTGCAAGTGACTAACATTTTTCCCATAAGATAGGGAAATTTTAACATTTAGTAAGGAGTCAATGACTATCACATTTACCACTCTTCTGTTAGATTATATTTTTCATTAACTTAATAAACAATGGGATTGGTAAGTAGTTTTTATCGAAATGCGGATATTATACGTAGGTAGGTACCTAACTCTCTCACGCAATCTACTAGGTATCTTACCTACCTAGGTACTTAGTAAGTCAGTGAACAAAAACAAATTTTAATGAAAAATTATAGATAAAGCCTATGTTTGATTCCAGGCCTAGCTACATTTATACGAAATTTCATTCATCCGTCCCTAGTTATATTAGTATTAGGTATTTATACCTAGTCTTGGCGTGGCATCTAAACTTTCGCATTTATTATACCTAATAGTTATCATGTAGCCTACCTACATGATACTAACTAATATGTAGGTAGGCTACAGGAAGTTACCTGTACCTACCTACCAACCTAAAGTAAAATATTGCTAGGTGGACGAAGAAAGGTAGGTGACCTTTCTTCGTCTTTAAGCAGTTTAAAAAAGATAAATAGCTATATCTTTTTTATTGCTAAAGCAACCATCCACTGCGCAATACGTTTGCCCGGGCATCGTTGAATTCGGATTATCATAAAACAAGATAGAAGAAATACCTAATGTAGGTATACGATATTAATAAACATTTATGGACACAAAAACAATAATGCAGTTTGCGCGCGGCGCGGCGGCGAAGTACATTTACCTACCTAATCTGTGGCGGCGGGCGGCCCTCGAATGCGCTACCCGCGAAAACTGTAGGTAAATAACTCAAAACTGAGCGCGAGTGACGGAGCACTGGTTTGGTGAACTGTGATGTCAATGTGTGAGTGCGTAAGCGTACGTACAGAGGGTGGTGGACTATTGAATGCTTCACTTTATTTCTTTCTTAGTGGACTACGTCCGTGGAATTTCTCTCGTCCCTGTACCTACGGTACATATTTAACTTAAAATTCAGGTAAGATAGGAGGTAACCCTGAAATATCTGGCAAATAAAAGTCCTACCAGTGTACAGTAGAAATAGAAAAAACAAATAACTATCTATGGATGGGGTAAAATGTTTTTCGATCTATAGCTAGCAACATTTTTTTGTAATGGCGTCTGTTTTGTTTACGATTTATTTTTGTGCCTAAACTAATGTTTTACTCCGGAATATAAGATGCCAGGTTGTACTTACATGTGAAATGGAATCTTCGATTGTTTCTGATGATTATGTGAAGAGTTGTGACACCCTTTCACATCACAGTAAGTCATTTTTATTGAAAATTTATAGAGCTCTTACTAGTAGGCCTTGACCTTGAGTACTGACGCGTCGAGCGACGTAGGAAGCCTTTAAAGGCTTCCTTGAAATTGCTTCACTTCGCGCGCGCCTACTGCGTTTCTATGCCTAATTATTCTAAGTCTACAGGTAGCTCAACTGATATCAATACCAGTCGGAAGCGTGTAGGTACCTACCTTTATTATGTAAATAGGCACCTACGGTTCACGACCCACCTTCACACTGAGCCTTCACAGGCACACCAGTGTTAAGGTAGGGAAATCTACCTAGTACCTACCAACCCCTTTCAAAAATGTTCTGTGAAGGTTTGTCTAAGCAAGCGCTAAGTAGGTAAGGTGCCTACTTCCTAAATACCTTTTTTTGTGATACCTAAAAAATACTTGTGTAATAAAATGAAACTTCTTGTAATTTGTAACCACCACACACAATAGGTACCTGCACACACATTAGTTAGGTACTTACCTAGGTACACATACCTGCGTAGGTACCTGTTGCTATCCTATCAACCTTCTTTGTACCTAGGTAAACAGGTAGGTAGCTACCTGTAGTACTAGGTACCTGTTAGTACTAGGTACCTGTTGCTATCCTATCAACCTTCTTTGTACCTAGGTAAACAGGTAGGTAGCTACCTGTAGTACTAGGTACCTGTTAGTACTAGGTACCTGTTGCTATCCTATCAACCTTCTTTGTACCTAGGTAAACAGGTAGGTAGCTACCTGTAGTACTAGGTACCTGTTAGTACTAGGTACCTGTTGCTATCCTATCAACCTTCTTTGTACCTAGGTAAACAGGTAGGTAGCTACCTGTAGTACTAGGTACCTGTTAGTACTAGGTACCTGTTGATATCCTATCAACCTTCTTTGTACCTAGGTAAACAGGTAGGTAGCTACCTGTTACTACTAACTATTCATACTATTAATACTAACTATTCATAATTCAAATACCTACGTATTTGAATTATGAAAAGTTAGTACTACTTACCTGTCTACCTACTTCAATATTAGCGTATTTCGTCGGTAGCTGTGGCAATACCGTGCGGTTCGTGCTCGCGCGCAACGCGCAACCAACACACATTCTACGCTGGCCGCTCCGAGCACACCCCGAGCCCCTTTGTGTTCGTCCGAAAAACCGACAAATCGCGGAGACCTGCATATTTGCACCTCTTGATATCTTCGGCCAAATGTGCCGTCGCACCAGCCCTCACGGAAGTCCTAGGAAGATGGGAAGGTGCCAGTGTGTCGACGCGTGTAGCGACCGAAAAAATAGGCCTCCCCAAACTTAATAATCTTATATACTAGATAAAGGAACTTTGTTTATGAGTATTTTGGCCACAGGTGATCCTGGACGAGGAGGTGATGAAGAAGGTAGTGTCGGAGGAGACAGCAGGCGAGGGCGAGAGCGAGAGCAAGCGAGAGAAGGAGAGCGGAGCGCGGTCGTTCCTGAGCGTGGTGCGGTCGCGCGCACTGCGGACGCGGCTTGCGCTGTGCGCGTGGAGTTGGGTGGCCGTCGCCTTCGTGTACTACGGCCTGACCATCAATTCGGTGTCGCTGGCCGGAGACAAGTACATCAACTTCGCGCTGAACATGGCCATGGAGGTCGTGGCAAGCCTGCTGCTGGCGATGGCGCTGGAGCGGCTCGGCCGCCGCCGCGCCGTCTGCTCGGCATTCCTCCTGTGTGGCGGTGCCTGCGTCGCGCCCTTTTTCATCGGTACGTTATTACCAACGAGCCGGCTCTAAGCGGCTTTCTTTCACCAAACACGCAATTTGTAATTGGAAGTGCTGCGCGTCTTCCGAAGCTTCGTATTTAGTGGTGGCGGTGAGGTGAGGTGAGGTGAGGTGAGGGTGGTGTCTGTTGCAGCGCACTCCGGCTGGCGGCTGGCGCTGTTCTTCGTGGGCAAGCTGGCGATCACGTTCGCGTTCAACGGACTGTACGTGTTCACGGCGGAGCTGTTCCCGACGCGCGCGCGCAGCTCCGCGCTGGCCGCCTGCTCGCTCGTCGGCCGGCTCGGCTCCATCGCCGCACCTATGACGCCGCTGCTGGTGAGGCACGCCCCTCTTCAGCTAGTACATTGCCTGGGTGTAACAAATAAATAATAAATAAATAATGCTGGACAATTCACACAGCAATAACTAGCGCCAAGTTAAGCAGAGCGCCTGTTACGGGTATTCGATAACTGATATTAATAATATTTTATTTTATTTTTATTTACTTGGAAAACAAACAGCTTAATTAATTTTGACAGTAAATGGTAATTTTTTTGTTATAGTGCTAACCCGCACTCTGGGTATCTCTAAGAAATGAAATAAGTCCCAAAAATTATCGGTTTCGTTGGGATTCGAACCCGCGCCCCACCCTCAGTACGGGTGTGCTCTAACCAACTAAGCCACGAAACCCTTAGTCGGTTCAACCGAAAATCTTTGGGACGCGGCGGGTTCGAATCCCGCCGAAACCGATAATTTTTGGGACTTATTTCATTTCTTAGTAAATGCATGGTTAGTACTTTTAGGTAACTTAAGCCTAGTTGTTTCCGCTTATAGGTAAATAATGTTCGTGTCCTAAAATATATAGGTATATATACAACATAATTATTTACCTTTAAGCGGAAACTACTAAGTTATATATATTTATATATATATACATATAAGAGCTGACTTAAACGTAACAAAAACTGAGAAACAAGCATTTAAAACTAATGAATATCATTGAAACCGATAACTGGAGTAGATAACATTAATCAATAGATATACAACATTTCACCCCTACCCCCAAGCCCACCAAACAAAGACCGACATACAGAACAAAGTAAATTAGTTAATAGTAGATATTATGATTTAATCTGCCAAGAAAGACTTATTAACCCGATTTTTTATGGCATTTTGCCTCAAAGAAAACAAATCAACATCATGGGAATATTCCTTGTTATAAAGGTTACAAGTGCGTGCGAAGAAAGAGTTGTTGCGGTAGTTGGTAGAGCTCGGTGGGACATAGAGTTTCATAGCGTTTCGGCGGCTGACGGCACGATGCGGAATTTGGATTTTAATCAGCGACAGAAGATCGGGACAGAGTGTATTATATTCAAAGTGATGCTGTGCAGGAAGGTGAGGTCGGCAGCCTCCCGCCGCATGACAAGAGGGAGCAAGTGATGACGCGCTCAGCTGTCTAAATAGTCAGGACAAACTATTTTGAACTTCAAGTTTAAATATCGTAAAAACTTTTTCTGGACTCACACATAGCTTTTTTTTACTAAACATAGAAAACGACCAGAACACCCGAAACAAATATTTACAGATCGTACAAACATTGTTCCCAAGGCGGGAATCGAACCCGCAACCTCCACCGTCGCAGGCGGATCTTCACCCACCGCGTCACAGAGATCGTCAAAAAACGTGGTATGGTGTTACAGAATGTGAGGATACAAGCGGGTATGTACGGCGCGTGCTCGCTGCTGGCGGCGCTGAGCGTGCTGCTCGTGCCGGAGACGCGGCGTGCGGCGCTGCCTCACTCGGCGCGCGCCGCCGAGCTGCTGCGCGGGGGCGCCGCCGCGCCGCCGCCGCCCCCGCGCGACGCACACCCTCCACCCGCGCCCTCCCCGCTGTTACTCACCGCGGACACTTGACTCCGGCCTACGGCGTGGCGCGGCAGTAACGTGCTGCTCGTGCCGGAGACGCGGCGTGCGGCGCTGTAGCAGTCCTTCCTCCAGCCGCGTGCAGGTACTCTGGCTACAGCGAGTGGCCGCCCGTCCCGTCATGCTACAGCGAGTGGCCGCCCGTCCCGTGATGCTACAGCGAGTGGCCGCCCGTCCCGTGATGCTACAGCGAGTGGCCGCCCGTCCCGTCATGCTACAGCGAGTGGCCGCCCGTCCCGTCATGCTACAGCGAGTGGCCGCCCGTCCCGTCATGCCACAGCGAGTGGCCGCCCGTCCCGTCATGCTACGGCGAGTGGCCGCCCGTCCCGTCATGCTACAGCGAGTGGCCGCCCGCCCCGTCATGCTACAGCGAGTGGCCGCCTGTCCCGTCATGCTACAGCGAGTGGCCGCCCGTCCCGTCATGCTACAGCGAGTGGCCGCCCGTCCTGTCATGCTACAGCTAGTGGCCGCCCGTCCCGTCATGCTACAGCGAGTGGCCGCCCGTCCCGTCATGCTGCAACGATTTACTTTATGATTACTTACTAAGATGGAGTACGAGATAAATTATTTATTATACATACCTACGCATAAAATATAAGAAATGATTGTACGTACCTACATTATTGACGTGAGTCACGGAATGAGCAGCGCGCACACTGTGTCGTAACGCGTAGTGAAAAATTCTATGTCTATGGTCGTAACCGTGAAGTATCGTTGGACAAGGACACGTCATGCCTCATCTGGTAAAGAATAATCACGAGATTGTACTGTTTGCTGATGACACTTCATTAATTTTTAAAATGAAACGACAAAACACAAATTTTGACGATGTGAATAATGCAATCTCAAAAGTAGTCCATTGGCTTAGTGTTAATAATCTGTTGCTTAACGAAACCAAAACAAAATGTATTAGATTTATTCTACCTAATGTTAAACAAGTTAAGGCTGATGTAAACGTAAAAGGAGAAACGTTAGAAATTGTAGAAAGTACCGTTTTCTTAGGAATCACCTTAGATAATAAACTTCAATGGGGCCCACACATAGATAAGCTATCGAAAAGACTTAGTTCTGCAGCGTATGCAGTCAAAAAAATCCGTCATCTCACAGACGTGGATACATCTAGACTTGTTTATTTCAGCTACTTTCACAGTATTATGTCTTATGGTATACTGCTGTGGGGGAACGCTGCAGATATTAACACCGTATTTGTGCTGCAGAAGAGGGCTGTTCGTGCAATCTATAATATGGTTCCCAGAGAATCCCTGCGTGATAAATTCAAAGAAATAAACATAATGACAGTCCCCTGTCAATATATTTATGAAAACTTATTGTACACTCATAAAAATATTAAAAGCTTCCCTAAAAATAGCGATATACATAATATAAATACTAGAAATAAACATAAACTCGCTGTGCCCACAACCAGGCTTCACAAGATTAATGTATCTTTTAAAGGGCAATGTATACGCTTCTACAAAAAAACTCCTAGTGAGTTGCAAAATCTATCAATAAATAAATTCAAACAAATTGTCAAAACCTTTCTGTGCAAAAAGGCTTACTACAAAATATCAGATTATTTAGAAGATAATAAAGCTTGGGACGGGTTTTGCTCCAACTCGAAAAATAACAACTAACCGGCTAAAGGTTTCTTAGTCGCTTCTTTACTTTAGTCTACATACCGAAGCGACAGAAATCAAAAGTACCACTTTATTTCCGTGTCAGTGTTTTATTTTAAGAATTTGACCTTTTCTAAGTGTAGGTACATTTTTGTATTTATGGAAATAAAGAAATTTTGATTTTGATTTTCATGACGTCCCCAGTGCAATGTAACGTACCCATCAGAAATGAATAAATGAGACTGAAACTGAAACCAGCTCTTCCCATTACAACGACTGTTCGTCCTGTCGTCGTCATCGCATTGCTTTTATCGTGGACTGACTGTTTGTCCTGTCGTCGTCATCGCATTGCTTTTATCGTGGACTGACTGTTTGTCCTGTCGTCCTCATCGCATTGCTTTTATCGTGGACTGACTGTTTGTCCTGTCGTCCTCATCGCATTGCTTTTATCGTGGACTGACTGTTTGTCCTGTCGTCGTCATCGCATTGCTTTTATCGTGGACTGACTGTTTGTCCTGTCGTCGTCATCGCATTGCTTTTATCGTGGACTGACTGTTTGTCCTGTCGTCCTCATCGCATTGCTTTTATCGTGGACTGACTGTTTGTCCTGTCGTCGTCATCGCATTGCTTTTATCGTGGACTGACTGTTTGTCCTGTCGTCGTCATCGCATTGCTTTTATCGTGGACTGACTGTTTGTCCTGTCGTCCTCATCGCATTGCTTTTATCGTGGACGGATTGTTTTTTCTAGTTGTTTCTTTTGGATCGTGATGACATTTTACGGTTCACGGCAGTTGTTAGAAGAACCAGTTAAAATGCGAGTATTAGATAATACATTTAGTTACCTACTTTAATGATCTACATTTACCGTACAGCATTATAATTGGTACATTTATCCATATTTTACATAAAATTCCCTATATTTTTATTCTTCTTTCCTACTTCTTTTTTTCAATCGCCTTTTTCTTCAACTTCTTATACGATGGCACCATCCCGTTCGCTCGGAATGGCTACATAACATTTTGATACTTTTATAAAAATCAGACAGTTAGTTACAGAAAAATATAATATTTAGGTACTCGACTTCTAAAAAAAGGAGGCTAAGTTTTTTACAGCCGTAAATTAATCATGACGTCCTTTCGTCGTGGTACGACTGTCTTGCTAGCTGTTCCCGATATAACTATATATACTATAATCTATCGTTACAGCAAAATCAAGTTGTGGACGACAGTCAATGTGTCGTCTTATATGTGAAAACCTTATTTAAACTGCACGATATTTTTCGTCACGGCACAGTGGGAAAGCGCCCTAACTGTAGGAAGTTATTATGGCTGTGATATAGCGCAATAATTAGTAATTTAGACAAATGCAATATACAACGAACAGATGGCCAAATAGGAAACCATGAGAGTTAGAGAAAAGTCCTGAAAGGAGTCATGATCTCGATGTATAAGGACACAATATAACTGCATACCTACTGTAAGTTTGTGATTTTCCTACCTAACCGAGGAGGTAATTTCTGTGATAGGTGCTTTTATTATGCAGGAACTATATCCCCGAAGGTAAGGCAGGACTCTTCAGGCTCACAGAAATATAAACTCATGTTTAAAAGAATTTAAATTAAATGAATACTTTTTTACTTTTCTTGTTTACAATATTTCTTTTATTACAATAAGGTTATTAGATTTTCTTAAACATGCGCGGAAATAGTGTCATTACTTATTATGAATAAAGAACGCGCAAAGTATCATATTTACGTAGACTGAAAAACCAAAATCACTTCCCGGCGCGTTCTTTGAATTTGGAACGAAGAGCGCGCCGGCAATGTTGTATGAAACGGTGTGCTGTTTGAATTAAGAACTCTTTCATCAATTGTACACATTGCGTTCTCGTGGCTGTATAGCCACAGATGCGTTTACCTTTCTGCGGCTCGGCCTTCAAACTCATACTCGACCTGCAATTGCCTATTTCGCTGCCTTTGCAATAATGTACTACCTATTATCTTCTTGTAGAGCTTAAATAATTATTCTAATAAGGTTTTTCTGTTAAAGAGTTAACTGATCTCAAAGGGTAGGTAGTTTATTTGACTACCCTAGGTGAATACTAGGGTAATGATAACCAGGTAATTGATATTCAAAGAATATGAAAGGGTCGCGATCAGGGTTCGCGTATTGGCAGGTGTGTCAACTTATATATTTCTGTTAGGGTACACTGGGGTCAATAGAAACATATTTGAGAAAATTGGTCGTGTGACTTCATTCCATACCCCTATTTCTTTATATAATTATATAGGCTATATAATTATATAGCCAGATAGTCTGGCTATAATTAATACCCATTAATAAAGAAATAGGGGTATGGAATGAAGTCACACGACCAATTTTCTCAAATATGTTTCTATTGACCCCAGTGTACCCTAACAGAAAAATATAAGTTGACACACCTGCCAATACGCGAACCCTGATCGCGACCCTTTCATATATTATGCCAAATTACTTGGTTAATTAACCAAGTAATTTGGCATAATATACGCCTTTAAATAAGATAGATTCTATTTAGAAACCCTTGGAAAATGTTTCAACTGCCCCCATGCCAGGGTCAGTTGGGGTTAGTTGAAACAAGTGTTTCTACAAATGATTTAACTAGCCTTATGAACAGTTAATGTTGTGTGTGAAAAGGTAAAGTAGGTTTGTTGTGAGAAAAAGATGTTTTAATCAAAAATAATCAGTTTCAGTTAGTATCAGTACTAAGTGGTGATAAAACTTGAATAAGTATAAGAATTAAACCATAAAAACAACAAAAAATATATACAGGGTGTATCAAGACTACTACCGAAAACTGGGGAGGTGCAATCAGACCATGATTTTGAAAATATTTAGCGAAAAAAAAACGCGAAAAATATGTCGAATTGTCGACCCATCAATTTTTTTTATTTTTTTTTCTAGATACCTACATACCCATAGCACAACACTATAAGAACATATCTACCTAAATAAGTAATTTAAATAAGCAAAAAATTAATAAAATAAAAAAAGCAGCAATGTATTGCAAAACACCAACCGCCCGCACAGCTACATAGGTCCCTATCCGCGCGGGCGCGGTTATTACCCTACCGACACGTGAAAGTTCCGCGCCTACGAACTTATCTTTTCAATAAATAGTTAGTAGGTAGGTACATACATACTACCTACGATTTAATTCTCGGCCATGACCTTGAAAGCATACCAAGAATTCATTAGAAGCATCAAAATTTAAATACATTTTAATCTGTCTAAAATAAATAGGTACCTACATTTGTTAAAAACAGCTTACAGACCCGCGTTTATTTTGAGAGGTCATCGTCATGCCTAGAGAATAGGTAGTTCGGCTTTCCTTTGACACGCGCGCGGCTACGATATACCTAATTCGCGGCCATGACCTTGAAAGCATGCCAAGAATTGATTAGAAACATCAAAATTTAAAATACATTTTAATCTGTACATTTTAATTTTTTAATCTGTCTAAAATAAGTGCCTACTTTTGTTAAGAACAGCTGACAGACCCGCGTTTATTTTTAGAGGTCATCGTCCTGCCTAGAGAATAGGTAGTTCGACTTTCCTTTGACACGCGCGCGGTTACGATTTAATTCGCGGCCATGACCTTGAAAGCATACTAAGAATTGATTAGAAACATCAAAATTTAAAATTTAATCTGTCTGAAATAAGTACCCACTTTCGTTAAGAACAGCTGACAGACCCGCGTTTATTTTCAGAGGTCATCGTCCTGCCTAGAGAATAGAGACCTAGTTCGGCTTTCCTTTGACACGCGCGCGGCGCGGCGGCGGCACCTCTCCAAACTTTCCGGAAAACAGGCCGCGGACGCACGTGTAACGCCTTTGACTTTTACCGACAATTTGCGCAAATTTTATTTACTTTAACAAATTGGTTCCGTAGCTTTATTTTAAACGATGTTACTGCAAGGTAATTCTAAACATACCAACCATCATGAGTGGTACCTATTTTATCTATCTCGTAAGAAATAAGATAGGTACCTACTTATAGGCTAGTAGTTAGTTATCTCCTGAATTTTATTTAGATCGATGGGTGATCGATCACTTGATCACAAACTTGAGCTTCCGCGGAATAAGGGTGATCGTCGCGGGTTGGCGCGAAATCCAAATTATTTTATGGTATTTTTACCTGCTTTTTACAAAACATAAAAGTTACGGAAAAATACCGCACTCGTCCGTAGCTCTATTCTTTGAAAATCGCAGAAAAAGTTTAAAACCACGAACAGACGACAGACAGCCGAGGTTTTATAATAGGGTCCCGTTAGCACCCTTTAAGTACTGAACCCTAATTACAAATAGGTAATAGGCATCAACTGTGTCGGCCTACATTTTGTCAAAGAAAAATGCAGTGTAAAAGGAAACTGAATCATATGACTGTATCAATAAGACACATAATCATAAGAGATTATGACAGAGCAATGTCGTTCGACGTTTTTCGGCTTTTTTAAAAGGACATTATTTACCTAATTTCACTAATCTTTTGATTCATTTTGTTTTTAGTACGTGTTCATTATTCGCACTGAACACTTGCGCGGTGCATAAAAATTGCAATACGTTCGTGTTTTTCTTCTGTTTTTTGAGTTTTTCTAATTAGGTATTAGGCAGTTTAGTTTTCAGTTAGTTTTGGTGTGTTTTTATTTTATTAATCGTTAGTCTTAGAGTAGTAGGTCTTTAATTATGTTAGTGTTTTGTTTACGAGTTTATTATGTTTAGTGCGAGGGAGTATGGACAGTTGCTAATGTGTTATGTTATGGTGAAGTGAGATGAAATGCGTCACGAGCCTTGCGCATTTACCGGGATAGGTACCCCAATCAGACACATCCGTCTGATGCTAGAGTCTTCACGGCTGCATATTAAAGGGTCCTGAATAATGAACGTATTACGCCCCAAAGGCACGGGGGTGGCAGAGGGGTAGGTGTTCAGGTGCAAGAACAGGTCTTGGACTTTACTAGGAGAAACCCTCGAGTAGGTACGCGGACTGCAGCGTAAATGCTGGGGTAAATGCGAGAAGCGCCGAGGATCCTACATTCCTGGATCGTGTTCATCGGTCCACAATCAGACGTGCTCAGCTTTGCCATGAACGAGGAGGAGCGCAGTTCGTGCCATTTCTGATTCGACCGAGACTGCACCGGAATTAGGTAAGACTAAGAACCTACATACCTATTAGGTACTAACTTACGGCATTTGTAAACTTCCGTGTACATTGCTGGCTAGCAAAACAAATAAAAATCTTTAAAAATTCATATCTCCAGCTAGAATTTTTTTTTCGGACAACGGTTTTTTTTATTCGTTTTGTTTTGGGGTGCTGCACCACCCCCCTTTGTTTTCGGTAGTGGTCTTGACACACCCTGTATATTCTTATAATATATATTTTTTTACCTAAGAGCTAGTTTTAATTTGGTAAAGATTATCAGGTAGACAAAAAAAGTTGCTATAATAGCAATGAGATCGACATAGAAAATTCTTTAAACACTTTTTCTGTTTTAGATAAAATTCTTACAAAAATAACGTTAAGTTTAATGTTTTTTCCTATATTCAAGTTAAATTATCACTATACGGGACATTGTTTCAATTGCTATTAAACATTTTTTAAATTCGCAAAAATAATTAACTATCTAAAGCATATAGTTATAAAACTAGCGAGTAACACAATGAATCAATCACAATGAAAATGTATCTAAACAAGGATGTGACATAGCATATTTTTCAGCCACCTATCTCAAAGGAGTGCCCTTCGTAACGACTTCACCGTATGCTTTTTTATACTAATCAATATCAGTCTCTCCACGGTTGTAGTTTTTGGACGGTTTCTTGGCATCTAATAAAAATATATAAATATTGCTTTACAAATATTTGTCCCGAAGCGGGAATCCAACCCGCACAATCCTGCGATGCGATGAAGGCGGACCTTCACCCACTGCGCCATAGAGGTAAACAAAAGTATGACATAATATTATGCGTAATATGCTAGAAAAAGTATTATAAAAAACGGTTTGGTGTCGATAAAAATACGTTTCAATTGATCCCGAACCGTTTGTTTCAACTGACCCCATCCCTTCACTCTAAATATTTTATCAAACAATAAAAAACCAGATGTGAGGTGCTAGGATGAATATTTTAGTTGAATGCTTCGTGGTGTATGCCCACACCACGAAGCATTCAACTAGAACATTCATAGAAAGTAAAGTAAAGTAAAATGTATTGCATCAAATACATGTAAATAAGGTACATAGGTGGTGTATGTTTAGTAAAGACACAATGTACAGGGTGTCCGTCCGGTGGCAGAATTCGGATTTCAAATTTGAATATTTCAAAAACCGTTGTCCGGTTAAGCTGAAAAGAGATATCATTCGATGCGGCGAGAATGCGGATTTTACGACCATAGTTTCGCAGTGGTCTAGTGAGTATGGTTCTTTTACAGTAGAAGCGTTTGTTTCACCAACAATTTGTGCGCCACAATTTTGTACAATCTTGTAGGTTCACTTTTCGACGACACAAATTTCCACAAAAATGGGATTGTTTATAGACAATACTGCCAGTATTAGGGACTCAAGAGACAAAACCACTATTAAAGCACATAACAAGCCCTGTACAAACCCACAGTCAAGGTTGGAGCCGCTCTAAAAAGATTGGAATAATCTGACCTGAATTTTATTTTCCCAAAATTCCCGTGCAGCAAACGTAACTATCGATCGTGATTGTTAACTTCGCATTATAAACCAATGTTTTATGTCGAAGTTTTGAGAGGATTAATCGAACACTTCTCACACGCGGTTCCAGCACAATAGCGCTACACCTTATTCGGCGAGAGTCACCTCCGTGAAAACAAAATTCTCAAAACTGATAAGTTCATTTTGTGTCATCGTATGGCCACCCAGATCGCAGGATCTCAACCCCATGGGTATTTTTCAGTAGGGGTATAATAAAGCAAAAGTGAATGTTATCAAACTAAGGAACATTGCAGAAGAAGAAAAAAAAATCGAAATAGAAGTGAAAATTTTGCCTCAATTTTTTTTGGTTGTGCGACACTCGAATATTGTCGAAAAGTTCCGTGAATGTGTACGCCTTAGAGTAACTAAACATAGAGTGATAGTTTTACACAAAATTCCGCTCAAAGTTGAAGCACAAAAACAACCAATGTGTGCGTAAGCGGCACGTGATTACATGAGCCGACACGCACACAAGTGCACAAATAATGTTGCAAGTAACTAACATTTTTCCCATAAGATAGGGAATTTTTAACATTTAGTAAGGAGTCAATGACTATCTCATTTACCACTCTTCTGTTAGATTATATTTTTCATTAACTTAATAAACAATGGGATTGGTAAGTAGTTTTTATCGAAATGCGGATATTATACGTAGGTAGGTACCTAACTCTCTCACGCAATCTACTAGGTATCTTACCTACCTAGGTACTTAGTAAGTCAGTGAACAAAAACAAATTTTGATGAAAAATTATAGATAAAGCCTATGTTTGATTCCAGGCCTAGCTACATTTATACGAAATTTCATTCATCCGTCCGTAGTTATATAAGTATTAGGTATTTATACCTAGTCTTGGCGTGGCATCTAAACTTTCGCATTTATTATACCTAATAGTTATCATGTAGCCTACCTACATGATACTTACTAATATGTAGGTAGGCTACAGGAAGTTACCTGTACCTACCTACCTACCAACCTAAAGTAAAATATTGCTAGGTGGACGAAGAAAGGTAGGTGACCTTTCTTCGTCTTTAAGCAGTTTAAAAAAGATAAATATCTATATCTTTGACTTTTTCGTGACTGTGATGTCAATGTGTGAGTGCGTAAGCGTACGTACAGAGGGTGGTGGACTATTGAGTGCTTCACTTTATTTCTTTCTTAGTGGACTACGTCCGTGGAATTTCTCTCGTCCCTGTACCTATGGTACATATTTAACTTAAAATCCAGGTAAGATAGGAGGTAACCCTGAAATATCTGGCAAATAAAAGTCCTACCAGTGTACAGTAGAAATAGAAAAAACAAATAGCTATCTATGGGGTAAAATGTTTTTTGATCTATAGCTAGCAACATTTTTTTGTAATGGCGTCTGTTTTGTTTACGATTTATTTTTGTGCCTAAACTAATGTTTTACTCCGGAATATAAGATGCTAGGTTGTACTTACCTGTGAAATGGAATCTTCGATTGTTTCTGATGATTATGTGAAGAGTTGTGACACCCTTTCACAGCACAGTAAGTCATTTTTATTGCAAATTTATAGAGCTCTTACTAGTAGGCCTTGACCTTGAGTACTGACGCGTCGAGCGACGTAGGAAGCCTTTAAAGGCTTCCTTGAAATTGCTTCACTTCGCGCGCGCCTACTGCGTTTCTATGCCTAATTATTCTAAGGTGTACGCTGCCATGGCAAACATTTAGATGGAATAACTTTTTAAAAACTAAATCCGCATGTTTTATTTTTGATTTGGTATAAAATACTTAAAATTTTTTTAATGTAATATATATTTTCTGTATTTTCAAATCCAAATTCTGCCACCGGACACCCTGTATTTCTACCGTAGCGGCGTGCAAAATCTTTGTACAAATTGTCAATTAATTCAAATGTTAATACAATAAATAAATCAAATTAGAAAAGTTGTTATGAAATCTGAATAAAAAACTGATAAATAATTAGGTAAAATTGAAATAAAACAAAACCAGAAATTAAGTTATTTACTTACATCTAAAAAAAATTTGTCCGTCATGAAATCATTTAATTTATAGTAGCATTTACCTTCCAAAGTGGCTTTCAACTTTCTCCGAAACAGTGTGAGTGGTAATTCTCTAAGTGATTTTGGGAGTTTATTATAAATAGAAGGAGCCGTGCAGAAGATAACCCTTGCGCTTGCGCATCAAGGCAGTCTTTGAGTTCGGCATGCAGACTTTGTGTTGATCTCGTCGATTTCTAGGAACAGCATCGGAAAGTTGACAATATAAATCGGGGTTATTTTTTACAAACATAACCGTTTCGTAAATATAGAGCGATGGTAGCGTAAGGATTTTATGTTTTGCAAAGTAAGGTTTACAGGAATCTGTTACCTACCTTAAGACGAAACAATGATAGTAAACAACACTGCAGAAAAATAAATAGTTTCTCGTGACAGTGGCGTCGGCGACTCGTGGCGGACAGATCGTGTTGGCTCTGAGGCAGCTTAAAAATGGAAAAGCCCCCGGTGAAGACGGCATAACTTCAGAGCTTCTGAAGGCAGGTGGAGCCCCTGTTATACAGGAGCTACAGAACCTGTTTAACACCGTCCTTCACAGTGGGAGAACTCCAAAGGCGTGGAGCGGGAGTTTGGTGGTTTTGTTATTTAAGAAGGGAGATAAAACCCTTCTTAAAAATTACAGACCCATCACACTCCTGAGTCACGTCTATAAGCTCTTCTCACGAGTGATCACGAACCGTCTCGTCAGGAGACTCGACGAATTCCAGCCACCGGAACAGGCCGGGTTTCGCGGAGGATATGGCACCATAGACCACATACACACAGTGAGGCAGATTATACAGAAGAGTATAATCAGCCCTTGTGTCTGGCCTTTGTGGACTATGAAAAGGCCCTTGACTCTGTCGAAACCTGGTCTGTTCTGGAATCCTTACAGCGATGCCAAGTAGGAGAGAACCAAAGTTGTCGACATAGCTCAAAGGATTAGCAAGCTGAAGTGGCAGTGGGCTGGCCATATCTCGAGAAGAACCGACAACCGCTGGGGTAATCGTGTTCTTGAGTGGAGTGGAGACCGATACTCGGCAAACATAGTTTGGGATACCCTCCGACCAGGTGGGATGATAGTGTGCGAAAGACTGCTGGCAGATGCTGGATGCGGCAAGCTGAAGACAGGACGCTATTGGCGCTCATTAGGGGAGGCCTATGTCCAGCAGTGGACTGATATAGGCTGATGATGATGATGAAGCAGAAGACTATTTCGTTCATTCAGTAATATTAGACAGGTCTTTATTGAGGTTTTCTATTGTACCATTAACATCAGATGGCTCGCAAGAAGGAAACACCTGAATATCATCTGCATAGATACCTATCAAATTTGCAGTGTTTTATCACAGTTTGTATGTCGGCAGAAAATATGATAAACAGGAGAGGTCCAAGGATGGACCCCTGTGGTACTCCTCGTCTAACAGGCAGGATGTTCAGGGTGTTCTGGTCGTTTTTTATGTATAATAAAAAATATCTATCTATGGATTGTATTATATAATGTATATTAGTAGGTACCGATATAATATATCCGATGATCCTATCCATACCAGGTTGTCTGGCAGAGATCGCTCTTGAGCGATAAAACTGGCAATTGTCACATAAAATTATAATTGTTAAATTTGTAAACTGTTTTTAGTTTGAAGTGTGCAATAAAGTTTGTTTTATCTATCTGCTATGTCAGTGGAGCGAGTTTACGAGGCACGGAACCTTGGCCTACATACTGGTAGGTAGTCACCTTCGCTATGAGAAGCATGTTGCTGACTCTGTCAGGAACTGTTGCTATAGACTGAAGGTGCTCTACCGAATGAGATCGTCCGGAGTCCTGAGTCCGGATCTACGTATCCGGCTGGTAGAGTCTATTGTTTTGTCGGAGCTGAACTATGCAGACATGGTAAAGGAGCCCGATTACTCTCCAGGACGCAAAGGCTAAGTCGAGTCGAGTTAAGGCGAGTCCAAAATGAAGAACTTACAGAACAGAACTCCGAGACATGATGACACTTGCGGGTAGCCACTCGAGCTTTCTGCGGAACTCCGGGACATGATGACACTTGCGGGTAGCCACTCGAGCTTTCTGCGGAACTCCGAGACATGATGACACTTGCGGGTAGCCACTCGAGCTTTCTGCGGAACTCCGAGACATGATGACACTTGCGGGTAGCCACTCGAGCTTTCTGCGGAACTCCGAGACATGATGACACTTGCGGGTAGCCACTCGAGCTTTCTGCGGAACTCCGAGACATGATGACACTTGCGGGTAGCCACTCGAGCTTTCTGCGGAACTCCGAGACATGATGACACTTGCGGGTAGCCACTCGAGCTTTCTGCGGAACTCCGAGACATGATGACACTTGCGGGTAGCCACTCGAGCTTTCTGCGGAACCCCGAGACATGATGACACTTGCGCATATCTAATCCCGACATTCTGCAGACGCTCAACTCAAACTACGGTGCCTCTCTTTATTGCCCCATCCACTAATCCATCATGTACAATAGGTAGGGTAGGGACAACAAAGTAACAGGAAGTTGTATATGAACACGCTTTCTGATACAACATATTAATAATATATACCTACTGAGTATATAACTGCAAAATGATATATACCTACTGAGTATATAACTGCAAAATGATATATACCTACTGAGTATATAACTGCAAAATGATATATACCTACTGAGTTATAACTGCAAAATGAAACAACATTGAAATGAAAATTCCTGTATTCGACTTATTATCTTTATGCAATATCACAGTAGAGCAAGGTCTCTAGTAATGCTAGGTCCTGTCGGGTGCAGATCGCAGTCGAGCGACAAGTGTCGCAATACTATCCGGCGCTATTCACGAGTTCTCTGTAATGCGCTGTTTCGTGCATCGATACTACCAACTCCTACATAATCATCACTGGTTGAAAGTCCGTTCCATTGCGTAATTTATGGAGCGAGTTTGAACCCTGACTCGTTTATGCACAGCACGTACACACTGCGGTGTAACGAATACCAACCTGCATCTTAATGCACAGTACGTACACACTGCGGTGTAACGAATACCAACCTGCATCTTAATGCACAGTACGTACACACTGCGGTGTAACGAATACCAACCTGCATCTTAATGCACAGTACGTACACACTGCGGTGTAACGAATACCAACCTGCATCTTAATGCACAGTACGTACACACTGCGGTGTAACGAATACCAACCTGCATCTTAATGCACAGTACGTACACACTGCGGTGTAACGAATACCAACCTGCATCTTAATATTAATATTATTTATAAACATACATATTAAAATTATAAAAACATACAATCCAAATATGGATAAAGTCGAGTATCAACTATAACAGATTATGTAATTTTTATTTTTAAGCATATTTACGTTATACATATAAGTGAAAACTCTTAAGCTTTAGTTATACCTACCACCATTGATCCTAGTATTTAAGATTCATAAGCTGTTTGTTTTCCATCTAAATAAATAAATAAATAAATGTCAAAAAAAATATTATGTGCAAAATAACTTCAGGAGGAGATTCGAACTAGGAGCCCCTCGCACGACAGCTGCATTACTAGGAGCCCCTCGCACATAGTAGGCGACGCGCGGAGATTGTTGTCTTGGATAGAATAATAGACTAATATTACTTCACTTTGGAAATTAATGTAAATTAATTTACGCATTCTATGCATCCACGCATCCTTCAACCTTCAATAATGCATCCAAAGTCTGTGAGAATGCTTTACAAATGCGATGTAATTATTGTCTATTGTCCGTCACAGATGAAATAATGTTACCTACTTCATAACTATTGTTCCGTAGAGAGCAAGCCCCGTGCATCGCGCACACGCGCAGGGGCCAGCGGCCAGAGCCGCAAGTCTGCACTCGATAATACCTAGGTAACTATCTACAACGTGCATCGCGCACACGCGCAGGGACCAGAGCCGCAAGTCTGCACTCGATAATACCTAGGTACCTATCTACAACGTGCATCGCGCACACGCGCAGGGACCAGAGCCGCAAGTCTGCACTCGATAATACCTAATAGGTACCTCTTCTACAATATAAATATAAAATGTTTGAAAAAAAAATATCCTTACATCTACTTACCTACTTCTATTAAAAATACTGTAAATGTAAATACATAATGTAAATATTTCGAAAATATTGGCAACAAAAAAGTAGTTGAATACTACCCACTCCCACGTACTCGTAGTAAAAGTATACCTGTGTTTTTTTTTACTGTATAAATGTGGAAGCAATACCCTATTGCACTTCCCTTTCGTTACAAACTTAAAGGTACCGAACCTAGGTCATAATAGTCTACCTACGGTTTTGTAAAGCTATCGAACCTAGGTCACAATAGTCTACCTACGGTCTTGTAAAGGTATCGAACCTAGGTCACGATAGTCTACCTACGGTCTTGTAAAGGTATCGAACCTAGGTCATAATAGTCTACCTACGGTCTTGTAAAGGTATCGAACCTAGGTCACGATAGTCTACCTACGGTCTTGTAAAGCTATCGAACCTAGGTCACGATAGTCTACCTACGGTCTTGTAAAGCTATCGAACCTAGGTCACGATAGTCTACCTACGGTCTTGTAAAGGTATCGAACCTAGGTCATAATAGTCTACCTACGGTCTTGTAAAGGTATCGAACCTAGGTCACGATAGTCTACCTACGGTCTTGTAAAGCTATCGAACCTAGGTCACGATAGTCTACCTACGGTCTTGTAAAGCTATCGAACCTAGGTCACGATAGTCTACCTACGGTCTTGTAAAGCTATCGAACCTAGGTCACGATAGTCTTCCTACGGTCTTGTAAAGCTATCGAACCTAGGTCATAATAGTCTACCTACGGTCTTGTAAAGGTATCGAACCTAGGTCACGATAGTCTACCTACGGTCTTGTAAAGGTATCGAACCTAGGTCATAATAGTCTACCTACGGTCTTGTAAAGGTATCGAACCTAGGTCACGATAGTCTACCTACGGTCTTGTAAAGCTATCGAACCTAGGTCACGATAGTCTACCTACGGTCTTGTAAAGCTATCGAACCTAGGTCACGATAGTCTACCTACGGTCTTGTAAAGCTATCGAACCTAGGTCACGATAGTCTTCCTACGGTCTTGTAAAGCTATCGAACCTAGGTCATAATAGTCTACCTACGGTCTTGTAAAGGTATCGAACCTAGGTCACGATAGTCTACCTACGGTCTTGTAAAGGTATCGAACCTAGGTCATAATAGTCTACCTACGGTCTTGTAAAGGTATCGAACCTAGGTCACGATAGTCTACCTACGGTCTTGTAAAGCTATCGAACCTAGGTCACGATAGTCTACCTACGGTCTTGTAAAGGTATCGAACCTAGGTCACGATAGTCTTCCTACGGTCTTGTAAAGCTATCGAACCTAGGTCACGATAGTCTCCCTACGGTCTTGTAAAGCTATCGAACCTAGGTCACGATAGTCTACCTACGGTCTTGTAAAGGTATCGAACCTAGGTCATAATAGTCTACCTACGGTCTTGTAAAGCTATCGAACCTAGGTCACAATAGTCTACCTACGGTCTTGTAAAGGTATCGAACCTAGGTCACGATAGTCTACCTACGGTCTTGTAAAGGTATCGAACCTAGGTCATAATAGTCTACCTACGGTCTTGTAAAGGTATCGAACCTAGGTCACGATAGTCTACCTACGGTCTTGTAAAGCTATCGAACCTAGGTCACGATAGTCTACCTACGGTCTTGTAAAGCTATCGAACCTAGGTCACGATAGTCTACCTACAGTCTTGTAAAGGTATCGAACCTAGGTCATAATAGTCTACCTACGGTCTTGTAAAGGTATCGAACCTAGGTCACGATAGTCTACCTACGGTCTTGTAAAGCTATCGAACCTAGGTCACGATAGTCTACCTACGGTCTTGTAAAGGTATCGAACCTAGGTCACGATAGTCTACCTACGGTCTTGTAAAGCTATCGAACCTAGGTCACGATAGTCTACCTACGGTCTTGTAAAGCTATCGAACCTAGGTCACGATAGTCTTCCTACGGTCTTGTAAAGCTATCGAACCTAGGTCACGATAGTCTACCTACGGTCTTGTAAAGCTATCGAACCTAGATCACGATAGTCTTCATACGGTCTTGTAAAGCTATCGAACCTAGGTCACGATAGTCTACCTACGGTCTTGTAAAGCTATCGAACCTAGGTCACGATAGTCTTCCTACGGTCTTGTAAAGCTATCGAACCTAGGTCACGATAGTCTTCCTACGGTCTTGTAAAGCTATCGAACCTAGGTCACGATAGTCTACCTACGGTCTTGTAAAGCTATCGAACCTAGATCACGATAGTCTTCATACGGTCTTGTAAAGCTATCGAACCTAGGTCACGATAGTCTACCTACGGTCTTGTAAAGGTATCGAACCTAGGTCACGATAGTCTACCTACGGTCTTGTAAAGCTATCGAACCTAGGTCACGATAGTCTTCCTACGGTCTTGTAAAGCTATCGAACCTAGGTCACGATAGTCTACCTACGGTCTTGTAAAGGTATCGAACCTAGGTCACGATAGTCTACCTACGGTCTTGTAAAGCTATCGAACCTAGGTCACGATAGTCTACCTACGGTCTTGTAAAGCTATCGAACCTAGGTCACGATAGTCTACCTACGGTCTTGTAAAGCTATCGAACCTAGGTCACGATAGTCTA
Source organism: Eupithecia exiguata (assembly GCA_947086465.1). NCBI lineage: Eukaryota > Metazoa > Arthropoda > Insecta > Lepidoptera > Geometridae > Eupithecia > Eupithecia exiguata. The sequence continues at coordinate 13,340,745 of OX352236.1, forward strand.
CCTACGGTCTTGTAAAGCTATCGAACCTAGGTCACGATAGTCTTCCTACGGTCTTGTAAAGCTATCGAACCTAGGTCACGATAGTCTACCTACGGTCTTGTAAAGGTATCGAACCTAGGTCACGATAGTCTACCTACGGTCTTGTAAAGCTATCGAACCTAGGTCACGATAGTCTACCTACGGTCTTGTAAAGCTATCGAACCTAGGTCACGATAGTCTACCTACGGTCTTGTAAAGCTATCGAACCTAGGTCACGATAGTCTACCTACGGTCTTGTAAAGCTATCGAACCTAGGTCACGATAGTCTACCTACGGTCTTGTAAAGCTATCGAACCTAGGTCACGATAGTCTTCCTACGGTCTTGTAAAGCTATCGAACCTAGGTCACGATAGTCTACCTACGGTCTTGTAAAGCTATCGAACCTAGGTCACGATAGTCTACCTACGGTCTTGTAAAGGTATCGAACCTAGGTCACGATAGTCTACCTACGGTCTTGTAAAGGTATCGAACCTAGGTCACGATAGTCTACCTACGGTCTTGTAAAGCTATCGAACCTAGGTCACGATAGTCTACCTACGGTCTTGTAAAGCTATCGAACCTAGGTCACGATAGTCTACCTACGGTTATGTAAAGGTATCGAACCTAGGTCACGATAGTCTACCTACGGTCTTGTAAAGCTATCGAACCTAGGTCACGATAGTCTACCTACGGTCTTGTAAAGCTATCGAACCTAGGTCACGATAGTCTACCTACGGTCTTGTAAAGCTATCGAACCTAGGTCACGATAGTCTACCTACGGTCTTGTAAAGGTATCGAACCTAGGTCACGATAGTCTACCTACGGTCTTGTAAAGCTATCGAACCTAGGTCACGATAGTCTACCTACGGTCTTGTAAAGCTATCGAACCTAGGTCACGATAGTCTACCTACGGTCTTGTAAAGCTATCGAACCTAGGTCACGATAGTCTACCTACGGTCTTGTAAAGGTATCGAACCTAGGTCACGATAGTCTACCTACGGTCTTGTAAAGGTATCGAACCTAGGTCACGATAGTCTACCTACGGTCTTGTAAAGCTATCGAACCTAGGTCACGATAGTCTACCTACGGTCTTGTAAAGGTATCGAACCTAGGTCACGATAGTCTACCTACGGTCTTGTAAAGCTATCGAACCTAGGTCACGATAGTCTACCTACGGTCTTGTAAAGCTATCGAACCTAGGTCACGATAGTCTACCTACGGTTATGTAAAGGTATCGAACCTAGGTCATGATAGTCTACCTACGGTTATGTAAAGGTATCGAACCTAGGTCATGATAGTCTACCTACGGTCTTGTAAAGCTATCGAACCTAGGTCACGATAGTCTACCTACGGTTATGTAAAGGTATCGAACCTAGGTCACGATAGTCTACCTACGGTCTTGTAAAGCTATCGAACCTAGGTCACGATAGTCTACCTACGGTTATGTAAAGGTATCGAACCTAGGTCATGATAGTCTACCTACGGTTATGTAAAGGTATCGAACCTAGGTCATGATAGTCTACCTACGGTTATGTAAAGGTATCGAACCTAGGTCATGATAGTCTACCTACGGTCTTGTAAAGCTATCGAACCTAGGTCACGATAGTCTACCTACGGTTATGTAAAGGTATCGAACCTAGGTCATGATAGTCTACCTACGGTTATGTAAAGGTATCGAACCTAGGTCACGATAGTCTACCTACGGTTATGTAAAGGTATCGAACCTAGGTCATGATAGTCTACCTACGGTTATGTAAAGGTATCGAACCTAGGTCATGATAGTCTACCTACGGTCTTGTAAAGCTATCGAACCTAGGTCACGATAGTCTACCTACGGTTATGTAAAGGTATCGAACCTAGGTCATGATAGTCTACCTACGGTTATGTAAAGGTATCGAACCTAGGTCACGATAGTCTACCTACGGTTATGTAAAGGTATCGAACCTAGGTCATGATAGTCTACCTACGGTTATGTAAAGGTATCGAACCTAGGTCATGATAGTCTACCTACGGTCTTGTAAAGCTATCGAACCTAGGTCACGATAGTCTACCTACGGTTATGTAAAGGTATCGAACCTAGGTCATGATAGTCTACCTACGGTTATGTAAAGGTATCGAACCTAGGTCATGATAGTCTACCTACGGTTATGTAAAGGTATCGAACCTAGGTCACGATAGTCTACCTACGGTTATGTAAAGGTATCGAACCTAGGTCATGATAGTCTACCTACGGTCTTGTAACAGCAAATATTATTTTACGTCATTTGTAATGCAACTAGGTATGACATAGATAGATACATAACATAACACAGAGTTTCCTTATCAACAACGCTGAGCGACTAGTTTTACAACATTACACTTGTTATCAGTCGGATAGATATATTAAGTACCTATGTACTCCCTACCTACCTGTACTCACACACACAGGCACATCCCTACTAGCATTCACCTACTCCATTGTCTTCCTTAATAGGTACTTATGAATAGTTGTAGCCTTGTAGGTAATGTTATTTACCGTGAATAGTGCAGGCCCCCTACATAGGTAGGTACACATTTAAACAATGCCAAGCCGACGCGCGACGCGTTCATTAATTATACCTATAGGTGCACTACATTTTAGTGATCTTATTGTATTCCGTCGTCAGTGTTTTGTGTTTCAAGTAGGCTAGGTAGCAGTCCGCACTGCCACAGCCCTGCGAGTGGAGGGGGGCGGAGCGGGGGTCAGGTGTGGGGAAGGGGGGCGGGGGCGAGCTCCTGCGCGGCGGGGGGGCTCTGCGGCGCGGCGAGCGAGGGGGGCAACAGGCGCGCGTACACGCCGCGCAGCGCCGCCAGCGCAGAGAACGTGAGCGCGGCCGTGCAGGAGAAGGTGGCGGCGGGCCCCAGCCGCGCGTACACCACCGACACGAAGACGGGGCCCAGCGCGCGCGACAGGCAGCCCGCGCCCGTCAGCACGCCCATCCACACGCCCTGCGGCCGCGGACCCAGCACCTTCGAGAAGATCGTCTGGATCAGGGTCACGCCCAGCGAGTACCCCACCGACACCAGCGTGTAGCCCACCAGGAACTGCGGCACCGTCAGCCCGCGCGTGGTCAGGCACCAGGGCTGCGTGGCCGCAGGGCAGCCCCCGCCCGCCTCGCCCGCGTCCGCCGGCGCCAGCGGGGGGCCGCCTGGGCCCCACGGGATGCAGAACACGGACGCCAGACCCGTCAGCAGGAACCCGCCCCACAGCATCAGCGCGCTGGAAATAAGGATCGCCATTATAACGAGAGTCGACGCACTACGGACTAGTCGACGCACTACGGGCGAGTCGACGCACTACGGGCGAGTCGAGTTTCATTTGAATAATCGTCGTCAAATCGGTTCGGATCAGATCAGATCAGGGGATGAGACGAAAGGAACTGACCGTTCCTCTATGATCTTGGAGAGCGGCGCGATGAGCGCGAAGGTGGCGACGGCGAGCAGCGCGCCGGCCGACATGAGTGCGCCCATGTACTCGATGGCCTGCTGCTTGCTCCACGCGAACTGGTCCATAGTCAGCGACGTGGCCAGCGTCTCCAGCAGCACGAAGTTGAATACCAGCACGAAGAACGCGCCCACCAGCGTCCAGCTGCTCACCCGGTCCACGCGCAGCGCCGCCAGCGCCTCCTTCTCTGCAACACGAGCGTCGTCAGTCCGTTAGTGCCCAGGGCTGCCGCCCCCCCACTCGTCCCCGCACTCACCGGAGGACTTGCCCTGCGCAAGCATGGCCTCCCTTGCAGCCACGGCGCGCTCCTTGAAGCAGCAGGGCAGGAACAGCAGTAGGTTGAGTGTGCCCAGCAGCGCGTTGATCCAGCCCGCCGCCGTGTACATGTCGAGCCGCAGAGCGAGCTGCGGCGCGCCGGGAGGTGGGTAGTCGGCGCCGGGCCCCAGCGGCGCCGCGGCCGCCTGCAGCGCGGGGCCCACCACGAAGCCTAGCACCTGCGCCAGCGACACCGCTGCCACACAGCGCGTGCGCTCCGTCACCAGCGTCGCCGCCGACAGGTACGACCGCGCCACCGCCACGTTCGCTGCAACATACACCTTACCTGGACCAAAGACGCCAGCCCATGCCATGCCATGCATACAAGCACGGTTTGGGAATTTAACGGGAGTGGAGTAATCTGCGATGTGATGTGGCAAGCGTGCCCTAGAGGGGGAGAGGTGATCTTAGAACCGAGACTCACTGGAGTCTCTCATCACAGCTTCAGTCTGAACAGTAGGTACAACCGCAGGGTTGGCCGAGCCGCGGGGAGGAGGCGTGGACTCCACGGTGGAGGAGACACTCACCCGAGCTGACTCCGATGAGGAACCTCGCCAGCAGCATCCAGTAGTGCGCGTGCGGGCGCATGAGGTGCAGCTGCGCGTACAGCACGCTGGCCAGAACGAACAGCACCAGCGAGGAGGCCAGCGGCACGCGCGCCCGCCCCGCGCGGTTAGCCCAGTAGCCCAGCAGTGGGGAGAACACCAGCTGGCCCAGAGGGTTGGCACCCACCGCCAGCCCCAGCACCTCCTTCTGCGAGCCCGGCTGCAGCTGCAACAGACGCGACTGCATCAGCACAGCACCGCTCAGTGCAGCTGTAGATGAATGAACCCTCTTTCCTCTGATCTCCCTATCCTCAGATTTGTGATTTCCTTCCTCGTCCATGAACATGTTAATGTTCTGTCGTAGAGCTGTCCTAGCCTCCTCTACGTGGGTGCCTACACCTACGTCGCTCCGCCGGACCCCCACGGCCGCGTAGAGCTGCCCTAGCCTCCTCTACGTGGGTGCCTACGCCTACGTCGCTCCGCCGCCGGACCCCCACGGCCGCGTAGAGCTGCCCTAGCCTCCTCTACGTGGGTGCCTACGCCTACGTCGCTCCGCCGGGCCCCCACGGCCGCGTAGAGCTGCCCTAGCCTCCTCTACGTGGGTGCCTACACCTACGTCGCTCCGCCGGACCCCCACGGCCGCGTAGAGCTGCCCTAGCCTCCTCTACGTGGGTGCCTACGCCTACGTCGTCGCTCCACCGGACCCCCACGGCCGCGTAGAGCTGCCCTAGCCTCCTCTACGTGGGTGCCTACACCTACGTCGCTCCGCCGGACCCCCACGGCCGCGTAGATCTGCCCTAGCCTCCTCTACGTGGGTGCCTGCCTACGTCGTCGCTCCGCCGGACCCCCACGGCCGCGTAGATCTGCCCTAGCCTCCTCTACGTGGGTGCCTGCCTACGTCGTCGCTCCGCCGGACCCCCACGGCCGCGTAGATCTGCCCTAGCCTCCTCTACGTGGGTGCCTACGCCTACGTCGCTCCGCCGGAAAAAAAACACGTTTGTTGTATGGGAGCCCCCTTAAATATTTATTTTATTCTATTTTTTAGTATTTGTTGTTATAGTGGCAACAATACATCATCTGTGAAAATTTCAACTGTCTAACTAGGTATCACGGTTCATGAGATACAGCAGCCTGGTGACAGATGGACAGACGGACAGACGGACAGCGAAGTCTTAGTAATAGGGTCCCGTTTTTACCCTTTGGGGACGTAACCCTAAAAATCCGCAACACTAGGTATGTTTGTAACTATATTTATGTCACAATAATTACTTTTCCATGTTAAAACATACAATAGTAACGCCGGAAAATCCTTACAAGCGCGTAAGCTGAGGAAATTATTGACAACAATAGAGCAAGCGAAGTGACACACCACACTACAGTTTCATAGAGGACATCAATATCTACAAAAACATCTGCGATACTAATGTCTTACCTACTATTACAGTTTATGGCACAATAACTGTTCTACTTATAATGACGAAATTTGTTTGTTTGTTTGAATTGAAAAGGCTCCGTAACTTCTGGATCGATTAGAAAAATTCTGTCACCGTTAGATTCCTAGATAATAAAACAAACAAAAGTAATAATAATATTTAAAGTCATCATCATCAGCCTGTATTAGTCCACAGCTGGACTTAGGCCTCCCTTAATAAGCGCCATAGCGCCCTGTCTGTAGCTTGCCGCATCCAGCATCTGCCAGCAGTCTTTCGCACACTATCATCCCACCTGGTCGGGGGGTATCCTACACTATGTTTGCCGAGTATCGGTCTCCACTCCACTCAAGAACACGATTACCCCAGCGGTTGTCGGTTCTTCTCGAGATATGGCCAGCCCACTGCCACTTCAGCGCTAAAGTATGTTTTTATAATATGTTTTTTTTATTCGACCCCGGTCAAAAAGGATTGTTATAAGTTTGACGGGACTGTATGTCTGTGTGTGTATCTATCTGTGGGTTGTTGTTTTTGCGGCATCGTAGCTCCCAAAACGGATGATTTTGATTGTTTATTTTGTCAAAAGCAAAGTTCCTTGAGTGTTCTAAACCTACAGAAAGTCTGTCAAGAGTGTGTTATAATTATTATTTTTGTTAAATACCTCTATCTACCCTCGCGGAGCCGGGGCGGGCCGCTAGTATACCTATAAAATATGAATATATATAGCCTATGACTATCACAAATAACTTGGCTATCTATTGGTAAAAGAATTTTCAAAATCGCTTCAGTACCTACATCCAGTGATTCCCACCTACAACCACAAATACTCCCCCAAAAAAAATTGAAACTGGAAGTCTTATTGTTTTTTGCAGTCTCCTTGTTCTGGAACGGTTAGCTAAGTTTGTTGTACATGTACGAATTCATAGTCCAACAATAACAAAACCAATGAGTACTGAATCTACATAGGTCACTAGAGCTCTCATGCGGTAGAGATTCGTAATGAATGCACCGCATTCTAAAACAAACCTAGCTCACCTCTTTGCCAGTCTCATGCGGTAGAGATTCGTAATGAATGCACCGCGTTCTACAACAACCTTAGCTCACCTCTTTGTCAGTCTCATGCGGTAGAGATTCGTAATGAATGCACCGCGTTCTACAACAACCTTAGCTCACCTCTTTGTCAGTCTCATGCGGTAGAGATTCGTAATGAATGCACCGCGTTCTACAACAACCTTAGCTCACCTCTTTGTCAGTCTCATGCGGTAGAGATTCGTAATGAATGCACCGCGTTCTACAACAACCTTAGCTCACCTCTTTGTCAGTCTCATGCGGTAGAGATTCGTAATGAATGCACCGCGTTCTACAACAACCTTAGCTCACCTCTTTGCCAGTCTCATGCGGTAGAGATTCGTAATGAATGCACCGCGTTCTACAACAACCTTAGCTCACCTCTTTGTCAGTCTCATGCGGTAGAGATTCGTAATGAATGCACCGCGTTCTACAACAACCTTAGCTCACCTCTTTGTCAGTCTCATGCGGTAGAGATTCGTAATGAATGCACCGCGTTCTACAACAACCTTAGCTCACCTCTTTGTCAGTCTCATGCGGTAGAGATTCGTAATGAATGCACCGCGTTCTACAACAACCTTAGCTCACCTCTTTGTCAGTCTCATGCGGTAGAGATTCGTAATGAATGCACCGCGTTCTACAACAACCTTAGCTCACCTCTTTGTCAGTCTCATGCGGTAGAGATTCGTAATGAATGCACCGCGTTCTACAACAACCTTAGCTCACCTCTTTGTCAGTCTCATGCGGTAGAGATTCGTAATGAATGCACCGCGTTCTACAACAACCTTAGCTCACCTCTTTGTCAGTCTCATGCGGTAGAGATTCGTAATGAATGCACCGCGTTCTACAACAACCTTAGCTCACCTCTTTGTCATTCTCATGCGGTAGTGATTCGTAATGAATGCACCGCGTTCTACAACAAACTTAGCTCACCTCTTTGTCAGTCTCATGCGGTAGAGATTCGTAATGAATCGCGTTCTACAACAAACTTGCTCACCTCTTTGTCATTCTCATGCGGTAGAGATTCGTAATGAATGCACCGCGTTCTACAACAAACTTGCTCACCTCTTTGTCAGTCTCATGCGGTAGAGATTCGTAATGAATGCACCGCGTTCTACAACAAACTTGCTCACCTCTTTGTCAGTCTCATGCGGTAGAGATTCGTAATGAATCGCGTTCTACAACAAACTTGCTCACCTCTTTGTCATTCTCATGCGGTAGTGATTCGTAATGAATGCACCGCGTTCTACAACAAACTTGCTCACCTCTTTGTCAGTCTCATGCGGTAGTGATTCGTAATGAATGCACCGCGTTCTACAACAAACTTGCTCACCTCTTTGTCAGTCTCATGCGGTAGAGATTCGTAATGAATGCACCGCGTTCTACAACAAACTTGCTCACCTCTTTGTCAGTCTCATGCGGTAGAGATTCGTAATGAATCGCGTTCTACAACAAACTTGCTCACCTCTTTGTCATTCTCATGCGGTAGTGATTCGTAATGAATGCACCGCGTTCTACAACAAACTTGCTCACCTCTTTGTCAGTCTCATGCGGTAGTGATTCGTAATGAATGCACCGCGTTCTACAACAAACTTGCTCACCTCTTTGTCAGTCTCATGCGGTAGAGATTCGTAATGAATGCACCGCGTTCTACAACAACCTTAGCTCACCTCTTTGTCAGTCTCATGCGGTAGAGATTCGTAATGAATGCACCGCGTTCTACAACAAACTTGCTCACCTCTTTGTCAGTCTCATGCGGTAGAGATTCGTAATGAATGCACCGCGTTCTACAACAAACTTGCTCACCTCTTTGTCAGTCTCATGCGGTAGAGATTCGTAATGAATGCACCGCGTTCTACAACAAACTTGCTCACCTCTTTGTCAGTCTCATGCGGTAGTGATTCGTAATGAATGCACCGCGTTCTACAACAAACTTGCTCACCTCTTTGTCAGTCTCATGCGGTAGAGATTCGTAATGAATGCACCGCGTTCTACAACAAACTTGCTCACCTCTTTGTCATTCTCATGCGGTAGTGATTCGTAATGAATGCACCGCGTTCTACAACAAACTTGCTCACCTCTTTGTCAGTCTCATGCGGTAGTGATTCGTAATGAATGCACCGCGTTCTACAACAAACTTGCTCACCTCTTTGTCAGTCTCATGCGGTAGAGATTCGTAATGAATGCACCGCGTTCTACAACAAACTTGCTCACCTCTTTGTCAGTCTCATGCGGTAGAGATTCGTAATGAATGCACCGCGTTCTACAACAAACTTGCTCACCTCTTTGTCAGTCTCATGCGGTAGAGATTCGTAATGAATGCACCGCGTTCTACAACAAACTTGCTCACCTCTTTGTCAGTCTCATGCGGTAGAGATTCGTAATGAATGCACCGCGTTCTACAACAAACTTGCTCACCTCTTTGTCAGTCTCATGCGGTAGAGATTCGTAATGAATGCACCGCGTTCTACAACAAACTTGCTCACCTCTTTGTCATTCTCATGCGGTAGTGATTCGTAATGAATGCACCGCGTTCTACAACAAACTTGCTCACCTCTTTGTCAGTCTCATGCGGTAGTGATTCGTAATGAATGCACCGCGTTCTACAACAAACTTGCTCACCTCTTTGTCAGTCTCATGCGGTAGAGATTCGTAATGAATGCACCGCGTTCTACAACAACCTTAGCTCACCTCTTTGTCAGTCTCATGCGGTAGAGATTCGTAATGAATGCACCGCGTTCTACAACAAACTTGCTCACCTCTTTGTCAGTCTCATGCGGTAGAGATTCGTAATGAATGCACCGCGTTCTACAACAAACTTGCTCACCTCTTTGTCAGTCTCATGCGGTAGAGATTCGTAATGAATGCACCGCGTTCTACAACAAACTTGCTCACCTCTTTGTCATTCTCATGCGGTAGAGATTCGTAATGAATGCACCGCGTTCTACAACAAACTTGCTCACCTCTTTGTCAGTCTCATGCGGTAGAGATTCGTAATGAATGCACCGCGTTCTACAACAAACTTGCTCACCTCTTTGTCAGTCTCATGCGGTAGAGATTCGTAATGAATCGCGTTCTACAACAAACTTGCTCACCTCTTTGTCGCACGCCCGAGCTCGCTGCCTACACCTACCCATGTCTCCCCGCACCGCGCACGCCCGAGCTCGCTGCCTACACCTACCCATGTCTCCCCGCACCGCGCACGCCCGAGCTCGCTGCCTACCTAACTACGCACAGTAAACGTGTCGCATTCACATACAATGTCGTCCTCGGACTGCCCTTCAGGCGAATTGCGCATATTTATAGATCTCTCGGAACGTGATCGTTTCGTCTGTCTCATATCTATTATGTGCCACTTACCTACCTACCTACTACTGCAACATGGAAGGTGTTTGGATATTAGGTAGGTACCTACATGGAATGTAAGAATATTACCTAAGGAAAGGGCTACCTGCTGGCGTGGGCCGGGCATCTATGCCGCAGTAACATAAACATAAACCCAATCTGTGCCTGTGCGCTGAGATATCTTCCTTCATCGTCATCGGTGCGCTGGCAACTGGTGGATGGATAGGTATTACAGCCTACAGACAGGTACCTAACCTACCTACCTACACGGTACTATACCTACTCTGTTCCATTCTTGTAGAACGCCATTAGGTACCTAATCTGATACCTAATGGTAACGCCCTCTCAGGGCGGCGCGGGCGGCGGCCGTGCAGCCGTGCAGCCGTGCCGCCGTGCAGCCGTGCAGCCGTGCTCCTTCGCGGCCACTCTGTCCAACGACCTCACTTTCTATCTCGTTACGTAGCCATAGGTAATAATAATAATAATATCGAAATAGTTTTCACCTCTCTTGCTCAAAAAGTGTGGCAATATAGCGTAGCGGGCGTAAAATTCGGTTTTAAGGTCTAGGGTCAAAGTAATTTTTGTTTTTAATTAATTATTGTTTAAATCATCAGCCAGTACAAGACATTCGTCCTCTTACATATTAGACTCGACTGTTTGGTGTTCCATTTCCAAAAAACATACATTTCATTTGATTTTATTTTTGAAAATGGAACTGACAGCGCGTTTTTGGTCATTGTTGGAAGTTTTGTATGGTGATTTTTCTTCCATGGTAGAATGCGTAGGTAGGCAGTAACTTTACATTGCGCGTAACGAAGACACAATAAAGTTGGTATCAATCAGCGCGGGATCTCTGGAATATTTGTTTACTAGAAATTTAACTGAAGTGGAACTTGGCTTATTTAATTAAAAATGGCATCAAGCGAAAATAATTTTATAATATAGAAATGTTTTATAATATAAAATTTGACTTGTCTAAGTGCTGTTTTGTAAGTCTACAGAAATAAAGTTTTTGACTTTTGACTTTTAAAATGGAACAGAATGGCAAAGAAATAATCAATATGATCCTGTTTATCTGTTGCGCACTTGCGCATCACATGAAATAAGTATTTCTTAAACTAGTAGTATTCTTTAGTCTTAACTAACGACAAATTCTTGAAGAAGAGAAGTACGTAAGTCCTACGTACGTAAGACTGTAAGTTTTGATTGTTCTATTTTCTCACACTCGAAGTGAAAAGTACCTACTTACTGTTTTTCACGCGGGTCAAAACCACCCATTAAAACTCGGTTATATCATCTCCCGAGCTAAAGTCGTTTAGTCCCTTGTTAAAAAATATACCTACTATTATTGTCATACCTAGTCATAAATAAAGACAGACAGAGGGTGTTTCAGAATGTTTTTCGGTTTTTATTTGAGTAGATTACAGCGTATTTGTGCGCGAGGGCTCTATAAAATCAATTTAAATAAATCGGCCAAGTGCGAGTCCGACTCGCGCACGAAGGGTTCCGTACTATTTTATCTATAAAAACGTAAAAAAAAATCACGTTTGTTGTATGGGAGCCCCCTTAAATATTTGTACTATTTATTTCTAAAGTGGATATAATACCTAACTAAATATTCTGTGAATATTTCAAGTGTCTACCTAAGAAATTAATAAATCCCAAAAATTTACGATCCCGACGGGATTCGAACCCGCACCTTCCCCTTCAGCGCAGGGGTGCTCTTTTTCCAACTAAGCTACGTGATCTTATCGAGTCGGCCCGAAAATCTTTGGGAGTTCTTTCGGCACTTACGCCGTCAGCGCCACCTACAGAGGAAACAATGAAGTTATCCAATTCTGCTCAAAGACCAAATTTACATTTAGTTCTTTGACGAGAGGTTTTGCCGTTGCTTGATTCTAAGGTTTTTATTTATTATACTCTGGGTAATTTCTAAGAAATTAATAAATCCCAAAAATTTACGATCCCGACGGGATTCGAACCCGCACCTTCCCCTTCAGCGCAGGGGTGCTCTTTTTCCAACTAAGCTACGTGATCTTATCGAGTCGGCCCGAAAATCTTTGGGAGTTCTTTCGGCACTTACGCCGTCAGCGCCACCTACAGAGGAAACAATGAAGTTATCCAATTCTGCTCAAAGACCAAATTTACATTTAGTTCTTTGACGAGAGGTTTTGCCGTTGCTTGATTCTAAGGTTTTTATTTATTATACTCTGGGTAATTTCTAAGAAATTAATAAATCCCAAAAATTTACGATCCCGACGGGATTCGAACCCGCACCTTCCCCTTCAGCGCAGGGGTGCTCTTTTTCCAACTAAGCTACGTGATCTTATCGAGTCGGCCCGAAAATCTTTGGGAGTTCTTTCGGCACTTACGCCGTCAGCGCCACCTACAGAGGAAACAATGAAGTTATCCAATTCTGCTCAAAGACCAAATTTACATTTAGTTCTTTGACGAGAGGTTTTGCCGTTGCTTGATTCTAAGGTTTTTATTTATTATACTCTGGGTAATTTCTAAGAAATTAATAAATCCCAAAAATTTACGATCCCGACGGGATTCGAACCCGCACCTTCCCCTTCAGCGCAGGGGTGCTCTTTTTCCAACTAAGCTACGTGATCTTATCGAGTCGGCCCGAAAATCTTTGGGAGTTCTTTCGGCACTTACGCCGTCAGCGCCACCTACAGAGGAAACAATGAAGTTATCCAATTCTGCTCAAAGACCAAATTTACATTTAGTTCTTTGACGAGAGGTTTTGCCGTTGCTTGATTCTAAGGTTTTTATTTATTATACTCTGGGTAATTTCTAAGAAATTAATAAATCCCAAAAATTTACGATCCCGACGGGATTCGAACCCGCACCTTCCCCTTCAGCGCAGGGGTGCTCTTTTTCCAACTAAGCTACGTGATCTTATCGAGTCGGCCCGAAAATCTTTGGGAGTTCTTTCGGCACTTACGCCGTCAGCGCCACCTACAGAGGAAACAATGAAGTTATCCAATTCTGCTCAAAGACCAAATTTACATTTAGTTCTTTGACGAGAGGTTTTGCCGTTGCTTGATTCTAAGGTTTTTATTTATTATACTCTGGGTAATTTCTAAGAAATTAATAAATCCCAAAAATTTACGATCCCGACGGGATTCGAACCCGCACCTTCCCCTTCAGCGCAGGGGTGCTCTTTTTCCAACTAAGCTACGTGATCTTATCGAGTCGGCCCGAAAATCTTTGGGAGTTCTTTCGGCACTTACGCCGTCAGCGCCACCTACAGAGGAAACAATGAAGTTATCCAATTCTGCTCAAAGACCAAATTTACATTTAGTTCTTTGACGAGAGGTTTTGCCGTTGCTTGATTCTAAGGTTTTTATTTATTATACTCTGGGTAATTTCTAAGAAATTAATAAATCCCAAAAATTTACGATCCCGACGGGATTCGAACCCGCACCTTCCCCTTCAGCGCAGGGGTGCTCTTTTTCCAACTAAGCTACGTGATCTTATCGAGTCGGCCCGAAAATCTTTGGGAGTTCTTTCGGCACTTACGCCGTCAGCGCCACCTACAGAGGAAACAATGAAGTTATCCAATTCTGCTCAAAGACCAAATTTACATTTAGTTCTTTGACGAGAGGTTTTGCCGTTGCTTGATTCTAAGGTTTTTATTTATTATACTCTGGGTAATTTCTAAGAAATTAATAAATCCCAAAAATTTACGATCCCGACGGGATTCGAACCCGCACCTTCCCCTTCAGCGCAGGGGTGCTCTTTTTCCAACTAAGCTACGTGATCTTATCGAGTCGGCCCGAAAATCTTTGGGAGTTCTTTCGGCACTTACGCCGTCAGCGCCACCTACAGAGGAAACAATGAAGTTATCCAATTCTGCTCAAAGACCAAATTTACATTTAGTTCTTTGACGAGAGGTTTTGCCGTTGCTTGATTCTAAGGTTTTTATTTATTATACTCTGGGTAATTTCTAAGAAATTAATAAATCCCAAAAATTTACGATCCCGACGGGATTCGAACCCGCACCTTCCCCTTCAGCGCAGGGGTGCTCTTTTTCCAACTAAGCTACGTGATCTTATCGAGTCGGCCCGAAAATCTTTGGGAGTTCTTTCGGCACTTACGCCGTCAGCGCCACCTACAGAGGAAACAATGAAGTTATCCAATTCTGCTCAAAGACCAAATTTACATTTAGTTCTTTGACGAGAGGTTTTGCCGTTGCTTGATTCTAAGGTTTTTATTTATTATACTCTGGGTAATTTCTAAGAAATTAATAAATCCCAAAAATTTACGATCCCGACGGGATTCGAACCCGCACCTTCCCCTTCAGCGCAGGGGTGCTCTTTTTCCAACTAAGCTACGTGATCTTATCGAGTCGGCCCGAAAATCTTTGGGAGTTCTTTCGGCACTTACGCCGTCAGCGCCACCTACAGAGGAAACAATGAAGTTATCCAATTCTGCTCAAAGACCAAATTTACATTTAGTTCTTTGACGAGAGGTTTTGCCGTTGCTTGATTCTAAGGTTTTTATTTATTATACTCTGGGTAATTTCTAAGAAATTAATAAATCCCAAAAATTTACGATCCCGACGGGATTCGAACCCGCACCTTCCCCTTCAGCGCAGGGGTGCTCTTTTTCCAACTAAGCTACGTGATCTTATCGAGTCGGCCCGAAAATCTTTGGGAGTTCTTTCGGCACTTACGCCGTCAGCGCCACCTACAGAGGAAACAATGAAGTTATCCAATTCTGCTCAAAGACCAAATTTACATTTAGTTCTTTGACGAGAGGTTTTGCCGTTGCTTGATTCTAAGGTTTTTATTTATTATACTCTGGGTAATTTCTAAGAAATTAATAAATCCCAAAAATTTACGATCCCGACGGGATTCGAACCCGCACCTTCCCCTTCAGCGCAGGGGTGCTCTTTTTCCAACTAAGCTACGTGATCTTATCGAGTCGGCCCGAAAATCTTTGGGAGTTCTTTCGGCACTTACGCCGTCAGCGCCACCTACAGAGGAAACAATGAAGTTATCCAATTCTGCTCAAAGACCAAATTTACATTTAGTTCTTTGACGAGAGGTTTTGCCGTTGCTTGATTCTAAGGTTTTTATTTATTATACTCTGGGTAATTTCTAAGAAATTAATAAATCCCAAAAATTTACGATCCCGACGGGATTCGAACCCGCACCTTCCCCTTCAGCGCAGGGGTGCTCTTTTTCCAACTAAGCTACGTGATCTTATCGAGTCGGCCCGAAAATCTTTGGGAGTTCTTTCGGCACTTACGCCGTCAGCGCCACCTACAGAGGAAACAATGAAGTTATCCAATTCTGCTCAAAGACCAAATTTACATTTAGTTCTTTGACGAGAGGTTTTGCCGTTGCTTGATTCTAAGGTTTTTATTTATTATACTCTGGGTAATTTCTAAGAAATTAATAAATCCCAAAAATTTACGATCCCGACGGGATTCGAACCCGCACCTTCCCCTTCAGCGCAGGGGTGCTCTTTTTCCAACTAAGCTACGTGATCTTATCGAGTCGGCCCGAAAATCTTTGGGAGTTCTTTCGGCACTTACGCCGTCAGCGCCACCTACAGAGGAAACAATGAAGTTATCCAATTCTGCTCAAAGACCAAATTTACATTTAGTTCTTTGACGAGAGGTTTTGCCGTTGCTTGATTCTAAGGTTTTTATTTATTATACTCTGGGTAATTTCTAAGAAATTAATAAATCCCAAAAATTTACGATCCCGACGGGATTCGAACCCGCACCTTCCCCTTCAGCGCAGGGGTGCTCTTTTTCCAACTAAGCTACGTGATCTTATCGAGTCGGCCCGAAAATCTTTGGGAGTTCTTTCGGCACTTACGCCGTCAGCGCCACCTACAGAGGAAACAATGAAGTTATCCAATTCTGCTCAAAGACCAAATTTACATTTAGTTCTTTGACGAGAGGTTTTGCCGTTGCTTGATTCTAAGGTTTTTATTTATTATACTCTGGGTAATTTCTAAGAAATTAATAAATCCCAAAAATTTACGATCCCGACGGGATTCGAACCCGCACCTTCCCCTTCAGCGCAGGGGTGCTCTTTTTCCAACTAAGCTACGTGATCTTATCGAGTCGGCCCGAAAATCTTTGGGAGTTCTTTCGGCACTTACGCCGTCAGCGCCACCTACAGAGGAAACAATGAAGTTATCCAATTCTGCTCAAAGACCAAATTTACATTTAGTTCTTTGACGAGAGGTTTTGCCGTTGCTTGATTCTAAGGTTTTTATTTATTATACTCTGGGTAATTTCTAAGAAATTAATAATTTTCGGGCCGACTCGATAAGATCACGTAGCTTAGTTGGAAAAAGAGCACCCCTGCGCTGAAGGGGAAGGTGCGGGTTCGAATCCCGTCGGGATCGTAAATTTTTGGGATTTATTAATTTCTTAGAAATTACCCAGAGTATAATAAATAAAAACCTTAGAATCAAGCAACGGCAAAACCTCTCGTCAAAGAACTAAATGTAAATTTGGTCTTTGAGCAGAATTGGATAACTTCATTGTTTCCTCTGTAGGTGGCGCTGACGGCGTAAGTGCCGAAAGAACTCCCAAAGATTTTCGGGCCGACTCGATAAGATCACGTAGCTTAGTTGGAAAAAGAGCACCCCTGCGCTGAAGGGGAAGGTGCGGGTTCGAATCCCGTCGGGATCGTAAATTTTTGGGATTTATTAATTTCTTAGAAATTACCCAGAGTATAATAAATAAAAACCTTAGAATCAAGCAACGGCAAAACCTCTCGTCAAAGAACTAAATGTAAATTTGGTCTTTGAGCAGAATTGGATAACTTCATTGTTTCCTCTGTAGGTGGCGCTGACGGCGTAAGTGCCGAAAGAACTCCCAAAGATTTTCGGGCCGACTCGATAAGATCACGTAGCTTAGTTGGAAAAAGAGCACCCCTGCGCTGAAGGGGAAGGTGCGGGTTCGAATCCCGTCGGGATCGTAAAAAAATTTTTGGGATTTATTAATTTCTTAGAAATTACCCAGAGTATAATAAATAAAAACCTTAGAATCAAGCAACGGCAAAACCTCTCGTCAAAGAACTAAATGTAAATTTGGTCTTTGAGCAGAATTGGATAACTTCATTGTTTCCTCTGTAGGTGGCGCTGACGGCGTAAGTGCCGAAAGAACTCCCAAAGATTTTCGGGCCGACTCGATAAGATCACGTAGCTTAGTTGGAAAAAGAGCACCCCTGCGCTGAAGGGGAAGGTGCGGGTTCGAATCCCGTCGGGATCGTAAATTTTTGGGATTTATTAATTTCTTAGAAATTACCCAGAGTATAATAAATAAAAACCTTAGAATCAAGCAACGGCAAAACCTCTCGTCAAAGAACTAAATGTAAATTTGGTCTTTGAGCAGAATTGGATAACTTCATTGTTTCCTCTGTAGGTGGCGCTGACGGCGTAAGTGCCGAAAGAACTCCCAAAGATTTTCGGGCCGACTCGATAAGATCACGTAGCTTAGTTGGAAAAAGAGCACCCCTGCGCTGAAGGGGAAGGTGCGGGTTCGAATCCCGTCGGGATCGTAAATTTTTGGGATTTATTAATTTCTTAGAAATTACCCAGAGTATAATAAATAAAAACCTTAGAATCAAGCAACGGCAAAACCTCTCGTCAAAGAACTAAATGTAAATTTGGTCTTTGAGCAGAATTGGATAACTTCATTGTTTCCTCTGTAGGTGGCGCTGACGGCGTAAGTGCCGAAAGAACTCCCAAAGATTTTCGGGCCGACTCGATAAGATCACGTAGCTTAGTTGGAAAAAGAGCACCCCTGCGC
This sequence comes from Eupithecia exiguata, assembly GCA_947086465.1. Taxonomy (NCBI): domain Eukaryota; kingdom Metazoa; phylum Arthropoda; class Insecta; order Lepidoptera; family Geometridae; genus Eupithecia; species Eupithecia exiguata. The sequence goes on from OX352236.1 coordinate 13,358,718, forward strand.
TGAAGGGGAAGGTGCGGGTTCGAATCCCGTCGGGATCGTAAATTTTTGGGATTTATTAATTTCTTAGAAATTACCCAGAGTATAATAAATAAAAACCTTAGAATCAAGCAACGGCAAAACCTCTCGTCAAAGAACTAAATGTAAATTTGGTCTTTGAGCAGAATTGGATAACTTCATTGTTTCCTCTGTAGGTGGCGCTGACGGCGTAAGTGCCGAAAGAACTCCCAAAGATTTTCGGGCCGACTCGATAAGATCACGTAGCTTAGTTGGAAAAAGAGCACCCCTGCGCTGAAGGGGAAGGTGCGGGTTCGAATCCCGTCGGGATCGTAAATTTTTGGGATTTATTAATTTCTTAGAAATTACCCAGAGTATAATAAATAAAAACCTTAGAATCAAGCAACGGCAAAACCTCTCGTCAAAGAACTAAATGTAAATTTGGTCTTTGAGCAGAATTGGATAACTTCATTGTTTCCTCTGTAGGTGGCGCTGACGGCGTAAGTGCCGAAAGAACTCCCAAAGATTTTCGGGCCGACTCGATAAGATCACGTAGCTTAGTTGGAAAAAGAGCACCCCTGCGCTGAAGGGGAAGGTGCGGGTTCGAATCCCGTCGGGATCGTAAATTTTTGGGATTTATTAATTTCTTAGAAATTACCCAGAGTATAATAAATAAAAACCTTAGAATCAAGCAACGGCAAAACCTCTCGTCAAAGAACTAAATGTAAATTTGGTCTTTGAGCAGAATTGGATAACTTCATTGTTTCCTCTGTAGGTGGCGCTGACGGCGTAAGTGCCGAAAGAACTCCCAAAGATTTTCGGGCCGACTCGATAAGATCACGTAGCTTAGTTGGAAAAAGAGCACCCCTGCGCTGAAGGGGAAGGTGCGGGTTCGAATCCCGTCGGGATCGTAAATTTTTGGGATTTATTAATTTCTTAGAAATTACCCAGAGTATAATAAATAAAAACCTTAGAATCAAGCAACGGCAAAACCTCTCGTCAAAGAACTAAATGTAAATTTGGTCTTTGAGCAGAATTGGATAACTTCATTGTTTCCTCTGTAGGTGGCGCTGACGGCGTAAGTGCCGAAAGAACTCCCAAAGATTTTCGGGCCGACTCGATAAGATCACGTAGCTTAGTTGGAAAAAGAGCACCCCTGCGCTGAAGGGGAAGGTGCGGGTTCGAATCCCGTCGGGATCGTAAATTTTTGGGATTTATTAATTTCTTAGAAATTACCCAGAGTATAATAAATAAAAACCTTAGAATCAAGCAACGGCAAAACCTCTCGTCAAAGAACTAAATGTAAATTTGGTCTTTGAGCAGAATTGGATAACTTCATTGTTTCCTCTGTAGGTGGCGCTGACGGCGTAAGTGCCGAAAGAACTCCCAAAGATTTTCGGGCCGACTCGATAAGATCACGTAGCTTAGTTGGAAAAAGAGCACCCCTGCGCTGAAGGGGAAGGTGCGGGTTCGAATCCCGTCGGGATCGTAAATTTTTGGGATTTATTAATTTCTTAGAAATTACCCAGAGTATAATAAATAAAAACCTTAGAAAGTGTCTACCTGTTGCCGTTATCAATATCAAGCTGTTGCCATTATCAATATCAAGCTGTTGCCATTATCAATATCAAGCTGTTGCCGTTATCAATATCAAGCTGTTGCCATTATCAATATCAAGCTGTTGCCATTATCAATATCAAGCTGTTGCCATTATCAATATCAAGCTGTTGCCATTATCAATATCAAGCTGTTGCCATTATCAATATCAAGCTGTTGCCATTATCAATATCAAGCTGTTGCCATTATCAATATCAAGCTGTTGCCATTATCAATATCAAGCTGTTGCCATTATCAATATCAAGCTGTTGCCATTATCAATATCAAGCTGTTGCCGTTATCAATATCAAGCTGTTGCCGTTATCAATATCAAGCTGTTGCCATTATCAATATCAAGCTGTTGCCATTATCAATATCAAGCTGTTGCCATTATCAATATCAAGCTGTTGCCATTATCAATATCAAGCTGTTGCCATTATCAATATCAAGCTGTTGCCATTATCAATATCAAGCTGTTGCCATTATCAATATCAAGCTGTTGCCATTATCAATATCAAGCTGTTGCCATTATCAATATCAAGCTGTTGCCATTATCAATATCAAGCTGTTGCCATTATCAATATCAAGCTGTTGCCATTATCAATATCAAGCTGTTGCCATTATCAATATCAAGCTGTTGCCATTATCAATATCAAGCTGTTGCCATTATCAATATCAAGCTGTTGCCATTATCAATATCAAGCTGTTGCCATTATCAATATCAAGCTGTTGCCATTATCAATATCAAGCTGTTGCCATTATCAATATCAAGCTGTTGCCATTATCAATATCAAGCTGTTGCCATTATCAATATCAAGCTGTTGCCATTATCAATATCAAGCTGTTGCCATTATCAATATCAAGCTGTTGCCATTATCAATATCAAGCTGTTGCCATTATCAATATCAAGCTGTTGCCATTATCAATATCAAGCTGTTGCCATTATCAATATCAAGCTGTTGCCATTATCAATATCAAGCTGTTGCCATTATCAATATCAAGCTGTTGCCATTATCAATATCAAGCTGTTGCCATTATCAATATCAAGCTGTTGCCATTATCAATATCAAGCTGTTGCCATTATCAATATCAAGCTGTTGCCATTATCAATATCAAGCTGTTGCCATTATCAATATCAAGCTGTTGCCATTATCAATATCAAGCTAAAACGAGCAAAGAATCACGTTTGTTGTATGGGAGCCCCTTAAATATTTATTTTCTTCTGTGTTTCAGCACAGTATAAGTCTAACATACAGTGGGCCGACGCAGTGGCGGATCATCCCCAAGGCAAAGTAGGCATGTGCCTAGGGGCGCGAGGTAACAAGGGGCGCGCGCGCGGAATATTTTACACTAGTAAATAATTATTTATTTAAGGTAATAAATACCTACCTAAGAATAAAATTAATTATATGAGTAAGCGGGTATCCGCCTACATACAAAATATAAATGATTATTTAATTCTGCCGAAACTTTTTATTTTGGTTCTATGTGTAGAACAAAAAGTAAAAAAGAAGGGACTTTGTAAAAATCAGATATTTAGTATGATGATATTGGTTGATGAGCGTCAGAGGCGGCTTTAGCGGCGCACACGGGCGCAGCGACCGGGGCGCCATGCACGCCGGTGATGTGCAAAGTGCAAAAATGAAGTTTTTGCTTATTTACAAGAAAACTACACTACTTATGAAAAAACTGTCTGAAGAAACCAAAGAATTAGTAATCTACGAATCAAAACATAAGTCATTTCAACAGACCGCAGGGTTCTCAAGATCTCGACTCGAAAATTATGTGCAAAACAGCACAATTTCATGATTTTTTTCTATCGTATTTTTTTTCTTAATCGTGTTTTCACGTTGAAAGAACCAAAGAAAAAATGTAGAATTTTATGTAATTCGAGTTTTTAACTACGGGAATCCCGTGAGTACTGAGATCTTGTCCTAGTTTGACAAGCAAACACGCTAGATTTGCCTCTTAATATGTTTTAAAAGACACCAACAATCATGGGCATGAGGCTGTATTAGCATCAAGGACGGCTTTTGCGGGTGCGCGGCGCACATCCGTTATGAGGATCCAGCGCTCGGTTTTCGTTAAAAAAAATGGTTTGAAATGGCGCTTTAATTATTATGCATTAGGCTGGCTTTAAGTTTTAAAATATAACATTGCCACAGATTTGCGAGATTTTGAAAGGCACGTGTTTTAATGCCGTATCTTATTTACTGTTTATCTGCACCGATCCTAGGGTAAAGCGAGCGGTACCCAAGTATCCATAACGCGAATTCCTTATTCGAAAAGTAATAGTTTGATGCGGCCATGTGGTGACTTCTGAGAGAAGATCAAACTGCGCAGCTGGATGTGGTACGTGCGTGCGTACAACACCGATCGCTACAGTAAAATTTTTTTACGGCTCGCTCCGCTCGCCGTTGTTCTCTACTTGTTGTAGTGTGGAAGTTTATGACTTCGTAATTTTTTTTGTCAAACCATTGGATTGTCTCGAACCTTTTTGCTAGTTCGCTCCGTTGTTGCCGTAATTTCTATTGTTTTTGCTTCCATAATTTCTAAAGAATTTGGGGATAATTTTGTTACCGATAGCCACAAAAGATTTGCGTTTCAGCGTTTGCATACCTATCTTATTTAATCTTGGAAAATGACAAAAAATTCGCGGCTCGCTCCGCTCGCCGCTATCTTTTTACCCTTTTTTTCTAGCTGACCCCGCCAAACCCATGTGATCTTGGCTTAACTTTGACAATTGACAACCTCCTCAATCATGCTAATCAAAAGCATGAAAATAATTGCGATCTAATTGTTTACCTGTTTTATATACTTTTTTGTCAACCACTGAGGAAGTTTATCGTTGTTATGTTACTAACGCCACCCCCAATACTGAGCTTTGACGCGGCTCGTTCACAGAGGGGCGCCAATGAGGTGCTTGCCTAGGGCGCTGTCGACCATTAATCCGCCTCGGGGCCGACGCCTTTGATTTCGCGGTACATGTCGACAAGTGACGCGACAGCGTATGTAGGCCAGGGTTGTCACCATGCTAGTGTCAAATTAAAACTTTAATTTTTTTTATTTTAGGTGAACATCGTCATTAAAGTTACGAATATTAATGATTTTTCAAACCCAAGATGGCGGATATTTTTAATTTTAAATTTTACTCAAAGGTATCTTTTTCGACTAATTCGAAGGTATAGATTACGAATATGCGATATTTTTTCAAATCCAAGATGGCGGATATTTTATTATTTCAAATTTTACTCGTATCGTACTGAAATGAAATAAGTTCCCAAAATTTTCGACTACATTTTGTTAGAACTTATCGGAGAAGGTTTTTTCGCGGAATTGTTACTAAACTACTCACAAATTGATCTATTCCACACCAACCTAAATATATTTAAACACACAGTATCCATGGCTTTTTTTAATTCTTAGCAGTAAGTATGTAACTATTTAAACGTTACATAAACAGTTATTTATATAAATTATTATATTTACATATTATTTTATTCATATATTAAAGAATTATCATATTATTATTTTTAAATTTATGACTCTTTAGACCAACATTTTTCTCCTTATAATGATTTGTTACCAAACAGGCAAACCGCTATAAATTGAATTTCAATTTCTCGGGCTGGGGACACTGTCTGCTGTATGAGTACTACCTGCTCTCGCCTAATCTGGGGCTGGGGACACTGTCTGCTGTATGAGTACTACCTGCTCTCGCCTAATCTGGGGCTGGGGACACTGTCTGCTGTATGAGTACTACCTGCTCTCGCCTAATCTGGGGCTGGGGACACTGTCTGCTGTATGAGTACTACCTGCTCTCGCCTAATCTGGGGCTGGGGACACTGTCTGCTGTATGAGTACTACCTGCTCTCGCCTAATCTGGGGCTGGGGACACTGTCTGCTGTATGAGTACTACCTGCTCTCGCCTAATCTGGGGCTGGGGACACTGTCTGCTGTATGAGTACTACCTGCTCTCGCCTAATCCGGGGCTGGGGACACTGTCTGCTGTATGAGTACAACCTGCTCTCGCCTAATCTGGGGCTGGGGACACTGTCTGCTGAATGAGTACTACCTCGCTAATCTGGGGCTGGGGACACTGTCTGCTGTATGAGTACTACCTCGCTAATCTGGGGCTGGGGACACTGTCTGCTGTATGAGTACTACCTGCTCTCGCCTAATCTGGGGCTGGGGACACTGTCTGCTGTATGAGTACTACCTGCTCTCGCCTAATCTGGGGCTGGGGACACTGTCTGCTGTATGAGTACTACCTGCTCTCGCCTAATCTGGGGCTGGGGACACTGTCTGCTGTATGAGTACTACCTCGCTAATCTGGTGCTGGGGACACTGTCTGCTGTATGAGTACTACCTCGCTAATCTGGGGCTGGGGACACTGTCTGCTGTATGAGTACTACCTCGCTAATCTGGGGCTGGGGACACTGTCTGCTGTATGAGTACTACCTCGCTAATCTGGGGCTGGGGACACTGTCTGCTGTATGAGTACTACCTGCTCTGGCCTAATCTGGGGCTGGGGACACTGTCTGCTGTATGAGTACTACCTCGCTAATCTGGGGCTGGGGACACTGTCTGCTGTATGAGTACTACCTCGCTAATCTGGGGCTGGGGACACTGTCTGCTGTATGAGTACTACCTGCTCTCGCCTAATCTGGGGCTGGGGACACTGTCTGCTGTATGAGTACTACCTCGCTAATCTGGGGCTGGGGACACTGTCTGCTGTATGAGTACCTACTACCTGCTCTCGCCTAGTTTGATGTTATTGCTTATGCCTTTCCTAAAGCGTCATGCTCGGTACCGCTCTTATTTATAAACGCGAACAATTGACATTCCTGTCGTATGGCGGGCTGCGGGCTCCGCCATGCGCCACTGCGGTTGCGGGGCAATGCGAAGGTGAGAGGATGGTACATGTGTGGAGGTAGAGTCCGGTAGACTGGCTGGGCGCTCCACCGTACTACCTCTGGTTTTTCACCACACCCTATTGCTGTATTATTAGGTAGGTACCTGACTACCTAGGTAGACGTTGGCGGTAGGTACCTTGTCGAGGTAGGGATAGACGCCCGTGAGCGCGATGCTGAAGCCCAGCGACATTTGGAACATGGTGAAGTAGATGACGTAGACGCTGCGCCAGCGCTCACGGCGCTCCTGCTCCGTCTCCAGCAGCCCCGCCGCCGCCCCGCTCCCCACCTCCGCGTCCCGCTCCGTCTCCAGCAGCCCCGCGCCGCCCTCCGCCTCCGCGGCCTCAGTCGCGTCCCGCTCCGGCGGCGCAGTCTCGCGGCACATCGCTCTCTTGACCCACTCCATTAGGACACCAGATAAACAAAACAATTTGGATCTAATCCACGCATTGTTTGCGATCGACTACCTAACTACACTAAGCGACCGAGCGACGCGCGACCTGACCGATGTCAGTGAATGAGTAATATAGATAGGTAGGTACCACACTGTAAACAAACAAAAGATCCCTCGAGTCGAGTCGTGGGGCGCGCGGCGGCGACGCCGAGCTATCCGCGCGGCTGGCTGGGGACGCACGCGCAGCGCAGCTCGCTCTCCGCGGTTTACTGACTGCGACCGCGACGTGATGTGTGTGGTGTGACTGACTGACTTGACTGCGGCCGGTCCGGTACTAACTATGTACTGTGCTGTAATAGTAGCACGTACCTACGATGCAATGTGGAATTCTTTGTTGTTTCTCGTTCTCAGTCGTACTTCAGTAGTAGGTAGGCATTATCTCCTGTCTCCCTCGATCGAGGTACTCTGCCATTCTTAACCTCAACTCAACTTGGAGAAAGTCATTCTAGCAACCTTCCAATAAATTAAAATACTACATAGTATTAGTGTATACATTAAAAAGAAAATTACAATATACAATACAATAAAAATTACAACTAAAATATATACACAAATCTATGTAGGTATTTTCTTAAAATGTAAGCCGTCACAAGAAGGCAAAGTGCCCAGAATGCTGGCAGCATTGCCACGTTGAAAGGCAATGCTAATTCGTTGACCGAAATAAAAGCCAGCATTCCGATCACCTGTGGACTCTATTAGGAGTAGGTACATAGGTAATATAAAATTTGTAGGTGGGTAGGTACCTATAGGCTTATTATTCTAAGCCTATAGGCAGTTTCGAAGTCATGGATCACCGTCATACATAACTGTACCTACGTCAGGTAGATTAGGTTTCCCTACCTATGGCAAGTATTAGGGGGTTAAAGTATGAAATTTAAAAAGAGAAAAAAGGAATGCTTATAGCATCACTTTGTTGTCCGTCTGTCAACCCACTTTGCTCAGAAACGCGTGGAGATATCGAGTTGAAATTCATCACTTTGTTGTCCGTCTGTCAACCCACTTTGCTCAGAAACGCGTGGAGATATCGAGTTGAAATTCATCACTTTGTTGTCCGTCTGTCAACCCACTTTGCTCAGAAACGCGTGGAGATATCGAGTTGAAATTCACATCATAATATGTACCTATACTCAAGTTCGTAACCTCTTGGAGTCTCGATATAAATCAAACTTCTATTCTAAGTCAACGCAATCAAAAGTTACAGCCATTTATGTCCAATTTTTTTGAATTATCCGAGGGAAACACATGCACACAAAACCTATAGGGTAGGTGTAGGTACTTCCCGCTGACCTAGAATCATGATATCTGACAAAAAGCAAGGTCTTATAGCATAACTAAAGGAAAAATCCGAAAACATTAAATTTGTAGTTTATTCACTGACAAAATATTTTTGAACCCTCGTTGCGCGAGTCCGACTCGCACTTGACGTTTAATTTAATTAAACATATTTATTTAATCAAATTTATTTATTTAATCAGCCTATATGGTTCGAACAATTAGATAGGTATATTACCGATGTAGATACGGCTGGGTTAGTTTATTTCAGTTACTTCCACAGTATAATGTCTTACGGTATCTTGCTTTGGGGACGGGCAGCCGACATCCAGACTATCTTTGTTCTTCAAAAAAGGGCTGTACGCGCAATTTATAAATTAAAGTCACGCGACTCTTTGAGGGATTTATTTAGCGACATAAATATTTTGACAGTAATATCGCAATAACATCTATGAAAATCTAATGTATACGCACGAAAATAGAGATAGCTTGTTGAAAAAATGTGATGTTCACAACAGAAATACAAGAAACAAGAACAAACTACACATTTCATCATATAGATTACGAAAGGTACCTAGGCAAATCATTTATGGGAAATTGGATACGCTTCTATAACAAGCTTCCATCTGAAGCAACTGAGCTTCCTATTCGTAAATTTAAACAGTACATAAAACGAAATCTTATCAAGAAAAGAAGGCCTTTTACTCCATAGATGATTATATTAATGATGTTAATGCTTGGCCAGATGTCGCCCAGCTCCGCACCGACAATAGTACCTATTATGGGAGAACAATCTTAAGCTTAGTTTTATATAAATATTGACCTGTAGATATATAGATCATATTATATTTAGACTTAGATAGGCAAACAATATTGTATTACATTTTAAGGATAATACAAACTTAGGTACTAGGTAGTGGTTTATTTTTCGCTTCTTCCACTAGTGCAACGTCAAGTGCGAGTCGGACTCGCACTTGACGTTTAATTTATTTTAACATATTTATTTAATCAAATTTATTTATTTAATCGTGTATACGCTGCACAAAAGTCAAAAGTCAATAACTTTATTTCTTTAGGCTTACAAAAAAGCACTTAGACAAGTCAAACTGCCAGTACATTTGATTAAAAACTAAAAAAAAAAAATTTAAGTTATAATAATATTTTTTTATTATTAACCATTTAAATTTGACACCATTTAAATTTTTGCTTGAAAGTTTTCCTAGTGGTTGTCATCACATCATACCAGTCCCCGGTCTTCGGTTTACTGAACAGAACCCAGTTCTGAAACCCAAGTCGAGCATCCGCATGTGCTTGTTTTACATATTAACAAATATAATGTAACTAGTTTTTTAGATGTGCGCGAGCTGCAAGCAGCTATAAATGTCAGCCATTTTGGATTTAGAAATGGACATCTTTTTCGTACCTAATCTACGTGTCCGAGTTAGTCGAAATCGACATCCATGAGTGACAACTGCGATAAAAAAAATGTCAGCCATCTTGGATTTGGAAATGGACATCTTTTTCGTAATCTACGAGTTCGAGTTACTCGAAATCCATACCCATATAAGTGGGTGGGTGCGAACACGAAGCGCGGCTCGCTTCGCTCGCCTTGCTGTGTTAAAGGGGTCGCATAGCGGTTCGCTTCGCTCAATGCAATACGACCCCGCTTGTGCTGTGTGATAGGTGTCGTATTGCGGTTCGCTCCGCTCACTGCAATCCGACCCACGCCAACAGGTTCCGAACACGAAGCGCGGCTCGCTTCGCTCGCCTTGCTTTGTTATGGTGGCCGCATTGCGGTTCGCTTCGCTCACCGCAATACTTCCGTACGAGGTACGAGGACACAATCAACCTCGTACAATTATGTACGAAGTTTTGACATACTCACTTCGTCCGTGCATCAACAATGTCAGTGCCGCATTTTCGCGATCATTGTCTATGAATTCTGAAATATGCGTTGTTTCAATTTGAACCTTATTTCTTTGTAATAATGTCGTATCTAACAATAGCAAAACGTAAGTGTCGTTACCATAGACTTAGGATTTTTGTGGGGTCGCTACAAATTTTCGTGATAATTTTTTCGGTCTAGCAGCTCCCTTTCGCAACGCGCGATAAGGAACTTCGTTCCAAAAAGGGTCCTAATATTGATCCTTGTGGGACGCCTAACTCAATTTTTTGAGCCCCTAGATCTTTCTTTCCCAATATCTACTTTTTGGACTCTATCAGATAAATAGGATTGCATAAGGTCCAGTGCCTTTTTGCCAATCCCATAGTGTTTTAATTTTTAATTAGTGTACTACCTACCTATGTGTTTCACCTTAGAAAGGTCACAAAATATACCAATAGCGTTTTTCGCTTTCTCCCAGGCATCCAATATATGCCTTAATAGAACTGTACCAGCATCAGTTGTTGATCTACCCTTGGTGAAGCCAAATTGGTTTTTATGAACTAGCCTAACTGAACGTTAAGGTGGATGAGGACAACTGAGTGAGAATAATTTTTTCAAAAACTTTACTTATTGCAGGGAGTATTGAAATAATTGGCCTGTAGTTGGCTGGATCGGTGTGACTACCAGACTTATAAAGAGGTACCGTTCACTGTATTTCATGAGATCAGGAAAAATTCCTGCGTCGACACAACTATTGAAAATATAGGCCTAACAAGGAGCAACTTCCTTAATACTAGAACTCAGTACTTTAGTTGAAATACCACAAAGATCCTGAGTGTTTTTGATGTTAATTGACTTAAATGTTTTCACTGTATAATTATCATTTAGGTACATGGCTAAAGATAAAGACTTCCTTACATTTTTCAACAGATGATTCTAATAATTTAACCGCCATTGAAGGTGAGGAGTTTAGAGACCGAGTAATAACTTTAGGAATATCGGTAAAGAATAGATCAAAAGCATCGGCAATATCTTTATCATTTATTAGAATTGAATCATTAATTTTTAACCTTTTTTCTCTACTACGTGGCTTTGATTTACCGGTTTCGTTATTTATTAGTCTCCATGTTGCTTTTATTTTATTAGATGAGTTTACATTTTTTTTCTCAAGAACAGGCATTTTGCAGTTCTACAGACTTTCTTAAATGTTTTTGCGTTTTTGCATTCACAGCGTTTTTATTAGATTTAATAGTCGCTGACAATCTGGCATTAGGAGCGCCCCATTTTTACGTGCAATGCAAGCGAGAACGAGATAAATTATTATGCTTTTAACGCTATCATAATGTGCCTTTGTTCCTACCTACGTCTGAGGTGATAATGTCCATACCACAAAGGGGCCTTGTCACAGAGTGTCCCCGAACTTTGTCGTGGCGACAGTGCAAGAATAGAGATAGACACCATATACCTACCATGTATATCACCATCCTATACGTTACGTAGTGATAAAGGTTCATTGTCAAAAAGACAATGTACCAATGTAGGTACCTTTGTGATAGGGGCATACCACCATATACGCAGTGACAAATGTACATTCTTGAAGAGACAATGTACCTTTGTGATAGGGATATACAACCTTAGACTATAGCACAACTGCACCAAACGAATTGACTGAGGTGTAGTACGTTGTCGAAGTGACGATGCACCTTCAGTATTTTAGTATTTTATTTAGGTATTCCTATTATTTTGTATTTGTATTTGTAGTCATCAGGCCTTAGTAGTTAGGTGAGTGTTCATAAAATGTTCACAGTAGGTATGTACCCATTTAGGGTGTTGCAATGGATGACAGGCCAGGTTTCATGCCTTTCTACTTATGATGAACTTACTTATTATTATTGCATTCAATACCTATTACAAAAATTACGAGTCGCTAAAATTATCATTGAAGAAATCGTCAAGTTCGTAAAAACATTTTTTTATGAGTAGGTAGGTAGGTAGGTACCTACTATTGCTTTTAGTTTGGATTCAAACATGTCATTTTTTTCTATAGGTACGCATAGGTATCGTATTCTTTGACTGATATTTAGGATAATAAGCTAGACATGAAGGCTTTACTGTTTCAGCATTGTTTTCAAACGGGACAACAAGGACATTTGCGCAAAAGACACTTGCGCGAAGGACATTTGCGAGAGTGACACATGACATGTGTAAAACCATTTGCGCGGGTCTAGTAATAATAGTTCAATGTTGTAGTGTTGTGTAATTTTATTTTTGTATTTTAGTAGGTAGCCACTTGCGGGAAAAAACTTAAAGGAGATTTGTGATTTTTCGCGCAAGTGCAATACACTTAAGTGAGTGGGCAACAGTAGGTATACATAAAAGTAGCGAAAAATTATATGAACTGTACCTATAGCGAAAAACAATATAATTTTAGCCAGGAATTCAAAGAAAAAGTAAAAAAATACTCAAAAATGTTTAGAAAAGTTTGTCAACTGGCAAAATCAAATTATATTAACTCGAAAATTAGAAATACTGAAAATGTTATAAAATCAACTTGGAAAATTATAAATAGTGAGACTGGAAAGGTCAGTGCCCTTGACAATGATTACAATTTGAAGATTAATGATCGCATAATCAAAAATGATGTTGAAGTAGCCCAAGCACTTGAAAACTTTTTTACTGACATTCCAATCTCTACTACAAATTGTCTAAACTCTTCTCATGTAATCGCTGAGTCATTACTCATAGAAAATGTACATAAATGCAAAAGTAAATTCAATTTCACCCATGTCAATGAAAAAGATATTAAAAAAGCCTTTAACCTTTTAAATGTAAAGAAAACTGCAGATCTCTGGGGCATCTCCGTTAGAATTATTAAACCTATAATTGATACCATTGCACCAGATCTAGCTTTTATATTCAATCAGTCTATAGATTGTGGCGTGTTTCCTGATCTAATGAAATGTAGTAAAATAATCCCACTGTTTAAATCGGGTAGTAGATCTGACCCCACTAACTTAAGACCAATATCAGTACTGCCAACATTCAGCAAAGTTTTTGAAAAACTTATTTTACATCAATTGCTTACGCATTTTAATGGCAATGACCTGCTACATTGTAAGCAATTCGGGTTTACTCGCGGCAGGTCAACTACTGATGCCGGTGTAGAGTTAGTATCGCATATTTTTGATGCTTGGGAGAAGTCGCAAGATGCCTTAGATGTTTTTTGCGACTTGTCCAAAGCATTCGATTGCGTACACCATGAAACATTAATCAGGAAACTACATCACTATGGAATAGTGGACTCCTCTTTGGATCTTCTTACATCTTACTTGAGTGATAGGATACAAAGAGTTGACATCAATGGGAAACGGTCTTCGGGGTCTGTAGTTACAATGGGTGTACCGCAGGGTTCTATCCTCGGTCCTTTCCTATTTTAGTTTATATTAACGACCTGCCTCATCTTGTGAATAATCACGAGATTGTACTGTTTGCTGATGATACTTCATTAATATTTAAAATGAAACGACAAAACACAAACTTCGACGATGTGAATAATGCAATCTCAAAAGTAGTTCATTGGTTTAGTATCAATAATCTGTTACTTAACGAAACCAAAACAAAATGTATTAGATTTATTTTACCTAATGTAAAACAAGTAAAAGCTGATGTAAACGTAAAAGGAGAAACGTTAGAAATTGTAGAAAGTACCGTACCTATTCTTAAGAATCACCTTAGTAATAAACTTCAATGGGGCCCGCACATAGATAAGCTATCGAAGAGACTTAGTTCTGCAGCGTATGCAGTCAAAAAAATCCGTCATCTTACAGACGTGGATACATCTAGACTTGTTTATTTCAGCTACTTCCACAGTATTATGTCTTATGGTATACTGCTGTGGGGGAACGCTGCAGATATTAACACCGTATTTGTGCTGCAGAAGAGGGCTGTTCGTGCAATCTATAATATGGGTCCCAGAGAATCCCTGCGTGATAAATTCAAAGAAATAAACATAAAGACAGTAGGTACCTACAATGTCAATATATTTATGAAAACTTATTATATACTCATAAAAATATCAATCGGTTCCCTAAAAATAGCGATATACATAAATTTAATACTAGAAATAAGAATAAACTCGCTGTGCTCACAACTAGGTTACACCAGATTAAAGTATCTTTTAAAGGGCAATGCATACCTACGCTTCTACAACAAAACTCCAAGTGAGTTGCAAAAATTGTCAATAAATAAATTCAAACAAATTGTTAAACACATCCTTTGTAAAAAGGCGTACTATACATAATATCAGATTATGTAGAGGATAAAAAAGCTTGGGACGACTTTTGCTCCAACTCGAAAACTAACATTCGAACAAGGTAAAGGTTTCTTGTTCGCTTCTTTACTTTACCTTAAAAAGATTGTAGTGGACAAAAAATCAAAGTGATCACTTTATTTCCTAGTTTTACTTATGTAATCTGAGTTTTGTGACGTGTCCAAGAGTCCTGTAAGGTCTAAAGGAAATAAAGCACTTTGAATTTTGAATTTTTGAATTTTGTTGGTATCACTGAATGCGAAGAGACGACTTAAGCGTTAGAAAATAACCAACCTATGAATTTCTAATTAGAATAATGTTGATATCATGTCATGGATTTTTAAATTCTGGTATTTCCAGTTTTGCTCAATGGAGTCGTTGGTTGAGTAATACTGAAAAATTACTTTCTAGTAGATAAGGTACTTTTTAAATATTTCAAAAATACTCTTTTCTAACTGCAACTGTACCAAGCAAGACAACGAAAATAATCAGAAACGATGGTGGAACGTTTCATTTGTTAAGGCAGTTTTGAAAAAAACCATCAAATAGAAATAATTATAATATTATATGGCCACATTGATCCGGGACCGGTCGTCGTACATGGCCACCTTCTCGAAATTGTTTCCGAGATTCTGCAGTTGGGTAAAAACAATTTCGAGAAGGAACCCAAGAAGAGGATCCAGCTAGGTTGGGCAGCGTTTGGGAAACTACGTCGAGTCTTCTCGTCATCCAATCAGTGCGTCCTACCCGTCAAGACCTACCTACGGTTCCACCAGCACCAGTTTAAAGTCGCCCAGCGAGTATGGAGAGAGCTATGCTCGGGAGTTTCTCTGAAAGATAGAATTCGCAACGAATACATCCGACAGAGAACCAAGGTTATCGACATAGCTCAAATGATTAGCAAGCTGAAGTGGCAGTGGGCTGGCCATATCTCGAGAAGAACCGACAACCGCTGGGGTAAACGTGTTCTTGAGACCGCGACTCGGCAAACGTAGGTAGTGTAGGACGCCCTCCGACCAGGTGGGGTGATTATGTGCGAAAGACTGCTGGCTGGCAGATGCTGGATGCGGCAAGCTAAAGACAGGGCGCTATGGCGCTCATTAAGGGAGGCCTATGTCCAGCCGTGGACTATTAAAGGCTGATGATGATGATGATGATGAATAAAAAATATCCCGAATTTCATCACGAATGATAGAAGAATTGAATTTTAAAATATTAAATTTTGAAGGTGTTCCAACAACTTTGGGCACGTAGTCGTTGTAGGTTATATTTATCGACTCAAAAACCAAGGCAAAAAAAAAAACTCCCTTTTCTAGATAAACTAAAGAAGTTCTTCGAATTTTTATTCCTATATCCAAACATTTTCGTTTCAGGGCAAATAGGTATTTCTTTTAAATCAAATTTATTTAACTTATCGGGCAGGTGTGGTATAAATGGAATTTATTTAACTTTCCGGGCAGGTGTGGTATAAACCAAATTTATTTAACTTTCCGGGCAGGTGTGGTATAAATCAAATTTATTTAACTTTCCGGGCAGGTGTGGTATAAATCAAATTTATTTAACTTTCCGGGCAGGTGTGGTATAACACTTTGTATTATCTTCACAAATAATAAATACTATCTTCATAACAAAGTGTAATGCGCCTTCATTTATGAAATTTCTGCAGTATCGTACATATTTAAATATGTACCTACTTAGTTCATTATAAATTAAATATGTACAAAGTATTTATTTGTTTACCAAAATTTTACCTAAATAAGCAGTTATGCATAAAAATAATAATGAATTATCATGAAATAAAAACTGTTTTCATAAACTTGTTTATTTCTTGGAAATAAAGTAATAAAGTTTAGATAAGCACTAGTTGATTATACTACAGGTGCTTAACCACAATTGGATTTGTGTAACTAAGTACGGTTGCATCATAGAATACAAATGCAGCGGCGGGGCGGGGCGGGGCGGCGCGGCGCGGCGGTTAGTCCACGGACTTGGGAGGGTAGTAGTTGAGATAGACCAGTCCCGACGCCTTCGCCTGCCGGAGGAACAAACATTTAGTACTGAGTGCACATTCAAAGAACAGGTGTTCGTCACTTATTAATATTAAGTAGCCTCTGTCGATGTCGGTGGCTCTGCTCTGCTCACATGGTTCCATTCCTGGACTAAATAAAGCAAACAGCACGAAGGGACATGTATAGCCACTGAGTACATGCTAACTTTACCAACTCTAAGGCCCGTATTATAAAAGCTTCCTCAGTTATCAATCGATGCTTGAGTAACGCTTTTCTATGGCATAAACGTCACTCAAGCATAGATCGGTAACTGAGCGAGCTTTCATAATACGGGCCTAAGAAATTCAACAAGTTCCCAAAAATTTTCGATTTCGGCAGGACTCGAACCCGCGCCCACGCTCAGTACGGGTGTGCTCTAACCAACTAATCCACGAAATTCTAGTCGGTTCCGTCGAAAACCTTTGGGACCTCTTACGGTTCAAGCGCCGTTGGCACCACCTACAGGGAAACAATCACAGCTATCCAAACCTGTTCTGAACAGGTTTGGTGAACGAACTCAAGTTCGTTTGACGCGAGAGGTGTTGCCGTTCCTCGATTCCAAGGTTTTTGTATTATATGTAGTGCCTAAGCCCTCGCCCTCTGCGTAATCTCTAACAAATTCAATAAATTCCCAAAAAAGTATATTTATTTTTGTTTTTCAACGAAACCGACGACTAGGATTTCGTGGCTTAGTTGGTTAGAGCAATAGTGTGGGTAATGTTTGCTGTTTATGCTGCGACTGCCACTAAAACTTTCATGAGCCAAGACGCAGAAGTCGTTCTCCGGCTCCGTGTGGCAGGTAGCAGAGCGCCCCTGCCTGCGGGTCGCATCGCCGGCGCCGCCGCCGCCAGGCTGGACAGTGAATGCGTTTAAACACAAGTAAAAGTAAAAACCTAGATTTTTGTTCATTGTGCTGTTAGGAGAATATTGGTTATATAAATGTTAGTATGTTAAGCAACACATTATTAGTGTGTTATGTTATGTCCCCGGAATAATGTGTCTGTAACCATGGCAAATGTATGAAAACAAAATTGTTTGCGCGCCAAAACAAAGCACACCATTAAGTGTGGTAAGGTTACCGCGATCAAGGTGCCGGCTGTGAAGACGATCCCGAAGAGCAGCGCGGCGTTGTACCGGCGCTGGTCGGCGTCGTACTTGGCCTGCCAAGAGCCGCTCGGCACCGGCAGGTCGTCCATGGTGGGTGCGCGCACTGCATTGCCACCGGGAGGATGGTAGCGACGCACTGAACAAATTACACATTTAGCTCTTCTATTCATTATTAAATGCCCATCGACTCTCAGGTAGGTACTGCTTAATGTTTATAAAAAAGTGAGATTTGTCAATTGGGGTCATTTCTACCACCTTTTCCTGAATAAATTGGAATAATCCTCGCTATTTTAAGTTACAATACAATACAAAACACTTTATTGTACACCAGAAAAAGAACATTACAAAAAGACATTACATATCACAAGTACAATGGGCGGCCTTATCGCTTAGAAGCGATCTCTTCCAGGCAACCTGTTGTGTGTTGTGTTGTTGTTGTGTTGTCAAGTTGTTCAAGCGATACTTCTTTCTCTATGAATAATTGAGTAGATTAATATATTAATATCAAAGCGCTCTTAGTCCACCAAGATTAAATACAAAACATACATTTCCCAAGTTTTACATGCAGTGGACTTAGGTATTTTGATGCGCATCCTTCCATCTGCAGTTTGTTTTATCTAAGATGTGTCATTCTGTGCCCTTACCAATATCATAGTGAAGTGATTCATTTAGCAGAATACGGACCCAATCTACATTTGGATGATGAACAGCAATCGCTCAATTTGCTTAAGAACTCATTGGTACAAAAAGGCTTTCCGCTTACATTTAATCCTATTTTCAAACTCATTGCTATCCTCTGCTCACTTAAACTCAGTAGGCATTTCAAATGTATATGTATGTATGTGCATGAATGCAGAGGAGACGGCAGCGCATGTGCTTGTAGAGTGTGATAGCGTAGCGTCGCACATTGGGACACCGAGGACGCCTAGGGAGGCATGCACCGGCATCAGCGAGCTGCTGGCCTTCCTAGAGGACATCGGGTGGTTAGACTAGCAGCCCCCCACACCGACACGCAAAAAGGGCCTACCTGTGGTCTAGTTGCGAAAACCAGTCCAGGAACCAGTAACAAGTACGGCATTTCATACAAAATTCCTATCAGGTGAGGATTAGCAGGCCAGGATATTTAAAACTACAAAATAACAATTTGGCTGCTGTTTTGATATGATGTCACTTGTATAAATTAAAAAAGAATTCTGCCTGTTCTGAGCTTTAAACTTTAGAGTCTCACTCTCACAGTTTCAGAGACTGCCAGGCAGTTTCAGGTTAGGTTCATTGAAGTTATGTAACTGGTTAAAAAAAGGTTTGTTACCGAATCAGTTTGTCATAAGTTACAACAGGCAGGAGCATTACTGATCTAAATGTACCTAGTCATTTTTAAAAAGGAAAACAAAAGAAACAGATAATATTACGAATGAGGTAGGTTTAATCAGTAAATAGACCTTTCGATGACATTAAATGTAAGAACTGTAACAGTGTTCTTCAATCTTACCTTGCGCCTGAAATAGCCTGGACACAATAGAACGTGATGCTTGCATCTTTTCTACAAAACTGAGGTTTCTTGTGGAAATATAGGGATTTACAGAAAAACTGCTCAAGTCGATAGAATGGAAAATGGAATGAAAATTAAAATGACATAAGTCATAGCATAACAGTGACAGTCCGTCCGTCCGACACTTAGAGTATAGGTCTTAGAGTATACCTAGAGACGGCATACCTACGAAAAAAACGTGTATACCTAAACTTACCTAGAAACTAAAATGGCTCCTTTCCGTAGTGCTGCCCTTTTGTACCTCGATATGTTTATCGAAACAAGTATATTTGTGACGATATTTTAGCAATTTCGTAGTGATCTTGTTGTTTTCGATAATGAAACAGAATTCTATACTCATTTATAGTCTTAAAATACTTAAATTAGAGATACAACGTATGTGAATGCACGCACACAACCATGGCTCGACCGCGCTCATGAGACGCAACCACTGAGAAGTTAAGAAAATGAGCTATTTTAACAATGGTAATTTTTAGGGTTCCGTACCCAAAGGGTAAAAACGGGACCTTATTACTAAGACTTCGCTGTCTGTCTGTCACCAGGCTGTATCTCATGAACCGTGATAGTTAGACAGTTGAAATTTTCACAGATGATGTATTTCTGTTGCCGCTATAACAACAAATACTAAAAAACAGAATAAAATAAATATTTAAGGGGCTCCCATGCAACAAACGTGCTTTTTTTGCCGTTTTTATAGATAGTGGTACGGAACCCTTCGTGCGCGAGTCCGACTCGCACTTGGCCAGTTTTTTTATGTTTTTTTTTCGAGTCAAGACTTTAGACACATGCCAGACCTCCTTAGAATTCAAGATCAAAGTTCAAACCAGTTTATTGAAAAGTCTGCAGTTAGCTCATTTGTTTCAATTGTAGGTAAATACTAGTTCTAATTTGTTTATACATATTATTTGATTCAATTTTCTTTGTTAATAAAGATTGTGTTCATTTAAGAAAAAAAGGTACCTACTGAAATAAAACAAAAAGCTACATAATAGCAAAATATATTATTATTGAATGTAGAAGTAATGCAACAGTCTCATTCATTTACACTTTTGCAATATACCTACCTAATTCACAAATTCTACTTACACGACACCTACATTTTCAATTTTACAAGCAATGTCATCAGTCTCATTCATTTACAATATAAATCACAAATTTAACACAGACACCACCTGCATTTTCGATTGTAGAAGCAATGCAAACAGCCTCATTCATTTACACATTTGCAATATACATACCTAATTCAAAAATTCCACTAACACTACATCTAAATTTTCAATTTTACAAGTAATGTAATCAGTCTCATTCATTTACAGTATAAATCAGAAATTTGCACAGACACCTGCATTTTATATATTAGAAGCAATGCAAAAGTCTCATTTACTTAAACATTTAAAATATACCTACCTAGGTACCTAATTCACAAATTCGACTAACACGACACCTACATTTTAAAAGCAACATACCTAATTTTTAAAAGTTTACATACCTAATTCAAAAATTCCACTAACACTACATCTAAATTTTCAATTTCACAAGTAATGTAATCAGTCTCATTCATTTACAATATAAATCACAAATTTAACACAGTCACCACCTGCATTTTCGATTGCAGAAGCAATACAACCGTCTCATTCATTTGCAATATACCTACCTTATTCAAAAAATCAACTAACACGACACCAAAATTTTCAATTTTACAAGTAATGTAATCAGTCTCATTCATTTACAGTATAAATCACAAATTTAACAAAGATACCATGTGCATTTTCGATTGTAGAAGCAATGCAACTGTCTCATTCATTTACACATTTGCAATATACCTACCTTATTCAAAAAATCAACTAACACGACACCAAAATTTTCAATTTTACAAGTAATGTAATCAGTCTCATTCATTTACAGTATAAATCAGAAATTTGTACAGACACCTGCACTTTATATATTAGAAGCAATGCAAAAGTCTCATTTACTTAAACATTTAAAATATACCTACCTAGGTACCTAATTCACAAATTCGACTAACACGACACCTACATTTTAAAAGCAACATACCTAATTTTTAAAAGTTTACATACCTAATTCAAAAATTCCACTAACACTACATCTAAATTTTCAATTTTACAAGTAATGTAATCAGTCTCATTCATTTACAATATAAATCACAAATTTAACACAGTCACCACCTGCATTTTCGATTGCAGAAGCAATACAACCGTCTCATTCATTTGCAATATACCTACCTTATTCAAAAAATCAACTAACACGACACCAAAATTTTCAATTTTACAAGTAATGTAATCCGTCTCATTCATTTACAGTATAAATCACAAATTTAACAAAGATACCATGTGCATTTTCGATTGTAGAAGCAATGCAACTGTCTCATTCATTTACACATTTGCAATATACCTACCTTATTCAAAAAATCAACTAACACGACACCAAAATCTTCAATTTTACAAGTAATGTAATCAGTCTCATTCATTTACAGTATAAATCAGAAATTTAACAAAGATACCACGTGCATTTTCGTTTGTAGAAGCAATGCAATTGTCTCATTCATTTATACATTTACAATCTCACTAATATTATAAACGTGAAAGTTTAGATGGATGGATAGATAGATAGATGGATGGATGTTTGTTCCTTTATCACGCCAGAACGGCTGAACGGATCTGGATGAAATTTGGCACAGAGATATATTATAGTCTGGAATAGGACATGCTACTTTCCTACGGGAACGGGAACTACGCGGGTGAAACCGCGAGGCGTTGCTAGTAATACCTAATTCACAAATTTAACTAATACGACGCCTACATTTTCGAATTTAGAATTAAATCAATCTCACTCATTACGAAATAGAATTATTTTATTCAAGTAATTCCGGAATGTAATTTTTTCCGTACTTTTTTTGCCAAAATATTTAAATCTTAATTCCATGTATGTCTGGATTACACTTTTAATTAAGAAATATTTGTGACCTGAATCATGTTCGCTATCGCCCGTATTAAATAAATTTTGAGAATCTGCGAAATATTCCATAAAGAATTTAAATACGTACAAATAATACAACTCCGGCCGATTTTTTGAAAGAAGAACACTTTTTAACAGTGTTTCAGTTTTCCTTAAAATATTTTCTATGTCTTTTGAAGGATAACTCAGCCCGCCCCTATTTTTTAAAGTTATTAAACTGTTTTTATATTCATTTGGATCACCAAATAACAGTGATACACATGTTTCACATCTTAATGATCGTGACAGTTTTCTGGCTACAAATCCTGCTATATATGTTACAACACTTTTGGAATAACTTGTCATATTATTATTGTATAGGCAATCAATAAACTCTTCATATAACATGCTGTCATCTTCGGGCACTTCAACAAATGAACTTCGGTCTGATAAATTATTAATTGATGTCACTGGATCGAGCTTGCTGGAACAAGTCAAAATGTTTATTTGTTCCAGAGGGATGCAATTGCCCATACCACCATCTCTTATTTCTGCTCTTATCAGAAGTCGTTTAAATGCAGCTTTAAATTGCACGGCATTTGGATTATTGTTAAATCCGCCACGTGCTCTTATAGCTGAAAAAAACAGTTCCAAATGATCTTGGCTGGCTTTGTACAGGGGTAAAAATTTTAATATTTTTGTATCTTCAACCAGGTGTCGATATAATTGTAGAGCACTGTTCATGTCTATTATTAGGCCTATAAAGCCAGTCTTTCTTTTAGATTGTATCACCAACTGCCCAGATGGTAGTTTTAGATTTCGAAAGTAGCCAATGGCGCCCTCAAATAGAGCTTCTACCAGTCCTATGTTTTGAGGGCATATAGCTTTCTTCCAGCCGGGCGGTCGCACAGAGCGACTGTTCAAAACGTCAAATACGTCATTCAATAATTTTATAAAATGTATCGTACCTGAACAACCTTCGAAATCTTCAATTTTCAAAACATTTTCGCAAAATTCCAATGCATCAGCTACTGAATTGCTCAGAAGTTGTGTGGCCAAGCGAACCTTCATCTTTTGTTTTGCAAACATAACATGAGCCTTTGTAAGTTTTGTGGCTATGTGTAATCCTTCAGTCTCTTGTAGTTTTAGCAGGCGCTCCAGATAACCGAAATTAATTTCTCTGCCATATATATCATAGAACAACTGTAGCTCTCCAAAAGCATTACGGATTAATTTGATGGCATGGCAGGGATCGATGAAAGCATGGCAGATACTTTCGCTGCAGGTAAAACTGGTCATTTCTTGGTTGGTTGTCAAATTACACCCCAGAGACGAAAACATGCTAAAATTTGTTGCAGGTCCATCACAAGTAATGCTTACGACTTTGGCTCCTACCTCTTCACATTTCTGGACACACATTTGCATTAAATTAGCTTTCTGTTCTCCTGTTAAAGATACTACAAAAAAGTATCCAACGGGCAGTTTCCACGAACCATTCACACATGTCAGCAAAAGTACTAGACACTGGCTCGCAACTTCAAGGGCATCGCTGTCATAATCAGTGCCGATGTTTATTCGCCCACAATAAGTTTTCTTTTTTGGGTCCCAACAAAGAGATTTTCTTATTGACATTTCATCAAAAATTAATGAACACACAACAGGCACATCGCTTGATTCTACTTTTGCTTTTAAAGCTTCAAATGCCTCGTGGCAAAAACCAGGTTCCGCGTCGATATTTTGGTACCATTTTGTTAATGTTCGTTGATGGGGAAGACAGGTATTATATTCACGACGCACAAATTCGTAAGCTTTCGGAGACAAAAAATGTAATGTAATGGAGAATTTTCTCAATTCCTCGGAGTATTTTTTTTCCAGTGGTTCCCCTTTTGCTTTTGATATTTGCCTTTTGAGGAAGTCTTTGGGCCCAGCGCATTCTTCTAAGACTTCAATATGTTCTGCATTCACCAAATGCGATTGTCTTAAATCTTTAATGATATTTGAAAAATTCATAATTTTCTTCTTTTGCCTTCGTAATTTTTCATTTAATGTTTTAATTTTCTTCTTGTAATTTTTGCATTTTAAATTTAATTTTGTAATAGTGTCCAGTGTTGCACCCGAAACCTGGAAATCAAAATAATCCATAAACATTCCAGGGTTTCATAATATTGAGAACAAAAATAAGAACTAAGAATGTTCTATGCAGCTTTCCATTCAAAACCTGTCTTATAAATCGACTGGGAAAATTCAACAAAAATTCATTTTTTTTTGTCATTTTTGATAACTTGGGACATCAACACCAAAACTGTTTGTTAAATTAAGTTGTCTTCATGAAATTCTATTTGACTAAGTGTTTACATTTTCTGGTAAGTCAGTAGTGCAATGAATTTCTGACCAAGGTCTTATGTCATTAAGTCTTAATTATTTTTATTTTTTTGAGTAAATTATGTCATTTCACATACATCGCGTGCGTATATGTGGATATACACACGCACATATTACACACATATCACATATTACTTGTCTACATCTAGTGCACTTACCGGTAAACTTGATATACTCTCATTGGACGTACCGGGGATTGGATCCTTACAAATATAGGAACTTGCATTTTTAATCTGAAAATTAAAAAGGTTTGTCCGTTAAATCATAGGCTTAATTAAAATTAAAAGGCCAGTTATAATGGTGCACGTATTTGTAGTAATTATTGTAATACCAGCTAAAAACAAACTGTATGCGACAGACATAATGGTAACTGGGGTAGGTGGAACCAAGTGCAACAGCTTGATGGCTTCTTAGGTCTGATAAGCCGCTCGACTACTTTAAGAATTTTAGATGTTTTTCCGAAATTTGACCTATTTAGTGCTGTTACTTTTTCCGAAATAACGGCTTACATTACATTTTTATGACACCTACCTAGATCTCACGAAAATATTGATTTTAATAGTACGAGCTAACATGCTAGATGTATAAAAAAAATTATACCATGTTATTTCGCACCAAAAATTTACAGCACTAAATAGTTCAACTATGGAAAAAAACTAAAATCTAATTAATTCTTAAAAATAGCCGACAAGCCCCCGTTACCGTTATGGCACACGGTCAGCCGTACAGCCTGTAGAATAACTACGGTTTATAGTATATCATAACGAATATAAATAGGTAAGCAGTAAATAAATAATAAATATAAATAAATAATGCTGGACAATTCACACAGCATCATCTAGCCCCAAGCTAAGCAGAGCTTGTGTTATGGGTACTAGATAACTGATATACATAATACAATACATTACATAGATAGATATTTTTTATTATACATAGAAAACGACCAGAACACCCGGAACAAATACCTGCAGATCGTACAAATATTTGTCCCAAGGCGGGAATCGAACCCGCAACCTCCTGCGTCGCAGGCGGACCTTTGCCCACCGCGCCACAGAGGTCGTCAAAAGCGAGTAATAAATAAAAATATTCACCTCATCACATTTATAAGATGGAGTCTGGTATTGATTTATTTCTGATAAAGTGCTGGATCGGGGTGGCGCTGGCGGCTGAAACAGGTATGAAGAAAATTATATAATACAATATTATTTGTCAGTAATACTAATACACTCACTAATAGTAAAAAGTAAAGTAAAAGTAAATTTATTCATCACAAATACATGCATGCCTACAACAACAATCACACTAACTTAAAATTAATCTTATTCTATCTAATCTCACTAATATTATAAACGTGAAAGTTAAGATGGATGGATGGATGGATGTTTGTTCCTTTATCACGCCAGAACGGCAAAACGGATCTGGATGAAATTTGGCACAGAGATAGATTATAGTCTGGAATAGGACATAGGCTACTTTTTATCCCGAAATTCCTACGGGAACGGGAACTACGCGGGTGAAACCGCGAGGCGCTGCTAGTAATCTATATCAATAGACTCTAGAATGCTACTAAATAGCTCAACTTTGGAAAAAAATCTAAAATATTTAAGAAATTCTTAAATATCCGGCAAGCTATTGCACTTGATTCCACCTACCATTATAACTACGGTTTATAAACCATATACAAATAATTATAAGAAATGAAATAAGTTCCCAAAAATTTCGGCTTATTTAATTTCTTAGAGATATCCAAAGTGCGGGTAAGCACTATAACAAAAACCTTAAATAATTATAAGTACGTAAGATGTAAAGCGAGTAATAAATAAAAATATTCACCTTATCACATTTACAAGAAGATGGAGTCTGGTATTGATTTATTTCTGATAAAGTGCTGGATCGGGGTGGCGCTGGCGGCTGAAACAGGTATGAAGAAAATTATATAATACAATATTATTTGTCAGTAATACTAATACACTCACTAATAGTAAAAAGTAAAGTAAAAGTAAATTTATTCATCACAAATACATGCATGCATACAACAACAATCACACTAACTTAAAATTAATCTTATTCTATCTAATAATCTATATCAATAGACTCTAGAATGCTACTAAATAGCTCAACTTTGGAAAAAAATCTAAAATATTTAAGAAATTCTTAAATATCCGGCAAGCTATTGCACTTGATTCCACCTACCATTATAAATACGGTTTATAAACCATATACAAATAATTATAAGAAATGAAATAAGTTCCCAAAAATTTCGGCTTATTTAATTTCTTAGAGATATCCAAAGTGCGGGTAAGCACTATAACAAAAACCTTAAATAATTATAAGTACATAAGATGTAAAGCGAGTAATAAATAAAAATATTCACCTTATCACATTTACAAGAAGATGGAGTCTGGTATTGATTTATTTCTGATAAAGTGCTGGATCGGGGTGGCGCTGGCGGCTGAAACAGGTATGAAGAAAATTATATAATACAATATTATTTGTCAGTAATACTAATACACTCACTAATAGTAAAAAGTAAAGTAAAAGTAAATTTATTCATCACAAATACATGCATGCCTACAACAACAATCACACTAACTTAAAATTAATCTTATTCTATCTAATAATCTATATCAATAGACTCTAGAATGCTACTAAATAGCTCAACTTTGGAAAAAAATCTAAAATATTTAAGAAATTCTTAAATATCCGGCAAGCTATTGCACTTGATTCCACCTACCATTATAACTACGGTTTATAAACCATATACAAATAATTATAAGAAATGAAATAAGTTCCCAAAAATTTCGGCTTATTTAATTTCTTAGAGATATCCAAAGTGCGGGTAAGCACTATAACAAAAACCTTAAATAATTATAAGTACGTAAGATGTAAAGCGAGTAATAAATAAAAATATTCACCTTATCACATTTACAAGAAGATGGAGTCTGGTATTGATTTATTTCTGATAAAGTGCTGGATCGGGGTGGCGCTGGCGGCTGAAACAGGTATGAAGAAAATTATATAATACAATATTATTTGTCAGTAATACTAATACACTCACTAATAGTAAAAAGTAAAGTAAAAGTAAATTTATTCATCACAAATACATGCATGCCTACAACAACAATCACACTAACTTAAAATTAATCTTATTCTATCTAATAATCTATATCAATAGACTCTAGAATGCTACTAAATAGCTCAACTTTGGAAAAAAATCTAAAATATTTAAGAAATTCTTAAATATCCGGCAAGCTATTGCACTTGATTCCACCTACCATTATAAATACGGTTTATAAACCATATACAAATAATTATAAGAAATGAAATAAGTTCCCAAAAATTTCGGCTTATTTAATTTCTTAGAGATATCCAAAGTGCGGGTAAGCACTATAACAAAAACCTTAAATAATTATAAGTACATAAGATGTAAAGCGAGTAATAAATAAAAATATTCACCTTATCACATTTACAAGAAGATGGAGTCTGGTATTGATTTATTTCTGATAAAGTGCTGGATCGGGGTGGCGCTGGCGGCTGAAACAGGTATGAAGAAAATTATATAATACAATATTATTTGTCAGTAATACTAATACACTCACTAATAGTAAAAAGTAAAGTAAAAGTAAATTTATTCATCACAAATACATGCATGCCTACAACAACAATCACACTAACTTAAAATTAATCTTATTCTATCTAATAATCTATATCAATAGACTCTAGAATGCTACTAAATAGCTCAACTTTGGAAAAAAATCTAAAATATTTAAGAAATTCTTAAATATCCGGCAAGCTATTCCACTTGATTCCACCTACCATTATAACTACGGTTTATAAACCATATACAAATAATTATAAGAAATGAAATAAGTTCCCAAAAATTTCGGCTTATTTAATTTCTTAGAGATATCCAAAGTGCGGGTAAGCACTATAACAAAAACCTTAAATAATTATAAGTACGTAAGATGTAAAGTGAGTAATAAATAAAAATATTCACCTTATCACATTTACAAGAAGATGGAGTCTGGTATTGATTTATTTCTGTTGAAGTACTGGATCGGGCTGGCACTAGCGGCTGAAATAAGCATGAAGAATAAATTTATAATACAACATTATTTTTCAGCTAACACTAATAGACTCTAGAAAGCTGACGTTTGGTAACCAAATAAATAATGCTGACAATAAAATTCATACAGCATTATCTAGCCCCAAGCTAAGCAGAGCTTTGCTGTGTTAGCTGTGTTAAGGGTACCAGATAACTGATATACATAATACAATACATAGATAGATATTTTTTAGTATACATAGAAAACGACCAGAACACCCTGAACAAATGTCTGCACACAATTTTCCCGAGGCGGGAATCGAACCCTCCACCCTGTTGTTGTGAACCTCCTGTGTTGCAGGCAGACCTTTGCATACCGTGCCACATCGGTTGCAAAATAACTTAATTTTTCAAGGAAATAATTTGCTAAGGGAGGATATTTTATGGAAATATAAATTTTAAAGGGGATTTGAAGTATGGTAGGCCTAATATTACTTTGGGTCAGATTTGTTTACTTAAAACTTAATATTCATTATTATCAAAATTTAAGCCCTTTGGAAAAATGAAGGTAGCCAAGTTTGTTAATGCATATATAAATTACTTTGCAAGCGAAGTTTATAGGAGTCAGGGTCAAGTAAAATACTTACTAAAAAGATTCGTGACGGTACGGCATCGTCTCGCAAAGTCGTGATATTTAAAGTGCGATTGATAGATGTTTCTTCAAAATGAAGAGAACAAACGAAAATATCTTTTGTACCAGTCTTCAAATTTTCTACTCCTATGGAGTCCAGCCATTTTTTCCTTTTACCGTAGTTTTTGGGCAGCCTAGAACGAAAAAAACTAGTTGAAAATTAATACACTACAGTTTACACTTGAAAACATCGATCTGAAAAATGCCTTGAAGGACAACACTATCGCCAAACAAACAGTTTCATGTT
This sequence comes from Eupithecia exiguata, assembly GCA_947086465.1. Classification (NCBI taxonomy): domain Eukaryota; kingdom Metazoa; phylum Arthropoda; class Insecta; order Lepidoptera; family Geometridae; genus Eupithecia; species Eupithecia exiguata. The sequence goes on from OX352236.1 coordinate 13,388,165, forward strand.
TTCCTAAATTACACTTAAATCCCACAAAAATAAGCTACATTCGGTATGAATTTGATGTAAACTATACATAAGAAAGCCAACGCATGAGGTATTTTATTGTATTGTTTGGTAATTTTGCAAAATAAGAATACGTACCGGTGTAATGTGATGTTTGGACGATTTTCACTTTTTTTAACGCCGCAACCTACCAAACTGCAGGTTGGCATCTTCCTTGTAGCTTTTTTTCACTGTATTTACATGAAAAAGTCTCAAACTCAAACAATTTTAGCACTTTTTACCGTAAATTCGATTCTCGTCAATCTCGTCAGGTTGAAAGTTAAATGGCGAACCGGCCTCAATCATTCATTGCTATGACGTCACGTTTCAATGTTGCCAAAAATAGGTCACTCACTTAATATTGGTGTCTGTTTTTACATTGGGAATTGTAGTTATGATAAAACGAGATAGCTATACGTTTATGAGTACAACATCGATTTAGATCATATTTGTATAACCGAAAGTTCCTATAGAACAATACGCCGTCTCTATATACCTAATACTCTAAGGTATAGGTATATAGAGACGGCGTATTGTTTTATAGGAACTTTCGGTTATACAAATATGATCTAAATCGATATTGTACTCATAAACTTATAGCTATCTCGTTTTATCTTACCTACAATAACCAATGTAAAAAGAGACATCAATATAATGTGCGAAACCTATTTTTGGCAACATTGAAACGTGACGTCATAGCAAAGCATGATTGAGGCCGGTTCGCCATTTTACTTTCAGGTATGTAAACTGTCAACGAGAGTTGCATTTACAGTAAAAATGCTAAAATTATTTGAGTTCGGGACTTTTTCATGTGAATACTTATATAGTAAGCGAAAGAAAGCTAATAGGAAGATGCCAAACAGCAGTTTGGTAGGTTGCGGCTTAAAAACAAGTGAAAATCGTCCAAACATAACATTACACCGGTACGTATTCTTATTTTGCTAAATTACCAAATAATACAATAAATACCTTATGTGTTGGCTTTCATAGGAATAGTTTACATAAAATTCATACCGAATGTAGCTTATTTTTGTAAGTTTTAAGTGTAATTAAAGAAAACATGAAACTGTTTGTTTGGCGATAGTGTTGTCCTTCAAGGCATTTTTCATAGGTATCGATGTTTTCAAGTGTAAATTGTAGTGTATTAATTTTCAACTGGTTTTTTACGTTCTAGGTTACCCGAAAATTGCGGTAAAAGAAAAAGTGGCTGGACTCAATTGGAGTAGAAAATTTGAAGTTTGGTACGAAAGATATTTTCGTTGGTTCTCTTCATTTTGAAGAAACTTGCTTCAATCGAACTTTAAATAACAAGACTGCGAGAGGATGCCGTACCGTTACGAATCTTTTTAGTAAGTATTTTACTTGACCTTACTCCCACAAATTTCTATTGCAAAGTAATGCATATATGCATTAACAAACTTGACTACCTTTATTTTTCTAAAGGGCTTAAATTTTGATATTAATGAATATTAAGTTTTAAGTAAATAAATCTGACCCAAAGTAATATTAAAGCCTACCATACTTCAAATCCCCTCTAAAATGTACATTTCCATAAATCCTCCCTTAGCAAATTATTTCCATGCAAAATAAAGTTATTTCGCAAACGATGTGGCACCTTTTTTTTTAGAATTTCTTTAAGATTTTAGATTTTTTTTCAAAGTTGAACTACTCAGTACCTTTCTAGAGTCTATAATTGTAGGCTGACAAATAATGTTGCATTATAAATTTATTCTTCATGTTTGTTTCAGCCACTAGTGCCAGCGCGATCCAGTACTTTACACTACAGTATTTTAGAAATAATGTAAATTTGAGATTTATACTGTAAATGAATGAGACTGATTACATTAGGTACTTGTAAAATTGAAAATTTAGGTGTAGTATTAGTTGAATTTTTGAATTAGGTAGGTATATTGCAAATGTGTAAATGAATGAGACTGTTGCATTGCTTCTACAATCGAAAATACAGGTGGCGTCTGTGTTAAATTTTTGATTTATACTGTAAATGAATAAGACGGATTACATTGCTTGTTTAATTAAAAATGTAGGAGTCTGTGTTAAATTTGTGATATAATATAATAAATGAATGAGACTTGTTGAATTGCTTATAAAATGTGGTGTCTATCTTTTTGTGATTTATATTATAATAATAAATAATACTAGCTGTTCCCCGCGGTTTCATCCTCGTTAAATTCGAATTTCATATAATATCTAGGGGGATATTCCTGTAACTCTACCATGGGAGTTTGTTATTTTACTAAGACAAAAAGTAGCCTATGTTACTCTCCATCCTTTCTTAGTTAGGTTCCGGTTTCTTAGTTAAGCCGTGACTGAATGACAAACAAATACACTTTCGCATTTATAATATAAGCATAGATAGCGTCTACGCTAAAGATACAGATTACACATTGTTATACCCATATTGTTATACAAATATAAATATACTATCTCACAAATCACTGTTGCATACAAACAATATATTTTGCAATTAAGTAGCTTGTTGTTTCATTTCAGTAGGTACCTTTTTTTCTTAAATGAACACAACGTTTATTAACAAAGAAAATTTGAATCAAATAGTATAAACAAATTAGAACTAGTATTTACCTACAATTGAAACAAATGAGCTAACTGCAGACTGTTCAATAAACTGGTTTGGTGAACTTTGATCTTTAATTCTAAGGAGGTCTGGCACGTGTCTAAACGCATGAGTCTTAACTCGGAAAATACATGAAAAAATTACCATTGTTATAATAGCTCATTTTCTTAACTTCTCAGTGGTTGCGTCTCATGAGCGCGGTCGAGCCATAGTTGGGTACGTGCATTCACATACTTTGTATCTCTAATTAAAGCATTCTATGACTATATGATTATAGAATTCTGTTTCATAATCGTGGTGAAAACAATAAAATCACTACGAAACTGCTAAAATATCGTCACAAAAATACTCGTTTCGATAAAAATATCGAGGTACAAAAGGGCAGCACTACGGAAAGGAGCCATTTTAGTTTCTAGGTAAGTTTAGGTATACACGTTTTTTTCGTAGGTATGCCGTCTCTAGGTATACTCTAAGGTCCGACAATCGCACGATTCGCAGGGGTGCGGGGTGCGTTCAGTGCGTTCACAACCGAGCGCGCTCGGAGTGCAACTAGGTCGTTCATTTTACATTTATTTGACAATATACCTAGGTATATAGAAATAATAATAAGTAGGTAGGTACATTTGCATAAACACAAATACAAAACAAAACAAATAAACAAAAGGTATTTATTTAAAAAATGGAGACACTTAAAAACACTTAAATTATAGTTCACATTAGAGTGGTATGAATTCGTTTTAGGCCCGTATTATAAAAGGTTGCTCAGTCATAGATCTGTGCTTGAGTAACGCTTTTCTATAGCATAAACGTCACTCGAGCATAAATCTATAACTAAGCAAGCAAGCTTTCATAATACGGAAGGCCCGTATTATAAAAGGTTGCTCAGTCATAGATCTGTGCTTGAGTAACGCTTTTCTATGGCATAAACGTCACTCGAGCATAGATCTATAACTAAGCAACCTTCGAGCACCTTCCTACCAAGTAAGTTTCGAATCCTCGCTCTTACTAAGATAATCACGACCTTGGTAAAACATTCGGTTGCTGTTACATAACTATTAGCATACATAACTAATATGCTAATACGTTCACTACCTACCTCCGACGCGACGGTTGCAAATTTTTACCGATGTACATAATTTGATCGACGAAAAACACTCTGACATTGACAGCTGTCATAGTTTTTAATAATCCAAAGGTCCGTAAGTAAAAAAAAAAAAAAAAAAATTTGAACTCAAAATCCCTAAATCTCCCAAGATGACCAGAACAGCGGTGCCAGATTAGGCGAATTATCGCCATTTAGGCTACCTTGGGGGGTCAAATGGCGACCAAAAAATCCAATCGGCTACAAGTAGCCATTTAGGCTACCTAGAAAAAGAAGAACGGGCGATTTAGGCTGCTTCAGGATTACCCCAAAATTGAATATTGTTTTCATAGTAGTATGCTTGTAACGAAACGTAATAATGAACGTTCGGTTTTTTCCTCATTCTTCTATACCCGGGCAAAATAAGTGAGACCTCGCTGGGATGCAATTGCCTAGAGCGCCGCAATAAGATGTCACGAATCTAGGTGTCAATTTAATTCGTTCGGGTGTAATGTAACTCATTCGAACTCGCTGTATGGTATGACCTAAGGGTATGACAGAGACAGAGTTCAAAATCTAAACAAGAAACTTCAAGAAAGTGAAACGCAACTACTATCTACCAAACTCAACTTCAACTCACTCAACTTGTAACATACATGCCGCGCGCGAATTTTTATTTGCTTGTTTCCCTTGGTTATTATCAAATAAAAAGTTTGATACACTATTATTTAATGTGTGAAGGTTTTGTGTTGTTTGTCTGTTTGATTTGATTAAAAGTTCAAATGGGTAAACACGGTAAATATGCGAAACACTATCGCGATCCAGGAAGTCCTCCAGGAAGTTATTGTTTTATTACAAGAGGAATAAAATAATATCTCTTTTTTTATAATTTTTTTTTTTATTTACGTTGTCTTTTTTTTCTTTATTTGGGCTAATTATAGGCTCTATATCTCGAAATGTTAGGCGAAGTAGGCTACTTGTACGAAAAAATATACTAGGCGATTTAGGCTACTCGGTAGGCAAAATAAGGCGAATTGTGTTAGCTTTTGTCTGGCAACCCTGGACCAGAACACAGCCAACAGGCTAACGAACAGCTCTTGAGAAGCCTGCATGGCTCTCTGAGCAACAACACATGACTCGAGTAAAGCTTTTCTCGACGTAGAAACCGGAAAAAAGAACTCTAGTTCGTTTCCTGCCTGCATTTGACGACGTAGAGCCATGTAGAGTCGATCGAATGTTGAAGACCACTGATGAGGTCCGTTAATCATCTGCTGTGTGAGAAGTAGTAGTATTGACACGTATTGAACGTGTCAATACTCCGTGTTTGTTTGTCCTTCCTTCACGTCCTAACTTAGCAACCAATCGACTTGATTTTTAACTTATAGTTGGTTGAAAGGATGGAGAGTAACATACCTATTTTTTTTTATAGGCTACTTTTTGTCTTGCCGTAATCTCTCATGGGAATTTAATGTTCTACACATTAAATACCCATGAGAGATTACGGGAATAATGCCCCTAGAAATGTGAAATTTGTTTATTATTTTATTTATCGCGGGTGAAACCGCGGTAACAGCTAGTAGCTATGATAATATTAGCTATTGGATATTGTTGCATTGCTACCAACCTGAGGGACCGTGTCCCCAGGATCCGGCGGCGGCTCCTCAGAGTCCATCAAGAAAAAGGTAAAAAAAACTTACCAGATGCATATTATGTACACTATTCTACTTAATCTCACTAATATTATAAACGTGAAAGTTTAGATGGATGGATGGATGGATGGATAGATAGATGGATGGATGGATGTTTGTTCCTTTATCACGCCAGAACGGCTGAACGGATCTGGATGAAATTTGGCACAGAGATAGATTATAGTCTGGAATAGGACATAGGCTACTTTTTATCCCGAAATTCCTACGGGAACGGGAACTACGCGGGTGAAACCGCGAGGCGCTGCTAGTATATAATAATTATGAAAATAAATATTAAAAACTAGCTCTACTGATCAATATTTCCAAGAAAAATTAAATTTAAAAAAATCGGAGGGAAAAACGCTCTGTTTGATTGATGCTTGTTGCCAGCAACGAAAAAAGGTTGTAGTTTTTTGTCTTACTTTTTAGCAGTCACTGTCTTTTGGTTTGACATTGACGTACCACTATTTTTCTTTCGTGTTTCTGCGGTTTTAGTTTACACAGGTTTAACTTTCCTTTTGATAGATGGCGTTACTAGTCGCTAACTAACTGATTTTGATAGAACTTCTAATCTATGGGAGCCCCCTTGAATATTTCTTTTATTCTGTTTTAGTATTTGTTGTTATAGCGGCAGCAGAAATACATCATCTGTAAAAATTTCAGTTATCTAACTACCGTGGTTCATGAGATACAGCCTGGTGACATACGGACAGACGGACAGCGGAGTCTTAGTAATAGGGTCTCGTTTTACCCTTTGGGTACGGAACCCTAAAAAGTAAAATATTGGTCATTTTGTATTAAGCGAAATTTATCTTCGTTAAAAATAGGAATATTTTATAGGGCGGAACCCCTCGGTATGAATATTGTTGCGAGATATTTCGGTCCGAGTGGTCAGTGTTCCCTTGCGATGTCGGAGAAGGCGTCCAGGATGTCCCGCGTAGTCAGCGGGAGCGCCAGCCCCGCCGCCGGGTAGCACGCCGCGATCCGCACCTGCAACACAACAACACGGTGCCGCTGTACCTCACCGCCTCTCCACTCCACGTCCACGTCCACGTCCACACAAACATAGGTATCTACCTGCAACACCACGGTGCTGCTGTACCTCACAGACAGTAGTACCTACCTGCAGAGCGCGGTGCTGCGCGATAAACTCCTCCTGCATGGCGCGCCACACCACCTGCAACACACACACACACTGTAGGTACCGCCTGTTGCACCACACCTGGAGGGACCCCGGCAGTAACCTTTACCTGCAGCAGGCCGCTCTCCTCGCTCAGGTGCTTTTCCACGGTGCGGTACAGCCGGTGCAGGGACTTGCGCACTGCAACAGAGAGAGGCGGTCAGACAGCGCGGCGCGCGGCGCAGAGGTGGAGGCGCTCACACACGTTACGTACCCTCGTGCGCCGGGTATAGTGCCAGCAGCCGGCGCAGCTCATGCTTCGAGAAGGCAGCGCGGTAACAGACCTCAGCCTCGCGCACGCCGCCCGCCACCGCCTCCGCCACGCCCTCGAAGAACAGCGTTAGCTTCTCCAGCGGCCGCCCGAAGTACTGCGTCACGTAGGCCTTCAGCGCGTCCGCGTAGCGCGCGCGGCACTCGCGGCGCGCCGCCTCCAGCGCCGGCACGCGCAGCGCCGCCAGTACGCCGCCCAGCGCATGGTAGTTCTCCAGCTGCACCACGGGGCGCGGCGTGCGCGGGTGCGAGGCGCGCGCCACCGCCGCCAGCATGCTCGTCGCCAGCGAGCCGTACCAGCGCTCTAGGTCGGCACGCCGTCCGCCTGCGAAGATGCGCTCGCAGTGCTCCGCCAGCTGCTCGAAGTCGCGCAGGAAGGGCAAAACTCCGCACTTGTGCCTGCGCGCCGCCGAGCGTGCTGCCTCGTCCAAGGTCGCGGCGCGCTCCGCGACGCAGCGGTCCGCCTGCCGCTTGGCCGCCACCGCTACGCCGGCCAGCGCCGCGCGGGCCCACGCCGCCTCGCCTTCCACCTCGCCCTCCGCACCCAGCACGCGTCGCCCCACGCACGCCAGCACACGGAACGCGCCGCTGAAGAAGAGCACGCGTTACTCATACGCGGCGGAGAGAGCGGCGCCTCGCATCACGGATAGGTACTCACTACTGGTCGTGCTTCTCGACGTGGTGCGTGAGCGCCAGCAGCGCGCCCTCCAGCGCCGGGAACAGCGCGCGCATGTATCGGCGCGCTTCGGGCCCCGCGCGCCCCGCGCCCGCCGCCGCGCCCTCCTCGCCCTCTGTCTGCAACACGCACTCCGTCACTCTCCGCACCTGCCCACCCGCACCGCCCGCACGACCCGCGCCTCCCTCACCTCCAGCTCCCGGTCCAGGTGGAAGAACCGCGTACAGAACTCCTGCTCGGCGCCGCACAGCGTCTCCACGAGCGCCAACACGCCGTCCAGCTGCGCGTCCTCCGCGCCGCTGGGCGCGCCGCGCGCCGCGTCGCACGCCGCGCGTACGCTCCGCTCATGCACGCGCGCCCACGTACTCGTGTACACCTTGGCGAGCGCCTCGAAAGACTTGTCGTCCATCTCCTTGAGGCAGCGCATCAGCGGCGCCAGCGGCAGCAGGTCCGCGTGGTGGCGCATGGGCGCGGGGGTGAGTGCGGGGGCGGCGGGCGGCGCGGCGGAAGCCTCGTTGCCAAGGTGGATCAGCAGGTTGTTGACGTGGCGCGCCACGTTGGCGGCGAGCTGGTCGCGCGCGCGCGCCAGTCGGCGCAGTCGCTCGCGCACCGCTCCGAGCCGCCGCCGCGCGGCCGGCATCGCGCTCTCGGCGCGCAGGGCTGTACGCAGCGCCGCGCAGGCGGCCAGCACCCGCGCGCGCCCCGCCGCCGACGTCAGCGAGATCTGCGGTATGGGGGAGAGTGCGGTCAGAGACAGTGATTGCGGCGCGGGGTGCAGTGCGAGGGTGCAGTCGGCGGAGGCACCTCGGCGAGCTCGTCCAGGTTTTGCAGCGGGGGCGCGTCCAGCCAGGTGGTGATCTCGTCCAGCTCCCGCAACAGGCGGCGCGCGTTGTCGTCGGGCGCGGCGGCGCGGTGGGGCGCGGGCGCGGCTGGCGGTTGCAGACGGGCACGGCGGTCAGCCAGCTCGCCGGCGCGCTGGAGGCCGGCGCCGAGCGCGGCGGCAAGGCGCGCGCCGGCGCCGGACGTGGCGGCGGCCAGCATGCCCGCCACGTTGGCCGCGTCTAGGCGCGCCAATTGCAGCCCGAGCGCTGCTACCCGCCGCTCGGGGTCGTCTTCGGCGCCACCCTCTAGCAGCGCGCCCAGGGCTCCGGGAGACAGTGCGCCGCACCCGCCCCGCCCCTAGAGACCATCGGGTATCATTTTAAACGATCATCAAATTAAAGAGGTTTTGGTCAACCCAAAAATTGATTTTGCCAGAAGAAAAAGTAAATTCCATTGCATTTAGTGGGCGTCAAAAACTACTTAACTGGTGAGCAAGCAAGTAATCTGACATTGGGCAGCCTAGTCAGTTCAGTTCACTTCTTTATTTATAAGAATTATTTCTTACACGTCAAAAAGGTACAAACATATTTATAAATAACATATAGCTTAGTAGGTAGTATAATTTTCATTGGTAATTTTACCAAAAGTATTTAATTACTATAAATGTGGATCATCGACAGCGGTTTCCTCAATTTTTTCTAATAGGAACTCATCTAGGCTATAGTATGCCCTGTCCACTAGGATTCTCTTTAGTCTGTCAGTGAATATTGCCGTGGACGCGGCACTAGTTATAAATTCCGGCAGGTTATTGTAAATTTTTACACCTAAATAATCAATTTTATATTTTGCTTTCGCTTATCTTATTTTGGGTAGCTTTAGTCGGTGACGGTGTCTTGTCAGATAGTTGTGAGCTTCAGCCCACGTCGGGAACTCATTGAGGTGATTCCTGACATATTTAGCCGCTTGTAGAATCAGTTCACTTGGTAGCGTCAATATCTTCGTTTCCTTAAAGAGTACCCGGGCGGGATGGTCCCACTCCACGCCGCAGAGGATTCTGATCGCTCGTTTCTGTAGACGGAAAGGTCTTAATCGTTCAGCCGCTTGTCCAAAAAATTCGACGCCATAGGTCAAAAGAGAATGAAAGTACCCGTGATACGCCATTAGCTTGTTGTCCAGGTTCAGGCTTCCATTCAGGCGGGACAGTGCAAAGCACGCAGAAGATAGCTTTTTACAAGTTATATCTATATGGGGTTCCCAAGTTAGTTTTTGATCCAGAGTAAAACCAAGGTAGGTACTTAACAGAGTCAACGATGTGGACTTTAAGTCCATTACAAGCTACATCTAGTTGACCTTTGTTTTTGTCTGGGCCTAAATAGAAGTGGACAATATTTGTTTTTTCTATATTTAGTGCCATTCCATTCGCAGAGAACCAGCTAGCTACTTTTTCGATCACGTGATTGACCTTCACATTGAGAAGACTATGGGATTCAGCAGATACTATTAAGCATCCATCGTCCGCGTACATGACATATTCCGCTTGTGTGGAGGCTACCGTTAGATCGTTAATTAGTATCAAAAATAGGTTATTTCCCATAATTGAACCCTGAGGAACGGCTATGCTATCTAGAGGAAGAGTGTCAGATTTGATGTCATGTACAGATGTTATTTGTTTGCGGTTCGACAGAAAGCAGGTAATCATCTTTAGAAAAGAGCCATTTATTCCATAGTGGTCAAGTTTGGCGAGGAGGAGTTTATGATCAACTAGTTCAAACGCGCGTGATAGGTCACAAAAGATCGCCGCTGTATGTTGCCCTAGGTCCAACCTACTCATCACTTTATGCACTACGTCACGTGTCGCATCTACCGTAGATCTTCCTGGCTGATAGGCAAACTGTTGCGGGTTAAGTAAATTAAATTCATTGAAAAAGTCATTAATCTGTTGCTCATGAGTTTTTCGAGTACTTTAGCTAATATCGGAATAAGAGATATGGGCCGGAAGTTTTTGCATTCGGTCATTTCGCCCTTTCCTTTGTAGATCGGTTGCACTTTTACTACCTTCAGGGTATTAGGGAACACACCGGCTTGAAGGCACTTATTAAAAAGCTTACAGAAGATATCATACATAAAAGGTGGTAGGTAGTCAAATGTCCGCGTAGTCATATCATTGATGTCCTTTGAGTTTTTGCGTTTTATATTTTTTATGGTTTTCATGACCTCTGTTAGGGTGAACGGTACCTACACAGAAAAACTCTGTCGTGCGTTTGTGTACAAATCTACGTAGGTAGAGCATAGCCTTAACAACGCACGGCGAGGTGTTGGAGCTCTTGTTTGCATTGACATAAAATAAATTTAGTTGACCTGCGGTAGAAGCGAAGCGCTCGCAGTCACAGTTGCCTGGAGCTCGACTGACAAGTGCATCCAGAGCACTGCATTTATTATTGTGACCCGTTTCTGACGCTATTACTTGCCACACACCGCGGCAAATATTTTCAGACTTAGCAGACTTAGCTATTGTAGCATGTACATGTAATCTGACATTGGGCAGCCTAGTCAGTAGCATGTACAAGTAATCTGACATTGGGCAGCCTAGTCAGTAGCATGTACATGTAATCTGACATTGGGCAGCCTAGTCAGTAGCATGTACAAGTAATCTGACATTGGGCAGCCTAGTCAGTAGCATGTACATGTAATCTGACATTGGGCAGCCTAGTCAGTAGCATGTACATGTAATCTGACATTGGGCAGCCTAGTCAGTAGCATGTACAAGTAATCTGACATTGGGCAGCCTAGTCAGTAGCATGTACAAGTAATCTGACATTGGGCAGCCTAGTCAGTAGCATGTACAAGTAATCTGACATTGGGCAGCCTAGTCAGTAGCATGTACATGTAATCTGACATTGGGCAGCCTAGTCAGTAGCATGTACAAGTAATCTGACATTGGGCAGCCTAGTCAGTAGCATGTACATGTAATCTGACATTGGGCAGCCTAGTCAGTAGCATGTACAAGTAATCTGACATTGGGCAGCCTAGTCAGTAGCATGTACATGTAATCTGACATTGGGCAGCCTAGTCAGTAGCATGTACAAGTAATCTGACATTGGGCAGCCTAGTCAGTAGCATGTACAAGTAATCTGACATTGGGCAGCCTAGTCAGTAGCATGTACATGTAATCTGACATTGGGCAGCCTAGTCAGTAGCATGTACAAGTAATCTGACATTGGGCAGCCAAAACTAAGGTGTAGCATGTACATGTTACACCTTAGTTTCGAGATAAATTGAAAAAACTTAGCGCTTAAGTTCAATTGCTTTAGAGATGAGTTACGAAGCTGAATCTTTTTTATCGTATGTATTACTGATCTAGAATTTATTTATTTATGGATCAGTTGAGCTACTTGTAGATTGTTTGCAACAGTCTGCAGTTAGCTCAATTGTTTCAATTGTAAATACTAGTTTGAATTTAATTCTATTATTTGATTGTAATTTTTTTTGTTAATAAAGATTCTAGAATTTTTACTGTAAAAATAATGTAATTTATAGTAATTATTAAAATTAAATTAATTATTCCGAAAAAACCATTTCTTACTCCTATTTATTATCCTTTTTAGGGTAAAAAAGGGTAAAACGGGACCCTATTACTAAGGCTCCGCTCACAAATGATGTATTTCTGTTGATGCTATAACAACAAATACTAAAAAACAGAATAACATAAATATTTAAAGGGGCTCCCATACAACAAACGTGTTTTTTTTGCCGTTTTTATAGATAATGGTACGGAACCCTTCGTGCGCGAGTCTGACTCGCACTTGGCCGGTTTTATTTAGTAAAGATAGGAAAAAGAAAAGCATAATTACACACATAATATGATTTTTGAATGTAAAATGTAGTAATTTTAGGCAATAATAAAATAAAACCAATATATTATTATATACTTAACCTTAAAAGTATTTATAAAAATTAAATCACATATTTATTTGAGTTACAATTTATAATTGTAATGCAAATAGATACCCTTCCTTTGTGATTTAATGTTTTTCATTTCACGCAACAGACCATTCGTTTCGAGAATAGCTGGTACCTACGTAATAAATACACTTTTTTTTGAAAGATATAGAAAACGACCAAAACACAACAAATATCTGCAGATCGTTTTGTCCCGAGGCGGGAATCGAATCCACAACCTCCTGCGTTGCCGGCGGAACTTTGCCCGCCGCGCCACAGAGGTTGTCATCTATTGTAATAAATAACATTTATAACCGATGCATTTATCAATGAGGTTCTCCTGGCTACGCTGTGCATTGGGGTGAAGTGGCCATTGACTATCTCTATGGCATGTAGTACAATGAGGTTCTCCTGGCTACGCTGTGCATTGGGGTGAAGTGGCCATTGACTATCTCTATGGCATGTAGTACAATGAGGTTCTCCTGGCTACGCTGTGCATTGGGGTGAAGTGGCCATTGACTATCTCTATGGCATGTAGTACAATGAGGTTCTCCTGGCTACGCTGTGCATTGGGGTGAAGTGGCCATTGACTATCTCTATGGCATGTAGTACAATGAGGTTCTCCTGGCTACGCTGTGCATTGGGGTGAAGTGGCCATTGACTATCTCTATGGCATGTAGTACAATGAGGTTCTCCTGGCTACGCTGTGCATTGGGTTGGGGTGAAGTGGCCATTGACTATCTCTATGGCATGTAGTACAATGAGGTTCTCCTGGCTACGCTGTGCATTGGGTTGGGGTGAAGTGGCCATTGACTATCTCTATGGCATGTAGTACAATGAGGTTCTCCTGGCTACGCTGTGCATTGGGTTGGGGTGAAGTGGCCATTGACTATCTCTATGGCATGTAGTACAATGAGGTTCTCCTGGCTACGCTGTGCATTGGGTTGGGGTGAAGTGGCCATTGACTATCTCTATGGCATGTAGTACAATGAGGTTCTCCTGGCTACGCTGTGCATTGGGTTGGGGTGAAGTGGCCATTGACTATCTCTATGGCATGTAGTACAATGAGGTTCTCCTGGCTACGCTGTGCATTGGGTTGGGGTGAAGTGGCCATTGACTATCTCTATGGCATGTAGTACAATGAGGTTCTCCTGGCTACGCTGTGCATTGGGTTGGGGTGAAGTGGCCATTGACTATCTCTATGGCATGTAGTACAATGAGGTTCTCCTGGCTACGCTGTGCATTGGGTTGGGGTGAAGTGGCCATTGACTATCTCTATGGCATGTAGTACAATGAGGTTCTCCTGGCTACGCTGTGCATTGGGTTGGGGTGAAGTGGCCATTGACTATCTCTATGGCATGTAGTACAATGAGGTTCTCCTGGCTACGCTGTGCATTGGGTTGGGGTGAAGTGGCCATTGACTATCTCTATGGCATTAGTATAATAACTCGATGGTACAAACTGATGCCTTTCATTTGATGACCCAATTGTCATTTTTCGACACCATTATTTTGTACCTACTGATAATTTGGATTTTTATTTTATTTGTCTTCAAATCTGTAGGTATACAGGCGCACGAAATTTATTATTAGGTATTTTAAAATTCAAATTAATTGCTGCGGTAGTTGCATAAATATTAAAAAGGGAAAAAAGGATGAACAGAACGAGACCAGGGTTTTCGAAACCGATCTCGAAACCCTAAAAAGAAAATGCGGGAAACTGACAAAAGAACATCGCAGTGAGAGTTCTGTAAGTAAACATTTCATAAATTTTCGTGACTAATAATGTAAATGAACTCTTATGTGACGAGTCCTTTACTTCAATGTAGGTAGGTACTTTACACCGCTGCGCTGTGAGATATTTCAAATAAAGCTAAATTAGCGATTCAAAATTTATTGCCACCAAAGGAAAAATACGAACTTTCCTACAAAAAGTTTAGGTACGCAGTAGAAAATCGACCGAATGTCAAAGTCCTTATTGGAAAAAGTTTTTGTTGCTCATTTTAGGGGTGTAAGGGGGCCTCTAACATCCCGTCGCCCAAGCCAACGTTGCCTGCACGTGGTAGACCCGTCGCCCAAGCCAACGTTGCCTGCACGTGGTAGACCCGTCGCCCAAGCCAACGTTGCCTGCACGTGGTAGACCCGTCGCCCAAGCCAACTTTGCCTGCACGTGGTAGACCCGTCGCCCAAGCCAACGTTGCCTGCACGTGGTAGACCCTGCTAGTAAGTTTTTGTTGCTCATTTTAGGGGTGTAAGGGGGCCTCTAACATCCCGTCGCCCAAGCCAACGTTGCCTGCACGTGGTAGACCCGTCGCCCAAGCCAACGTTGCCTGCACGTGGTAGACCCGTCGCCCAAGCCAACTTTGCCTGCACGTGGTAGACCCGTCGCCCAAGCCAACGTTGCCTGCACGTGGTAGACCCTGCTAGTAAGTTTTTGTTGCTCATTTTAGGGGTGTAAGGGGGCCTCTAACATCCCGTCGCCCAAGCCAACGTTGCCTGCACGTGGTAGACCCGTCGCCCAAGCCAACTTTGCCTGCACGTGGTAGACCCGTCGCCCAAGCCAACGTTGCCTGCACGTGGTAGACCCTGCTAGATAACGTAATAGGCTCTGATTAAAATAGTTAACAATCTTCATCATTCGATACTAACTCAGATATTATAAATAAAAGGAAACTAATAGTTAATATCTGGCAGAAAAGTATCAAAGAATGAGACGCAATCGCCATCAACAAAGAATCACTATCATCATTGCTTATTTTAGCGACCTAGGTACCATGTTGCTGAACTAGAAAAGAGTGCTTAAGAGCTCGATAAACTTGTTCGTGAACTATCTTTTCGAGGACTTTGGCCAACACACACAATTTTGAACTGGGTCTATAATTGCATACCTCGTGTTTCGAGCCCTTTTTGTGGATGGGTGTTATAGTTGCACTTTTCCAAATTACGGGCATGACTCCTCCTGTAAGAGATCTTTTGAAAAGCAAACTAACAGGGTACGCAATTGAAGTTGCACAGTTTTTGAGAATGTGTGGGTGAATGTCATCCGGGCCGGCTGACTTATTACAATCTAGAGTTTTTAAAGAACGAAGGATGCAAGACGGGGCCACTTCAATAGCGCATATGTCGGCGGAAGGCAAGGGTAAGGCTGTCATAATAGGAGGTGCTGGTGAGGATAAATGAGAAGCTAAGGTAGAGTCGGCAGATATGGTTAATAAATGAAATACTGAAATACAATACATTACATAGATTAGTTATAATCATAATTAGTTTATTTTTATTTTGTAGGTTATTTAGATATTTAGTGGAGTAAGTATCATATACCTACTTAATTATTTTAAAATTTCTTTTTTTCAAGTGCCACTGTCTTTTTTTGTTCTTACATGTCCAGTCCATCTCAAGGTCGCCTGGAAGAGATCGCTCATAGCGATAAGGCCGCTTTTGTACTTCTCATAGCGTTTATTTCTGTACTGTTTTCTGTGTTTGTGTGGTACCATAAGGAATTATCGATAGATATTTTTTATTATACATAGAAAACGACCAGAACACCCGGAACAAATACCTGCAGAACGTACCAATATTTGTCCTTAGGCAGGAATCGAACCCGCAACCTCCTGCGTCGCAGGCGGACCTTCGCCCACCGCGCCACAGAGGTCGTCGTTTAAAGTGAGGAATCCCCAAAATTTGACTAAACACATTATGTATGTCACATAATATAATGTTGCTGCTAGTAATCGAGGCCACACCAAGTCTGCAAGATTAGGTACCTACCTGTTGAGTTTTAGTAGGTGGCTAGGTAAATTGTTACTAGGAGCATGTCTGCTCTAACGTGCTGCCGAATGAATGATCCAATATGCATGCAGGCCAGGCAGGCAGTGGGAGCCAGCAGTAGGTGCAGTACCAATGTAGTAAGCTTACATTACGCACAAAAATAGTCTAACAATACTTTTTTAGATTGTTTATGTTAGGTACCTACCTACTTAAAAAGAGAACACTTACAGAGTCATTCAATTCTTTTTCTGCTTCCCATTCTTTGGGGAGACCTATTGCTGTTTCTTCATACTTCATCATTGATATTGATGCTAACAACTAATAAACCAGGCACTTGATCCAACTGTTAAAAAATTTAAGCAGCATTCATTCGCGTTGTAGACAAAACCAAATACCTATGTATCAATCTAATTCCATATTTATTTATGGTAAACAAAAATAAACCAATTAAAAAAAGGTCCCCTTCTCATTCTTCTCCTCTCAATGAAATCACAGACTAGGTAGAGATACTAATGAAATAAACCTTGATTGACTTGACTTGACTGACGCTAACGCCCCGCCCGCCCGCACTCCGAGTCCGGTATACGATAACTAACTGAATAACTGTTAGCTTGGTTCAAAAATATCTAACGTTATTGAAAGGTCGTCCGCGTGTCGTTCGCGTACCGCTAGGGAATAACTGCGAAGCGAGCATCGCGCACTACCGACCGTGAGCCATAGCTTAGCATAACATAACTACCCAACCCTTCTATAACTATCATCTAATCTAGGCACGTTAGCCACCAGTTGATTTGGTTAGAAATAACCAATACTTGTTGGCATCCCTGTCTAACACCAGGATTCTCTTGCGAGTAAACGAGATAGTCAGTTATTTTAAATATCCAAAACTGGTCGGCATCCCGGTCTAACACCGTGATTCTCATGCGCGTAAACGAAATAGTTATTAATACCCATCATAAGGATGCACTGTGTCCAACTTCAACCATTTTGGGTTTAAGAGGTAACTAGGAGTTTGCAATATTGCATTACAGTTGGCGGCGGGAAAATAGCCTTGGGCCGTATTGATATGGAGATAAGTTCGACTTGCTTTCGGTAAGACGGGCGATAGCGTTCGTTCATTGTTATTTGACTTATCTAAATAAGTTCATATTCGACCTTATTTCAGGTCATTTAAATTGAATTTACGTTGGAGGGATAATACATTTTTATAAAATATTAAACTGGTCGGTAATTGGTGGCCAGTGGTGGTAATTGTAGCTATTGGTGATTTGTTTGATGATTTGACGAACTAATTAGCCATTGTTGTTTAGTGTTTCGTTGACCCGTGTTGTGTTCTTTACTTACTTTCATTTTGATAATAATAATAATAAAAACGTTTATTTAAAACTTCTAAATAATTGCAACAATCAACATAGGAACCTTGATCTACACACTAGGATTCCCTGTGTTGTGTAGATCAATATAACAGTCAGGATAGATAAATCTAGTCAGCAACAGTGTTCCCGTATCCTACTTAATTCAACAATAGAACTAAATCTATAATGCGTATGCGTGGATAAGCATATCTAGTAGTAATTTTGAGGTACCTACATATCCAATAGGTTTAATTAATGATTATTTCTCAGAGATCACAATAACAATTGATTTAATTAGTGAAGTTAGTTAAAAAGGCTAATTTCATTTCAAAATAAGTTCACGTACGAAGTAAAACTAAAAAGTAGGTATGTCGGTACATACCTAGGTGTAGGCATCAAATTTGTGATTAACCATGTCACGAAAAGGAGAGGTGTGGACAAATTTTGATAAAAAGGATAGCTTTTATGCTATATGTAAATGTAGTAAAAATATGTTGATAAAAAGGATAGCATTTATGCAGTGGCGGCGTAGCGTGGGCTGGCACCCGGGGCGTTTTTCTATCCTTGGGGGTCGGTTGACTATCCGCACCCTCAATTTCTAACATCAGGAATTATAAGTAACGGCGAGCGAAGCGAGCCGCGATATTTTATTTTTATTTTTGGATGTTAGGTGAAAAGTAACTAAGTTTGTCATAGGTGACCTTAATAATTGACTTAATTGTGACCTTATTAATATTAAATATGTGAATTTAAAGGTGACCTATAATTTAAAAAATAAATGTATGCATGTAACTACGGCTAGCGGAGCGAGCCACAATAGGTAATTTCGGAGTTCGGTGAGGTTAGCAAAAATACAAGTATTCTAAGATCACGACGTAATTTTTATTTTGGTGATCTACAACAAAGCCAAAAACGAACCGACGAGCGTAGCGAGCCGCCGAAATTTTTGTTACTTTTTCGGGTCACAAACAAGTTAAGGAGAGTATGAAAAAATTAATAACAGCGAGTTTTCGGTATCACCCCTTCGGATTCGGATTTGAAGTGCCATCTGCACGCCCCGAGGAGTGCCGAGATGGCACCCCTTGGAGCTCGGTACCCGGGGCGGACCGCCCCTTACGCCGCTAGTGCATTTATGCTATATGTAAATATTGTAAAAATATGTTGTTATCTTATAAGCAGGGATCGGAATAGGTAGAGTTTTTAAGTACCAAATGACGTCATATACGCTACTACGATAGCTTAATATGGATATGCCTTTTAATCTCGGGATTGCTATACAATATCAATCCCGAAATTCTTCTAAAATTTATTTACGTACGTCAAACACGAAACATTTTCATTACTAAAATATAATTAGGAATCTTAATATTATAAAAAATATATAAAAGTGATTGATTCCGGCCCGGTAAGTCAGATAGCAGTTTTTGTTTCTCAACCCAGCGTGTGGACCGCGTAGACGTTATTTATTTCTCTTTCTATTGTTCATATTCCTACCGCTACAAGGCGGGGTGCGGGGTGGACGTTACGGGGTGAGGGGACGACCAGTTCGAAGAGAGGGTGGATATACATTTGGGTTCACTCGTCTTCTTCGGTGCGTTGAGTGTGGGTGCATTTATTTTCGGTATTGTATTTTCATATCACTGACCTTGGCTTACGTTTTTTTTGGATTGTACCTGCATATTTTGACGATTTTGGCTACGTTTATTGGACTGGGACTTTTAATTTTGATAGTTGTGTTGTGAACAATACTAAACACACGTGATATTTGCTCCTGTATTTGAATTCAGTTTCAAGATACCTACACATAAGGTGAGTTTCAATAGCTTTATTATTTGTATAATCTTGACTACATATAAAATTTTAATGTATATTCTACATAAAAGCTAGTCTAGTTTAGTGCTAGTCTTTTCCGGTTAGTTTGCTGGATTTTCGTTATGCACGGATTTTAAAATACCTAACAAAAAGTGCCGCTATGCTCGGAATCAGATTCTTGTAATTTCGAAAGGAAAATGTTTATTATGTTAAAATATCACATCTTACATGTACTACACATTGTGTTACTGCTAGCAAACAATATTAGTTTTAATCAACAAATACCTTACACAGTCAAAACCAAAACAACCAGTTTCTTAGGTAAGCTACAACAATGAACTCTTCCGGGAATTTATACCTGGTTATTAACTTTTAACTTTGAATAGAAAGAGACAGTAGGATTGCGGTTTTGGTACATCTTATAAATAATGAATTGTCCCTAGCCATGAACGAGTGCAAACAGGTACGAATTTCACGTCGGTACAGAATACTTTTGAAAAACACATTAGAAGCTTAAAAGATATTAAGGGCATTTTAGATTTATCATTTTTTTCCTTCAAATTCTGTATACCCAGGCTAGCTTTAGGAGGAGTATACTGTGAAAAAACTTTTCTATCGAACTATATCTTCCATTGTTGGAGTTAGAACTGAAAAATTCGTAGCATAGCGGCATTTTTCATTAGGTATTTTAAAATCCGTGTATAGCGTAACTTACCGGTTTTTCCTCTCTTTGATCTTTAGCTACATCGCTTAAACTGCTGTTAAATTAAAATACTTTGTGTTCACGATCTTCTGTTGTATTCTAGGTAATCCATTTCTACAACAAGAAAGCAACTCCTCCATTTTGTTTGTGCCATCATGGAACACCCAACTATAGGGAAGACGTTGTGCGGAGCTGGATCAAAGACGATTCAAATTTAATCTACGACCATGCAAGTGGAACAATATTTTGTGCTAAGTGTGAAACTTCTATAAAGGCTACAAAAAAAAGCAATTTAGACCGACATATTAATGGCGCTACACATAAAGGAACCCGAAAATCGCCAATGGAAGACTTCTATTTTGATTTTATTGAATTTTTAATCATGTGTAACATACCGTGGTCTCAAGTCAATAACACCGCATTCAAAAAGTTTTTTGCAAAATATTTGTGTTGCAAATGCAGTGGCAGATCTGTACCAGACGAATCGATACTACGAAAAGTTTACTTAGAAAAAGTTTACAGAAACAGAATTCAAGAAATTTACACCAAAATAGGAAACGCCAAATTGTGGGTATCCTTAGATGAGACAACAGATATATTAGGTAGATAGCAAAGCATTAGAAAAAGTAAATGGCAATACAATTTCTCTATTTGTTATAGAAACTTTTCAAAATACGTGGGGCGATTCTTTTGAATCTAGGGTAACTGATGTGTTGATAATGTGTACAGACAGTGTAGCATACATGTTGTTAGCTGGGCGTATTTTAAAAAGTAAATTTCCAAAACTTGTTCACATTATATGTTTAGCTCATGCATTGCACCGTCTCGCAGAACAAATGTGAGTTCAATACAAGAATGTCGATATGCGTATATCAAATGTAAAAAAACATTTCTTAAGTCCCCAAGTAGAGTAAAAATTTTGAAAGAAAATTACCCAGATTTACCTTTGCCTCCACAGCTTGTTATTACAAGATGGGACACCTGGTTAGAGGCATCATTTTACTTTGCCAAATATTTTGATAAAATACAAGACGTATTTACTATGTTAAACAACCGAGATGCACTTTGTATTAGACAAGCAAAACATGCAATGAACAATGAAAATTTACAAACACAATTGATTTACATGGAGAAATACTTTAAAATCATTCAATTAGCCCTGGAAAACTTGCAAAAGCATAACCTGTCTATTACGGAAGCTTTAGTAGTTTTTGACACAGTGAGAGCAGTCATTAATTGGACGGGAAATGATGCACTACAAAAAAACTTGAACAAATTATGAATCGAAATCCAGACTTGGATGTCGTTAGAAATATTAGCGAAACTAGCCACGAAACGTTGCTAGAATTTGCTCCGCTCACATTGGTTGATGTTGAAAGATCATTTTCAACTTTTAAGTGGGTGTTGCACCCACATCGAAACCGATTAAAAGAAGAAAATATTGAAAAAATTATGATAATATATTTGAATTCTTTAGTAAATGATGTGGGCGTGAACCTTTAGCTTTCGCCAGTATTTCTGACATAGTTGAAATAGAAACTGATTGATTTTTTGATATTTCATTTCATTGACTTGTTAATACTGATTTGATTAATAAAAATTATATACACTTAATGACAACTTTGTTTCATTTATCCATGTCTCTATTCTTTCTGAACAGCAGGACAATGCAGTCAGCGTCTTGGGGACAGTTTCGTCTGTATTGATATGTATCAGTTGAGCTACCTCTAGGTTGTTTGCAGTGAGCTCAATTGTAAATACTAGTTCTAATTTGATTCTATTATTTGACTCCTCCACCTCTCCCAGCCCTGGTCTAATCTCGTATCTAAAATTACTATTTTTGTGTACCTATCCAAAATATCTCACTTATTTTACATATCTACATAATTAAAGTTTGGGGGCCAACCCCAAAAAAATGTAAAATTAGTATGATATTTTGGATAAGTACAACTGGAGGACGGCCAGGTGTGGTGGTTACGCTACCTAATTTGTGTTTAACATAGGAAAGAAGAAATTTAGAAGACAATAATATCAATCCCTGAAAATGAGAAAACATTTGATCAATCCTCAATCCAGGGATTAAAAAGGCATATCCATGTTATGTTATCCTAGGCTTTTTACAACATTAGGTACATAAAAACTCTACCTATTCCGATCCCTGCTTATAAGTTATAAGTCATCCACTGGGACCTTGACTTCCCATATAAAAACAAATCACGGGTCAATTAATCAATAAAGTCTAACCATACCTTACTTAAATAAAACGCTAACTCTCGAATGGACGCATGACATTGTAATAAATATCTCGTTAGAAAAAAATACCCAACTAATAACCGTTGGCAAAAATAGTCAATAGGTAACTCCCATCCATACTGACGAGTTTCTCTCTCTACCTTAGACCTTAGAGTACTTAGGCCCGTATTATAAAAGCTTGCTCAGTTATAGATCTAGGCTTGAGTGACGTATATGCCATAGAAAAGCGTTACTCAAGCATCGATTGATAACTGAGCGAGCTTTCATAATACGGGCCCTAGAGTATATACCACTCCATCTACGTTAGAGTCTAACTCTAAGCCTTAGACTAACTCCCTCCCACCTACGGTTTGCAACTTCAGTCAGTGTCATATTACACTATCTGTAACTGTCAGTAACACAACTGTATATATAACTGTGTAGTAACAGTAACTGTCTTATTACACTATGGCTGCGTTCCTTAGAGTATACCTAATACTCTAAGCTGCGTTCCGTATATCGTTCACAAGACTATCAGCGCTAAAAGCGCTCAAAGTCGTTCCGAATTCTTTTATATATAGCGATAACGACTGATAGCGGGCTATGATAAACGGACCGGCTGTAGACGCGCTTACATCGCTTACGTAAACATATGGTTACTTTGAAAATTTTCGTTTTGTAGTCGATTATTTGGAAAATAAATAGATCAGCAACTTCTTCAAACACTTTAAGATACGTTAGACTCTGATTTAAAATCTTTCTGCTTAGTAAAGATTATCTCGATCGAATGACAAGTGTTACACCTGTCAATTTGACAGATCGTTCACAGCAGTTCACAGCTTAGAGTATAGGTATATAGAGACGGCGTATTGTTCTATAGGAACTTTCGGTTATACAAATATGATCTAAATCGATATTGTACTCATAAACTTATAGCTATCTCGTTTTATCTTACCTACAATAACCAATGTAAAAAGAGACATCAATATAATGTGCGAAACCTATTTTTGGCAACATTGAAACGTGACGTCATAGCAAAGCATGATTGAGGCCGGTTCGCCATTTTACTGTCAGGTATGTAAACTGTCAACGAGAGTTGCATTTACAGTAAAAATGCTAAAATTATTTGAGTTCGGGACTTTTTCATGTGAATACTTATATAGTAAGCGAAAGAAAGCTAATAGGAAGATGCCAAACAGCAGTTTGGTAGGTTGCGGCTTAAAAACAAGTGAAAATCGTCCAAACATAACATTACACGGGTAGGTACGTATTCTTATTTTGCTAAATTACCAAATAATACAATAAATACCTTATGTGTTGGCTTTCATAGGAATAGTTTACATAAAATTCATACCGAATGTAGCTTATTTTTGTAAGTTTTAAGTGTAATTAAAGAAAACATGAAACTGTTTGTTTGGCGATAGTGTTGTCCTTCAAGGCATTTTTCATAGGTATCGATGTTTTCAAGTGTAAATTGTAGTGTATTAATTTTCAACTGGTTTTTTACGTTCTAGGTTACCCGAAAATTACGGTAAAAGAAAAAGTGGCTGGACTCGATTGGAGTAGAAAATTTGAAGTTTGGTACGAAAGATATTTTCGTTCGTTCTCTTCATTTTGAAGAAACTTGCTTCAATCGAACTTTAAATAACAAGACTGCGAGAGGATGCCGTACCGTCACGAATCTTTTTAGTAAGTATTTTACTTGACCTTACTCCCACAAACTTCTATTGCAAAGTAATGCATATATGCATTAACAAACTTGACTACCTTTATTTTTCTAAAGGGCTTAAATTTTGATATTAATGAATATTAAGTTTTAAGTAAATAAATCTGACCCAAAGTAATATTAAAGCCTACCATACTTCAAATCCCCTCTAAAATGTACATTTCCATAAATCCTCCCTTAGCAAATAATTTCCATGCAAAATAAAGTTATTTCGCAAACGATGTGGCACGGTGGGCGAAGGTCTGCCTGCAACGCAGGCAGTTCTTCGCCCACCTTTTTTTTTAGAATTTCTTTAAGATTTTAGATTTTTTTTCAAAGTTGAACTACTCAGTACCTTTCTAGAGTCTATAATTGTAGGCTGACAAATAATGTTGCATTATAAATTTATTCTTCATGTTTGTTTCAGCCACTAGTGCCAGCGCGATCCAGTACTTTAATAGAAATAATGTAAATTTGAGATTTATACTGTAAATGAATGAGACTGATTACATTAGGTACTTGTAAAATTGAAAATTTAGGTGTAGTATTAGTTGAATTTTTGAATTAGGTAGGTATATTGCAAATGTGTAAATGAATGAGACTGTTGCATTGCTTCTACAATCGAAAATACAGGTGGCGTCTGTGTTAAATTTTTGATTTATACTGTAAATGAATAAGACGGATTACATTGCTTGTTTAATTAAAAATGTAGGAGTCTGTGTTAAATTTGTGATATAATATAATAAATGAATGAGACTTGTTGAATTGCTTATAAAATGTGGTGTCTATCTTTTTGTGATTTATATTATAATAATAAATAATACTAGCTGTTCCCCGCGGTTTCATCCTCGTTAAATTCGAATTTCATATAATATCTAGGGGGATATTCCTGTAACTCTACCATGGGAGTTTGTTATTTTACTAAGACAAAAAGTAGCCTATGTTACTCTCCATCCTTTCTTAGTTAGGTTCCGGTTTCTTAGTTAAGCCGTGACTGAATGACAAACAAATACACTTTCGCATTTATAATATAAGCATAGATAGCGTCTACGCTAAAGATACAGATTACACATTGTTATACCCATATTGTTATACAAATATAAATATACTATCTCACAAATCACTGTTGCATACAAACAATATATTTTGCAATTAAGTAGCTTGTTGTTTCATTTCAGTAGGTACCTTTTTTTCTTAAATGAACACAACGTTTATTAACAAAGAAAATTTGAATCAAATAGTATAAACAAATTAGAACTAGTATTTACCTACAATTGAAACAAATGAGCTAACTGCAGACTGTTCAATAAACTGGTTTGGTGAACTTTGATCTTTAATTCTAAGGAGTTCTGGCACGTGTCTAAACGCATGAGTCTTGACTCGGAAAATACATGAAAAAATTACCATTGTTATAATAGCTCATTTTCTTAACTTCTCAGTGGTTGCATCTCATGAGCGCGGTCGAGCCATAGTTGGGTACGTGCATTCACATACTTTGTATCTCTAATTAAAGCATTCTATGACTATATGATTATAGAATTCTGTTTCATAATCGTGGTGAGAACAATAAAATCACTACGAAACTGCTAAAATATCGTCACAAAAATACTTGTTTCGATAAAAATATCGAGGTACAAAAGGGCAGCACTACGGAAAGGAGCCATTTTAGATTATAGGTAAGTTTAGGTATACACGTTTTTTTCGTAGGTATGCCGTCTCTAGGTATACTCTAAGGTTCACAGCGACCATGCTCGGTAGCATGGGCGTCGTAGATGGAGAATTTACCTAGATGAGTGGCATGCGTGGCCGCAAAAAGGGACAGAGTAATAAGAAGTGGTGTTGCCATACAATTTTGTTACGCTGACTTTAGGTTCGTAATTTCATGTCTGGTAGGTGGTATTTTAGTATCATACATCATTCATAAAATTAGGTACCTACGTATGCGGGAGTAGGTAAACTTTTAATTTGATGAGCATAGAAATAAAACAACGTTCAGGTATCAATGCTAGGTTTCGTTAAAATTTATTACCACCGCCACATAATACGAGCTAACGTGTAAGTAGACATCATTTCAAATACTAAAATAATGTCATTTTGAAAATAACATTATTGCTAGATAATCAATTCAAACACTTACCAAGCACAGACTTACAATTAAAATTGCACTTTGGAAATCACATTTCTTTTAAGTAATTAAACCTTACACATAAGGTATTGCTAAGATAAGACAACCATTACACGAAAATCAAAAGCACTTTTAAATTATACTTCAGGTAAAATGTGCAGAGAAAACCAAATTAATTTTTTTACACCTTAAACACAATATTACCTACGTATCCAAATATTTTATATTCTGTTTTATTTATTATGTAATAATAGCCATTGTGTGTGATGATTTTGATTACTCTCCACAAATCATAGGATCACAATCGATTTTATCTATACGGAACGCAGCCTATCTCATCTATAATGAACGTTACTGACTGATGTGATGTGCATAGATGAATACTATCACAGAACAGAAAAATAAGACTAATAAACGGGTGATGTGTGTGCGGCACGGCAACGTCGGCAACGTCGGCAACACATCAGTCACGTAAAGATGCGCGACTGCGAATGATCTGACAAGTCGAATGATCTACAACTACTAATTTACTCATTCGACTTGAATATTAGTAATATACTAATCTTCCAAGTCGAATGACGACTACTAATTAGTAATTACTAATGCCTCTACGAATTGATCATCCGAATTTGTTGGTCGATCCGTGATTTTGTGAGCCATATTGCGCGCGGCGTTGCGATGTGGTTCCGCCGTGGCGTGTTAGATGGCGCTGATTGTGAGTTTTCGATTGATTTCATCCACTCGATCCTATACAATAGTATAAAATAATCAAATTAAATAAAATTTTGCGTAAAACGAAACGTAACTCCAAAAACAAGGGGTTTCATTCTTTTTTTTTTATTCTATCAAGCTATTCATATTGATAGAATAAGATTGCTTCATGTTCGTTTTTTTTAATAAAACTCCTGATATTACATCCACCTTTTTATTTTTAAACTGATCATTTACTCTTAGAACTTTTACCTGTGAAGCATCGTGTGGCGGCGACGTAGAAACCCGGAGTGTGCCGGAGTCGAATGAAATGTTTGTATGATACTATCTCTCTCTAACTATGGCCGCTCCCGCCCCAACTTGACTATCCACGTCAAAATAACCGACGACTGCCGAGTCGCTCCGACTCGGCAGTCGTCGACTTAGTCAGTCGGACTCAATTCGTTAGTGTTCGAATCGGAGTCGATGACTGCCGAGTCGACTCGGCAGTCGTCGATTAACGAATTGATACCGACTGACTAAGTCGACGACTGCCGAGTCGGAGTCGATGACTGCCGAGTCGGACCGACTCGGCGCAGTCGTGCAGTCGTTGACTCAATTCGTTATTCGACGACTGCCGAGTCGACTCGGCAGTCATCGACTCCGATTCGAATAGTTCGAATGATTTGTGAAGTCGAATAATTCGACTGAAATCATTCACAGTCGCGCATCTTTAAGTCACAGTAACGTTCGTATTGCTACAGTAGTTTAATTTATTTGTGTTGTGTTTTGTTGCTTGTGACCGAAATAATGGATTTTATTAGAAAGGTTATTTTTGTTTAGCCCGTTGGAAATATATCCAGACCTTGTTTTGTTTTTCTTTGTAAAAATAACATCTGTCCATCGATCACTTAAAGGTACAGGTTTTTACTAAACCAAATTGAATAAAAATGAAACTTTTTTCAAGTAACTTCACTTGGCTTTCTCGCACACTTCCTGAAAAGTTTGGAACGAGACATAGTATTGCGACGTACCGGTTTTACAATGAGGTATGTAAATGTATTTAAGTTTTGGAGGAGAGGTACTTAGCTTGTTAAGCAAGCCCCAACATGGTTGGTGCATAAGTTCTGATCATAGTGTAGTTGTTCACGCGTAAAAAAATATCGGGTTTTATTGTTTCTACAGTCAAGTAATTTCCATAGTTATCTAGTCTGGTTTGGGAAACTGCTGGCCGGTATCCTTACGTTTGGATATCAACAGTTTTATTGTTTCTACAGTCAAGTAATTTCCATAGTTATCTAGTCTGGTTTGGGAAACTGCTGGCCGGTATCCTTACGTTTGGATATCAACAGTTTTATTGTTTCTACAGTCAAGTAATTTCCATAGTTATCTAGTCTGGTTTGGGAAACTGCTGGCCGGTATCCTTACGTTTGGATATCAACAGTTTTATTGTTTCTACAGTCAAGTAATTTCCATAGTTATCTAGTCTGGTTTGGGAAACTGCTGGCCGGTATCCTTACGTTTGGATATCAACAGTTTTATTGTTTCTACAGTCAAGTAATTTCCATAGTTATCTAGTCTGGTTTGGGAAACTGCTGGCCGGTATCCTTACGTTTGGATATCAACAGTTTTATTGTTTCTACAGTCAAGTAATTTCCATAGTTATCTAGTCTGGTTTGGGAAACTGCTGGCCGGTATCCTTACGTTTGGATATCAACAGTTTTATTGTTTCTACAGTCAAGTAATTTCCATAGTTATCTAGTCTGGTTTGGGAAACTGCTGGCCGGTATCCTTACGTTTGGATATCAACAGTTTTATTGTTTCTACAGTCAAGTAATTTCCATAGTTATCTAGTCTGGTTTGGGAAACTGCTGGCCGGTATCCTTACGTTTGGATATCAACAGTTTTATTGTTTCTACAGTCAAGTAATTTCCATAGTTATCTAGTCTGGTTTGGGAAACTGCTGGCCGGTATCCTTACGTTTGGATATCAACAGTTTTATTGTTTCTACAGTCAAGTAATTTCCATAGTTATCTAGTCTGGTTTGGGAAACTGCTGGCCGGTATCCTTACGTTTGGATATCAACAGTTTCCCAAACCAGCTAGACTTAAACTTAATTGGTTCTGGTCATGTGATAATAAACAGGTAACCATGTATGTTGATAAGTAGGTGGTAGTTTCAAAGTACCTAGCTCTGATGAATTGTGGGTGCAGGGTGCAGGAGCTGGTTTGCAAGAAGCACCCAAGGCCGCAGCAGAGGTGCCCGAGGCCGGGACCGTGCCGCTGTCAGATTCATTAGGTCGAGGTCACAACTATCTGCGTATCTCTCTAACTGAGCGATGCAACTTGCGATGTGAGTAGATGCTTACTTACTTCAGTTACCTAGCGGATATAATTATGGTTAAGTTGAACTCCTCATTTCACAGATTGTTTGTAGTAGACTGCATGCATTAATGTTGGACTGCACCCACAGTCAAGTCAAAAGTGAATAAATTTCTTTAGGCTTACAAAATAAGCACTTAGACAAGTCAAATTTTATATAGTGAAGAAGAAGTAAAGTGAAGTAATAATCAGTTTCAGTTTGTTTATTCACAAACAAATCATTGATGATATTACATAGTGATAGGCAGCAAGTTCACATCATGTGTATGTTTGATGGGTTGTTGGTCGGAGGTCATAACTTGCTCATAGTGCACCACATGTGTATGTTTGATGGGTTGTTGGTTGGAGGTCATAACTTGCTCATAGTGCACCACATGTGTATGTTTGATGGGTTGTTGGTTGGAGGTCATAACTTGCTCATAGTGCACCACATGTGTATGTTTGATGGGTTGTTGGTTGGAGGTCATAACTTGCTCATAGTGCACCACATGTGTATGTTTGATGGGTTGTTGGTTGGAGGTCATAACTTGCTCATAGTGCACCACAAACTAATAAACAATCCGAGATGTTACTCTCATTGAGCTCTCATGTAAAAACAACATTTACTAAAATCATGCTTTTATGTGTCATTCTTTTGACCTCTTAGTTCTGGTTATCTATCACTTTTAGATAATAACTGGGGAGAGGAGACATAGGAAGCTTCAGAGACTTGTTACTATACATGCGTCATAGTATAAGGTAGAAGAATGAAGAGTAGCTAATTAAGATAGGGAGTCAATTTATTGGTATTTATTTTAAATATTTGATCAGCCGTAAAAATCAGCTAAAAAAACTATTTGGGGAGCATTATAAGTTTTGGTTGGCTGTAAAATAAAAATTACCAGCAATACTTGACCATTTATGTTTTGGGCAGTAGAATTAATGAAACGAGCAGCAGGTTTGTGTGTACAATGTACCTCTCCCAGGATTAATATGTGACAAAAAGACTGACTGAAAGGGTCTTGTCTTGTGTATATGTATAATTGCCCTCACACTTGGTTCCGGCATATTTTGATGCTCGAACCTTTTCCGCATCAATTTTCATGCCGTCTTTATTAAATACATGACCCAACCCAAGTACTTTACCTCTACCAATCCTATTTTGAATTTTTCTTTATTAAATTTTATATTGATTTCCCGCGCTCTCTTAAACAATTCATGTAGCTTCTTATCGTGTTCTCGCCTGGTACTTCCACAACATATTATATCATCAATAAACGATTCTACCCCTAGTATATTCTAAGGTTATTTTCGCGAGAACTCATAATAAAACACTGTTTTTACCGGATTGATCGCGTATATTTTATATTTTGTTTATAACCTGACGTTTTGGAGGCTTTTCTCGATGTAGGACTGGATCCCAAGCAGCAGGTACTCTCCAACCATGTTCTCTATTGAAATTATTCGGATGTTTTTGAATTTAAATTGCTTCCAGGGATATTAGATGCCGACTCAGTTTCCGACTGTTCCTACTAATACTCAATTATGTGAATAGCAAAATAAATATATGAATAGCGAGATTTAATATTTCTATTCGTTCTATCTAAAAAGTCAATGGGGCAGAAAATGCCATCCACCCCATTGACTTTAGTAATGGGGCGGATGGGAATTTTTTTCCCCAACCGCCCCATTGATGGGGAGGTTAATGGGGTGGTTGGGAATATATCGAAATAAGAGAACGGACTTATCTTGGATATCCCAGGATATAAGGGACTACAAGCTATTGTTATTTGAAATAATTAGACTAAGTAAACTAGATTCCAACAATGACATTATTCAAAATTTATTATTTTTGAATAATGTCATTGTTTGACGACCTCTGTGGCGCGGTGGACGAAGGTCCGCCTGCGACGCAGAAGGTTGCGGGTTCGATTCCCGCCTTGGGACAAATATTTGTACGATCTGCAGGTATTTGTTCCGGGTGTTCTGGTCGTTTTCTATGTACCTATAATAAAAAATATTTATCTATGTAATGTATTGTATTATGTATATCAGTTATCTAATACCCATAACACAAGCTCTGCTTAGCTTGGGGCTTGTAGGGTGCGTAGTGTGCACCCCACAATCCTATAAGTTGTTGGTGTTAGGAGGTTGAAAGAGTTTGTAAGTTTCACGGTTTAATCCTTCGATCAAAAATAAGTAGTTCGCGGCCTCCCCCGTAGATACCTAGAGCCTTACAAAAATGTCACTCAAAATTGGGTTCGTTTTGTTTTGACGCAGACAGTTTGCGCAGAGCCTGACAAGATTTTTCCATACGGAACAAGAGATTGGTGGAGTCGAATTCATTTTATTTTATTTTGTAAGTAGGTAGGTACCTACCTGAGAATTATATACCTACCTACTCAGTTTATTTTCTATAAGGATTAATTAACAGAATTCAGGTAAAGATAACGAATCATTTATTGATGAAACTATAAATTGGTGTCTCAACAGTAGGTATTTATACAAAAGGGTCATTTCAGACATACAATAATTTAAACTTACAATACAATTTCAGGCAGGCACTCTAGATTAAAAAGAACTGGTTCCTGTCTGCGGCTTTGCACGAGTTTTTTTTACGGGAAAAAAATAAACGTTTTATAAATTCATACTTCTGGTAGGTAGGTAAGAACCTAGTCTTTCTTTTATTAGAGAGTCTACGCAAATGAAATTTTAGGGCGGGCCAACTAATTATTTTAAAAATCATCAACTAGTAATATTAAACTTATTTTTATGAAAAATATATTAATACATACTATAAATGAAAAAAAAAATTTAGAAGAAATAGCCTCTCCATTTATCAATTTAGAACAAAATTAATATTTTAACATAGGCAAACCAAACAACAATATTTTATGCTGATTTCACAAGTATATGACTCACATCTCAATATACGGGTAAAAAATATATATAAACTTACTGAAAATAAGAAATTCCATCCTTTTTCAGCACTTTGGACGAGTGATTCTTGCATTTTTTGTACCCATGCTTTTTGTCTGAACGCTAAAATGACACTAGTTGAAAAGCTTTCCTAACATGTCAAAATGTATCTCTTTTGCTACTGAAGGTTGTGGCGTGCGCATTGTGAATCTAAGGGGGGCCGGCAAAGCCGGACATTTTTGATCGATGGTTTAATCGTATAAAAGTAATGTTGTGGTCGCGAGTGTACACCGTGACGTGTTGTCCTTAGGACAGTTGTTTGCGACTGAATGTAATTAGCCTGAGAAACACGTCACAGAGTAAACTGCTGACCAGCGGGAACATGTGACACTGTATGGTATGCAAACCGTACAGGGCTAGATAATACTGTGTGAATTGTCCAGCATTATTATTATTAATTGACATGAACAAACATTATGATATTTTATTAATTAATACTAAGCGTGAGTATTACAAGAACGTTATTCTTTATTTAGTACATTCCAGAAACCTTTTGTAGGATTCGTGATCCTACAAAAGGTATTGGAGTATAGTAAATAAAGAAAGAGGTAAAAATAATACCCCTCGACTGGATATTACGGATGTGGTCACTAACTCCGATGGTGTCAGTTTGTCATGTTCTGAGCCGGCTTCTGAGCGCGGCGGCAGCGTGCGGCGCACCGCGCGCTATTCTCGCCGATGTGCACGGCGCCTTGTGCTCGACGAGGGCGCCGGCGGCGGACCGCTCGCTCCGACTCCGCCCGTTCACAGCGGATGAAGTCTTGCTATAATAACAAAACGCATTCCTGCTAAGCCGTCACAAGATGTGTATGGAATTTCCATGAAACTGATGCGCCATGCTGGTCTCGTACTCGCCCCTACACTCGCCCATGCTTTCAACATCTGCATTCGGCA
This sequence comes from Eupithecia exiguata, assembly GCA_947086465.1. Taxonomy (NCBI): domain Eukaryota; kingdom Metazoa; phylum Arthropoda; class Insecta; order Lepidoptera; family Geometridae; genus Eupithecia; species Eupithecia exiguata. The sequence continues at coordinate 13,421,072 of OX352236.1, forward strand.
GGGCGAATACCCTATTTCCCTAAAGCAGAGCAAAGTTTCACCTTTGTTTAAAGGCAAAGGAAACAAGAGTGACATGGATAGTTACCGGCCAGTGTCGATAATTCCCGCGCTGGCTAAAGTCTTCTTAAACGGCTTGAGTCAGCGCCTTACAGAGTTCCTGTCGTCGATTGATGTGCTGTCAGACCGACAATAATACGCGTACCGCGAGGGTCGATCTACGACGTCGATGACACGTAATGTCGTAAGACTTGTTGCCGCCGCGTGTCAGAGGAAACAGCAGGTCAGAGTCATGTCTGTGACCTTTCAAAAGCGTTCGATATCGCCGACCACACCATCCTCGCAGTAAAGCTGAGGCACTATGGCGTTGATGGGCCAGCGTACGCGCTGATGACGGACCTTATGCGGGACAGGTCGCAGGTGGTGCGGGGAGGCGGCATCATGTCGGACCCACTGCGGTCGTACATGGGCGTGGCGCAGGGATCCTCGGTCTCAAATATATTATTCTCACTGTTATGGAATGACCTACCGGAAGCAGTTCCTGAATCCCTGTAGAATAGAATACTGAACGATTCTATGGTGGCGATTTAGCGACTGTTCAGCAGAATAGGGACCCTGAGTGTGTGTATGTGGTGCAGGTCAGTACTGCATGCCGCCGGATGGTGTGCCGCTTTCGCGTCGCTCGGCGCTGCTGACGCGCATGGAGTTGGGCGCCGTGGTGTGCGCGCTTGCTGCCGTCGGCATCGACAAGCTGCGTCTCACGGGCGGCGAGCCTACACTACGGCCAGACCTGCCTGACATCATCCGTACGTACCTACCTACCGCTGTCGTGTCGCTCGGCGCTGCTGACGCGCATGGAGTTGGGCGCCGTGGTGTGCGCGCTGGCTGCCGTCGGCGTCGACAAGCTGCGTCTCACGGGCGGCGAGCCTACACTACGGCCAGACCTGCCTGACATCATCCGTACGTACCTACCTACCGCTGTCGTGTCGCTCGGCGCTGCTGACGCGCATGGAGTTGGGCGCCGTGGTGTGCGCGCTGGCTGCCGTCGGCGTCGACAAGCTGCGTCTCACGGGCGGCGAGCCTACACTACGGCCAGACCTGCCTGACATCATCCGTACGTACCTACCTACCGCTGTCGTGTCGCTCGGCGCTGCTGACGCGCATGGAGTTGGGCGCCGTGGTGTGCGCGCTGGCTGCCGTCGGCGTCGACAAGCTGCGTCTCACGGGCGGCGAGCCTACACTACGGCCAGACCTGCCTGACATCATCCGTACGTACCTACCTACCGCTGTCGTGTCGCTCGGCGCTGCTGACGCGCATGGAGTTGGGCGCCGTGGTGTGCGCGCTGGCTGCCGTCGGCGTCGACAAGCTGCGTCTCACGGGCGGCGAGCCTACACTACGGCCAGACCTGCCTGACATCATCCGTACGTACCTACCTACCGCTGTCGTGTCGCTCGGCGCTGCTGACGCGCATGGAGTTGGGCGCCGTGGTGTGCGCGCTGGCTGCCGTCGGCGTCGACAAGCTGCGTCTCACGGGCGGCGAGCCTACACTACGGCCAGACCTGCCTGACATCATCCGTACGTACCTACCTACCGCTGTCGTGTCGCTCGGCGCTGCTGACGCGCATGGAGTTGGGCGCCGTGGTGTGCGCGCTGGCTGCCGTCGGCGTCGACAAGCTGCGTCTCACGGGCGGCGAGCCTACACTACGGCCAGACCTGCCTGACATCATCCGTACGTACCTACCTACCGCTGTCGTGTCGCTCGGCGCTGCTGACGCGCATGGAGTTGGGCGCCGTGGTGTGCGCGCTGGCTGCCGTCGGCGTCGACAAGCTGCGTCTCACGGGCGGCGAGCCTACACTACGGCCAGACCTGCCTGACATCATCCGTACGTACCTACCTACTACTACCTTGCTGCTTACCTTCATATTTCATATGCATTTATTTGATTGCAATTATTGTCTAATGTTAAGTGTTTAATTTTATTTATTTAATACTTTGTTAAAAGGTATAATAATAATAACATAATGTTTAAACAGAGACAATTTTCTAGCTTTAAAGCTTTTTGTTTCCCTAAGTATTGTTTTTAAATATTTATTTATTTCGAAGAAACACCTGTCGCTAGTAGCTAGCGGCCCCATCAGAGGAATTAGCCTCGGGCCCCCAACATTATAGTAGATAACACCACTGCGTGCCGTCCCCTGTTGCAGAGGAACTGGCCGCCATCCCGGGCATCCGCAGCGTGTCGATGACGACCAACGGGCTCGTGCTCACGCGCAAGCTGCCGGCGCTGCAGCGCGCGGGACTGGCTGCTGTCAACGTGTCGCTCGACTCGCTGCGCTCGGAGCGCTACGAGCGCATGGCGCGCCGCCCGGTGCGTTGAAAGGGTTTTGGGTTTTAGATAGATTTGATGACTCCTTCGTTCGGGGTTATCCTTTCCATCATTGTAACACGGTTACCCTTTGTATTTTAAAGTAGTGTACGAGAATCTCTATTTATTTGATTTGCATAATAAATGTTTTGTGCAATGACCACGTGGTCTAATAGCGGCTTAGAGTCATTCCCAGTCGGTAACACCCCCCCGTCGTCAACACTGGTGACAATTGGGAAAAAAATCCCACTCGTTCACAGTGTTGAAAACCGCAACTTTTATTTCCGGTCATTTCCACTCGGTAACACCCCGTCGAAGAAAAAAAGTCCCACTCGGTCACAGTGTTGAAAACCGCAACTTTTATTTCCGGTCATTCCCACTCGGTAACACCCCGTCGAAGAAAAAAAGTCCCACTCGGTCACAGTGTTGACGACCGTTACTTTTTATACCTACCATCTAGCCCAAGAGTCAGAATATAAAAACAACGGATATCAATGTATGAAAGATGATACAGATTTAAAAATGCTTTATTATAGCTTACCTTCTTTTTATTTTTTTTTCTAATTAAAGCATATACCTACCTATATCTTTACAGAAAATCAAAGGGGTATACATTTTTTTTCATATATAAGGTATTTGATGTGCCGAAAAGGTAGCAATTATTTTATTTAGATTTTGATTGGAAGAAGAAGAAGAATTTTTTATATTATTTCCAAATTGCTTTTTAGACTTTGTTAAGAAGGGAAAAGGACTGTCATAGCAGGTGATTACAGTACCTACCGACCTAGTTATTGTGCCATAACTGTATTAACCGAAGCCATAGGCCATAGCAGGTGATTACAGTACCTACCTACCTAGTTATTGTGCCATAACTGTATTAACCGAAGCCATAGGCCATAGCAGGTGATTACAGTACCTACCTACCTAGTTATTGTGTCATAACTGTATTAACCGAAGCCATAGGCCATAGCAGGTGATTACAGTACCTACCTACCTAGTTATTGTGTCATAACTGTATTAACCGAAGCCATAGGCCATAGCAGGTGATTACAGTACCTACCTACCTAGTTATTGTGTCATAACTGTATTAACCGAAGCCATAGGCCATAGCAGGTGATTACAGTACCTACCTACCTAGTTATTGTGCCATAACTGTATTAACCGAAGCCATAGGCCATAGCAGGTGATTACAGTACCTACCTACCTAGTTATTGTGCCATAACTGTATTAACCGAAGCCATAGGCCATAGCAGGTGATTACAGTACCTACCTACCTAGTTATTGTGTCATAACTGTATTAACCGAAGCCATAGGCCATAGCAGGTGATTACAGTACCTACCTACCTAGTTATTGTGTCATAACTGTATTAACCGAAGCCATAGGCCATAGCAGGTGATTACAGTACCTACCTACCTAGTTATTGTGTCATAACTGTATTAACCGAAGCCATAGGCCATAGCAGGTGATTACAGTACCTACCTACCTAGTTATTGTGCCATAACTGTATTAACCGAAGCCATAGGCCATAGCAGGTGATTACAGTACCTACCTACCTAGTTATTGTGCCATAACTGTATTAACCGAAGCCATAGGCCATAGCAGGTGATTACAGTACCTACCTACCTAGTTATTGTGCCATAACTGTATTAACCGAAGCCATAGGCCATAGCAGGTGATTACAGTACCTACCTACCTAGTTATTGTGCCATAACTGTATTAACCGAAGCCATAGGCCATAGCAGGTGATTACAGTACCTACCTACCTAGTTATTGTGCCATAACTGTATTAACCGAAGCCATAGGCCATAGCAGGTGATTACAGTACCTACCTACCTAGTTATTGTGCCATAACTGTATTAACCGAAGCCATAGGCCATAGCAGGTGATTACAGTACCTACCTACCTAGTTATTGTGCCATAACTGTATTAACCGAAGCCATAGGCCATAGCAGGTGATTACAGTACCTACCTACCTAGTTATTGTGCCATAACTGTATTAACCGAAGCCATAGGCCATAGCAGGTGATTACAGTACCTACCTACCTAGTTATTGTGCCATAACTGTATTAACCGAAGCCATAGGCCATAGCAGGTGATTACAGTACCTACCTACCTAGTTATTGTGCCATAACTGTATTAACCGAAGCCATAGGCCATAGCAGGTGATTACAGTACCTACCTACCTAGTTATTGTGCCATAACTGTATTAACCGAAGCCATAGGCCATAGCAGGTGATTACAGTACCTACCTACCTAGTTATTGTGCCATAACTGTATTAACCGAAGCCATAGGCCATAGCAGGTGATTACAGTACCTACCTACCTAGTTATTGTGCCATAACTGTATTAACCGAAGCCATAGGCCATAGCAGGTGATTACAGTACCTACCTACCTAGTTATTGTGCCATAACTGTATTAACCGAAGCCATAGGCCATAGCAGGTGATTACAGTACCTACCTACCTAGTTATTGTGCCATAACTGTATTAACCGAAGCCATAGGCCATAGCAGGTGATTACAGTACCTACCTACCTAGTTATTGTGCCATAACTGTATTAACCGAAGCCATAGGCCATAGCAGGTGATTACAGTACCTACCTACCTAGTTATTGTGCCATAACTGTATTAACCGAAGCCATAGGCCATAGCAGGTGATTACAGTACCTACCTACCTAGTTATTGTGCCATAACTGTATTAACCGAAGCCATAGGCCATAGCAGGTGATTACAGTACCTACCTACCTAGTTATTGTGCCATAACTGTATTAACCGAAGCCATAGGCCATAGCAGGTGATTACAGTACCTACCTACCTAGTTATTGTGCCATAACTGTATTAACCGAAGCCATAGGCCATAGCAGGTGATTACAGTACCTACCTACCTAGTTATTGTGCCATAACTGTATTAACCGAAGCCATAGGCCATAGCAGGTGATTACAGTACCTACCTACCTAGTTATTGTGCCATAACTGTATTAACCGAAGCCATAGGCCATAGCAGGTGATTACAGTACCTACCTACCTAGTTATTGTGCCATAACTGTATTAACCGAAGCCATAGGCCATAGCAGGTGATTACAGTACCTACCTACCTAGTTATTGTGCCATAACTGTATTAACCGAAGCCATAGGCCATAGCAGGTGATTACAGTACCTACCTACCTAGTTATTGTGCCATAACTGTATTAACCGAAGCCATAGGCCATAGCAGGTGATTACAGTACCTACCTACCTAGTTATTGTGCCATAACTGTATTAACCGAAGCCACAACATTTGGTTTAGTGTGAAAGTTAGCAATTGAGAACTAACGGAAAAACCATTATTTTGACCGCATACCTATGTAAATAACACAAATATAAATGAACCCATTTACGCGTATTGGTTTGTATGTGCGTAGCGTACACGCAGCCATAGATCCTCAGCTGTGGGGTAACACCTTAACCTGCAAGTCCTTACGTGTTGCAATTACTAGCAACACGCCACGCGCCACCACCTTTTGATTGAGCCGATAATCTATAATCACGATCACGACCACGGCGGCGTCACACTAAATACCTATCATCCAAAAACTCGGGAGTTACAAAATGCTATCAACTAACCACGTCTCACTAAATACTATCATGTATTATTTTATATATATTGTGTATTAAATACTGTTAAATTAAATATACCTACTTGGATGTGATTTGTACAACATGACTTGCGTTGTATAACTTCCAATGTTATAATGGTTAATAAATAGAGATATTGGAAAGGCGTGTAAGGGGGCGTGTGTATGACGTGATACATTTTGTTTGAGCAAGTCGAGTAGTTGTGGTTCGGTCCGTGATTGCATGTTCCGTGGTGTCCGCAGGGGCTGGCGCGCGTGCTGGCCGGCATCGACCTGGCTCTGCAGTTGCACGTGCCCGTCAAGGTCAACACCGTGCTGATGAAGGGTAAGTCTCCTCTGCGCTCCGTCCGCGTCCGGTGGAACCGGCCCATACCTACTACCTAACCTACTTGTACCTACCTTTTACATGAGACCGTGCGCAGCTATGACTATTTTAAATCAGGTTTCAAGATGATTCTGACACGGCTTCGCGCGCGTTTTATACTCAAGACACACCATTTTATGTTATACTAGCTGCGCCCGCGACTTGGTCCGCGTGGACTAGGTACTCACTTTGGACAGCCTTTTTTGATAATTATGTTTAACATTATCTATATATATTATGTTTCGCAGTTTAATTGTTAGCGATTTATTTGGTTTACAATATGTAGTGCCATCTAGCTTCAGCCAAGGCTGAGGCTAAAATGAAACTGCTCACATAATTGTCATCGAAGTTCACTCGCACAGTTCGTTTGATTTTCAATTATATTCTGTACTCGAAAGACTAGAGGCAAATGATGGATGCGGCAAGCTGAAGACGCTATTATTGCGCTCACTAGGGGAGGCCTATGTCTAGCAGTGGACTACTAAAGGCTGATGATGATGACGGATTTATTACGACTTTGCAACACTGTTTATAACATTAAAAAAAGAACGAAAATGGATGCGGCAAGCTGAAGTCAGGGGTGTGCGTTACTGGGGCGACATGTGGACTCAGATCAAGATGATTGTATATAGAAAACCTGTGCCCTGTAAATGAGCCCGAAAAATTAACTTTGTTCGCCTTAAGGTTTCAGAGTAATTCGAGAAAATAACATTTCGCTGCAGTAACGTCTGAAAACGTTACCCCAGCGACATGGTTTTTACCTATTAGCCCTAGCCAAATTTTAAGTAGCTTAAAAGATAGCTTATATTTGTGCACTTCCTTGGTGAAACAGCGCCATTTGTGCGCCCTGTGGTTTTTGAGTTATTGCAAATTCCGCTGGAGTAACGTTTTTCAAATTTCCATATCTTCGGAATGGCCGAACGAACAAAAATGATTTTTGTGAGCAGAGGCAGTTTGGTTCCTGCTAAATGACGCCTAGTAGTTTTTTCCAAAAAAGTGCACGGTGTATGAACTGCACGAGTTTTTCTGAAAATCAAAAATAACCTCTAGCTCTTGAACTACTTATGAAAGGCGTTCTGTGATTGCATTGGCTGATACCTATTAAGAATCCGTATCTTCTGACAAAACTGTGAAATCCTATAACTTATTTTCGACGAAATAAATCAATTTTACAACTGAAAATGGTTTACTTATTTCGAGCCTCAAATAAGGGAGTTTTAACAAGATAACAACTGTACATGATTTGCCAATACTTAGAGCGCAAATTCAAATAAATCCACGCTGAATTTCAGCTTTCTACGCCTTATAATTAACCCTCAATAAATAAAAGCAATAAACGAGAACTTTTAGTTTCTGGTGGACGTTTACGCCAAAATGGAAACAGAGCGTTTCGTATATGTATCAGGGCATATTAATTAAACCGGCCAAGTGCGAGTCGGACTCGCACACAAAGGGTTCCGTACCATTATCTATAAAAACGGCAAAAAAATAACGTTTGTTGTATGGGAGCCCCCTTAAATATTTTTTTTAGTATTTGTTGTTAACCGATTCGTTGCGGATGGCACGGCAGCCGTGTCACCATTTTCTTTTGCGTGTGGCGTTAGGCACGTGAGCCGTGCCATTTAGAAATCGATGTAATTCCTTCAAATTAAGTTTGTGGGAGATCTACCCCAAAACAAAACTTTTTTTTTTTTAACGTTAATCAAGCTTGTAGCATTCGTTTCTGGAAATTGTATTGTTTTTAAAAAATAGGAGTCACCAACCTTTTTGAAAATTTTAATTTTGCGGATGGCACGGCAGCCGTGTCATCATTTTCTTTTGCGTGTGGCGTTAGGCACGTGAGCCGTGCCATTTTGAAATCGATGGTAATTCCTTCAGATTAAATGTTAGGGAGATCTACCCCAGAACAAAACTTTTTTATTTTTAAAATCAAGCTTGCAAGTCGGTATCTGTCCAGCCAGTGACAATCGAAAAAAGCTGATTCATTTCATTGTTCTCGATTGTCAATGGTCGCTTGCTTCACTCAAAGCTGTCAGTGACGCTGTCAGTACAGTAAGGCGTGAGAGCGCGGGACTTTTAAAATGAGAATGCGCGGTAAATTTTAAATGTAGGTTTAGGTGTTGGTATTTATTGATCAAGATGAATTTTAGAAGTGAAGTTTACGAAAGTGTTACAACTTATTTGCTGTTTACCTTCGCTTGTTTATCTGTTTAATATATTTACTTTAAAATACTTGAAATTTCTTATCAGGAAAACCAAAACAATGTTTTGGAACTAATTTCAGTAGAAAAGGTTTGTCACACCTTCATTAAAAAAGCCATCCATTTCCAAAAATACACTCATTTTTCCACTTATTATCACTTGAAACTACCGTTCCTGACCGTTCACGTTAGATTTCGAATGTAAACTAAAAGTTTTATGCTTAGAACGACGTAAAAATGGTAAAAACACTATTTTCTTTTCCGCATGGCTGAAGACACAGGAGCCGTGTCATTTAATCGTATGGCGCTTGGCACGGCAGCCGTGTCACGGTAATTTTGTTCAACGCCACAGTTAGAAGTTTGCAAAATTAGACATCGCAACGAATCGGTTAAAGCAGCAACAGAAATACATCATCTGTGAAAATTTCAACTGTCTAACTATCACGGTTTATGAGATACAGCCTGGTGACAGACGGACCGACGGATAGCGAAGTCTAAGTAATAGGGTCCCATTTTTACCCTTTGGGTACGGAACCCTAAAAAAGACTGCTTGCTGAGAATTATGTAGATCTGCGGGACCGGACGCCATGAATCAAGACAGAAATAGTGAAGATTTAGGCCGACTGGTGATTCTTCCTATAAGTTTGAAAATATGGGTGTCCTGATCTCTTCATCACGTTCACTACCTACCCCAAATTGTAGAATATAACTGAAAATCAAACGTACTGTGTGAAGTTCGATGACAATATATAAATAATATTAATGTAAAATATATCCAAAAATGCTGTCTAAAGTCAGTATTAGACGCGGACGAAGTCGCGGGCACAGCTAGTAGACAATAATTATGTTCACGTAAACAGAGTGTATTTAACTGGGACGACAGTACCGGGGCACCCATAACCAGAGGAGATACAGGTGCAGTTTCTTCTGAAACATCAGCTCCTTTTCCGAGAAAAACATTTTAGCATAACAAACAAACTTTTGGTTAAGCTTTAGTCGCGCCTTGAAATGAATCAAATTGGTTAAAAAAAAATTGATGCGAATATCAAATATCAAAGTGCTTTATTTCCTTTAGACCTTACAGGACTCTTGGACACGTCACAAAATACAAATTACATACGTAAAACTAGGAAATAAAGTGATCACTTTGATTTTTTGTTCACTTCAATCTTTTTAAGGTAAAGTAAAGAAGCGAACAAGAAACCTTTACCTTGTTAGAATGTTAGTTTTCGAGTTGGAGCAAAAGTCGTCCCAAGATTTTTTATCGTCTAGATAATCTGATATTTTGTACTATGCCTTTTTACAAAGGACATGTTTGACAAATTGTTTGAATTTATTCATTGATAGTTTTTGCAACTCACATGGAGTTTTGTTGTAGAAGCGTATACACTGCCCTTTGAAAGATACATTAATCTTGTGTAGCCTAGTTATGGGCACAGCGAGTTTATTCTTATTTCTAGTATTTATATTATGTATGTCGCTATTTTTAGAGAACCGAAATATATTGACAGGGGACTGTCATTATGTTTATTTCTTTGAATTTATCTCGTAGGGATTCTCTGGGACCCATATTATAAATTGCACGAACAGCCCTCTTCTGCAGCACAAATACGGTGTTAATATCTGCATCGTTCCCCCACAGCAGTATACCATAAGACATAATACTGTGGAAGTAGCTGAAATAAACAAGTCTAGATGTATCAACGTCTGTGAGTTGACGGATTTTTTTGACTGCACATGCTGCAGAACTAAGTCTCTTCGATAGCTTATCTATGTGTGGGCCCCATTGAAGTTTATTATCTAAGGTGATTCCTAAGAATACGGTACTTTGTACAATTTCTACCGTTTCTCCTTTTACGTTTATATCAGCCTTAACTTGTTTAACATTAGGTAAAATAAATCTAATACATTTTGTTTTGGTTTCGTTAAGCAAAAGATTATTGACACTAAAACAATGAACTACTTTTGAGATTGCATTATTCACATCGTCATAGTTTGTGTTAAGTCGTTTCATTTTAAAAATTAATGAAGGATCATCAGCAAACAGTACAATCTCGTGATTATTCTTTACAAGATGAGGCAGGTCGTTGATATAAACTAAAAATAGGAAAGGACCGAGGATAGAACCCTGCGGTACACCCATTGTAACTAAAGACCCCGAAGACCGTTTCCCATTAATGTCAACTCTTTGTATCCTATCACTCAAGTAAGATGCCAATAGATCCAAAGAGGTGTCCATTATTCCATAGTGATGTAGTTTCCTGATTAATGTTTTATGGTGTACGCAATCGAATGCTTTTGACAAGTCGCAAAATATGCCTTAAGCATCTTGCGACTTCTCCCAAGCATCAAAAATATGCGATACTAACTCTACACCAGCATCAGTAGTTGACCTGCCGCGAGTGAACCCAAATTACTTACAATGCAGCAGGTCATTTCCATTGAAATGCCTAAGCAATTGCTGTAAAATAAGTTTTTTAAAAACTTTGCTGAATGTAGGCAATACTGATATTGGTCTTAAGTTAGTGGGGTCAGACCTACTACCCGATTTAAACAGTGGTATTATTTTACTACACTTCATTAGATCAGGAAATACGCCACAATCAATAGATTGATTGAATAGAAAAGCTAGATCTGGTGCAATGGTAATTAGAGGTTTAATAATTCTAACGGAAATGCCCCAGAGATCTGCAGTTTTTTTTCTATATCGAATTCTACAGTTAACTTATAGTACATTTAACTGAAAGGAAACATTCCTTTATTTTTAAAAAGAAACATAATTTCTTTCATAGATTTTCTAAAAATTCCTTGTCTCACCTGGGAATCGAACCAACTAAAAATTAAAAAAATCGCTATTTTAATATGCGAATCAGTAGGATTATTGTACAGGATAAAAATTGTCTAATAAACATTGGACCTTTCACTCATCTGTTGTATAAGATACCCATTAAAACGAATATTTATTACATGTTCGTAGTATTGTTCACTTGTAACAAGTAAATGACACTTTATGATTTTCTTATATCTAACATCCAAAGACATCGTATGATGAAAAGGCTTGCTAAGAATTGCTAAGAAGGTACCTTGTTGCACACTTCGATAAGAAAATCGTTAAATGGTAGGTAATAATAAACCTATGAACAATTCCTTCTTACATGAGGCGTTCTGACGAAAAGTTTAAAAATGGAGTGTGTTTTTTATCAACTTGCGGCAACAAATTTGAATTTCGAACGATAACTTCCATCATTTTTATGGTTCCGTACCCAAAGTCCAAAGGGTAAAACGGGACCCTAGAACTAAAATTCCGCTGTCCGTCCGTCTGTTAGTCTATCCGTCTGTCACCAGGCTGTATCCGTAACCGTGATAGTAAAAAAAAGTAGCCTATGTTTGATTCCAGGATTAGAATTACCTGTATGCAAAATTTCAGACCGATCCGTTCAGTAGTTTATGCATCAAGAGGTAACAAACATCCGTCCATCCATACATCCATCCAAACTTTCGCATTTATAATATTAGTGTGATAGTTTGACTTTTCACTGGTCAATATCTGTCTACTTAAAAAAAATATTTGTTTTGATGACTTCGATCAAAAATAAGTAGTTCGCGGCCTCCCCGTGGATACCTAGAGTCTTACAAAAATGTCAATCAAAATTGTCTTCGTTTTGTTTTGACGCAGACAGTTTGCGCAGAGCCTGACAAGATTTTTCCATACGGAACAAGAGATTGGTGGAGTCGAATTCATTTTATTTTATTTTGTAAGTAGGTAGGTACCTACCTGAGAATTATATACCTACCTACTCAGTTTATTTTATTAATTAACAGAATTCAGGTAAAGATAACGAATCATTTATTGATGAAACTATAAATTGGTGTCTCAACTGTAGGTATTTATACAAAAGGGTCATTTCAGACATACAATAATTTAAACTTACAATACAATTTCAGACAGGCACTCTAGATTAAAAAGAACTGGTTCCTGTCTGCGGCTTTGCACGAGTTTTTTTTACGGGACAAATAACAAACGTTTTATAAATTCATACTTCTGGTAGGTAGGTAAGAACCTAGTCTTTCTTTTATTAGAGAGTCTACGCAAATGAAATTTTAGGGCGGGCCAACTAGTTATTTTAAAAATCATCCACTAGTAATATTAAACTTATTTTTATGAAAAATATATAAATACATACTATAAATGAAAAATTTTTTAAGCAGAAATAGCCTCTCCATTTATCAATTTAGAACAAAATTAATATTTTAACATAGGCAAACCAAACAACAATATTGTATGCTGATTTCACAAGTATATGACTCACATTTCAATATACGGGTAAAAAATATATATAAACGTACTGAAAATAAGAAATTCCATCCTTTTTCAGCACTTTGGACGAGTGATTCTTGCATTTTTTGTACGAGCACTTACCCATGCTTTTTGTCTGAACGCTAAAATGACACTAGCTGAAAAGCTTCCCCAACATGTCAAAATGTTTCTCTTTTGCTACTGAAGGTTTTGGGGTGCGCATTGTGAATCTAAGGGGGGCCGGCAAAGCCGGAAATTTTTGATCGAAGTTTGATGATAAAATAAAATAAATATTAGTTTTCACTTTTTTTTTTAATTCTAAGACATTATTTCTTTTTATCCTGAACAATAATCCTACAGATTAGCATAACAAAATAGCGAGGGTTTATTTTTTTAATTTTTAGTTGGTTCGATTCCCAGGTGAGACAAGGAATTTTTTGAGAATCTTTGAATGCAATAATGTTTCTTTTTAAAAATAAAGGAATGTTTCCTTTCAGGTAAATAAGCTAGCTAAAGGATTTAAAGTAGTTCCCCTCCAGGGCCCATAGATTCTTTCCAACCTGTATATATAATCGACTCAGTCCCTTGTAAGGATCATTTTAATGTATCGGATGAAAAAGATCTGAAAGCGGAAGTTAGTCAAATTTAATAAAATGTTTCATCATATTGTTGTTGCCATCTTGAGTGCTATTGCAAAACAATGTTATAATATGGTTACACTTGTCTGCGCTTTGTCTGAACTCGTGCTGTCACTTTTCCTACTGGTTTTGGCTGAAAACCAGCGCTCTATCACTATAGTTCCGCTATTTGTGTTAGAGCACCACGCTGAGCCAAGACTGTTAGACATGCCTACTACACACGCTACACACGCTACACACGCTTTATCCACCAAGCCACGGATGAGCTGCTTAGTGCCCACTGTGTTTAATTGTGTCTTTGTAGTTTTAGCTAGTAGACTAGACATTTAAGTAGCGTCTCTGTGTTTGTACTTTACTGGTTTATTCTATGTTTTTTATTTAAATTTACTTATAGTAATTGTACCTATTTGCGTGTACTGTATGTCTAATAAACTATTACATTCATTCATTCATATTTTTTTTAGCAATTTGGTACAAAAACGTTAACAAATGTATCGCCTATGTTCGATATGGCCCCCATGTTGCTGGATTCTGGTACGGGCACTTTTCAAAACACCTTAGACAACTGAGTGGTGCATCTTGTAGAGGTGAAAACAGCAGCGTCTTATAATTGTTGAATGGTATTGTACCGAGTTTCGTAAGTAAGTACAACCCTTTTGGTAGCTCTATAAAAAAGTCCGTCGGCGTCATGTCGGGTCAACGTGGTGGTGGCCATTTAATTGAACCATAAAGTGTCCATCCAACCAACACGGTCAGAACAGGATAGCACCAGATCTAGCTTTTATATTCAATGAATCTATTGATTGTTGCGTGTTTCCTGATCTAATGAAACATATTGTAAAATGATCCCATTGTTTAAATCGAGTAGTACGTCTGACCGCACTAACGTGAGACTAGAGAGATATCAGTATTGCCTACATTCTGCTAAGTTTTTGTAAGACTTATTTTACAGCAATTCCTTTGGCATTTCAAGTCCTGCTACATTGTAAGCAATTCTGGTTTACTCGCGGCAGGTCAACTACTGATGCTGGTGTAGAGTTAGTATCGCATATTTTCGATGCAAAGGAGAAGTCTGAAGATGCTTTAGGTGTTTTTTGCGACTTGTCAAAAAAAATCGATTGCGTTTACCACGAAATATTAATCAGGAAACTACATCACTATGGAATAATAATGTACACCTCTTTGAATCTTCTTACATCTTACTTGAGTGATAGGATACAAAGAGTTGACATTAATGGGACACGGTCTTCGGGGTCTGTAGTTACAATGGGTGTAGGTACCACAGGGTTCTATCCTCGGCCTTTCCTATTTTTAGTTTATATTAACGACCTGCCTCATCTTGTTAAGAATAATCACGAGATTGTATTACCTATATTACTCATTAAATTTTTAAATGAAACGACAAAACACAATCTTCGGCGATAATGTAAATAATACCGTATCTGAAAAGACTTTAGTTCTGCAGCGTATGCAGTAAACAAAGACCCGTCATCTTACAGACGTTGATACTTCAAGACTAGTCTATTTCAGCTACTTTCATAGTATTATGTTTTACTAGCGGCCCGCCCCGGCTTCGCACGGGTAGATAGAGGTATTTAACAAAAAACTAATTGTACATTTTAACACAGCCTTGGCAGACTTTCCAAGCTTAAAACACTCGATCAAGTTTGCTTTTGACAAAGTAAACAATCATAATGATCCGTTTGGGAGCTTCGATGCCGCAAAAACCCACAGATAGATACGCACACACACAGACACGACCCGTCAAACTTATAACAACCGTTTTCGTGTCGGGGCCGAATACAAGAAATATATTATAAAAATATACTTTAGCGCTGGCCATATCTCGAGAAGAACCGAACGTGTTCTTGAGTGGAGACCGCGACTCGGCAAACGTAGTATAGGACCCCTCCGACCAGGTGGGATGACGATTTGCGAAAGACTGCTGGCAAATGCTTGATGCGGCAAGCTGAAGACAGGGCGCTATGGCATTCATTGAGGGAGGCCTATGTCCAGCAGTGGACTAATATAGGCTGATGATGAATTTAGATATTATTATTAGGTACTTTTTTTCTTTATTATCTAAGATTCTAATGGTGAAAGAATTTTTCAAATCGGTCCAGTAGTTTCGGAGCCTATTTAATTCAAACAAACAAACAAATTTCGTCATTATAAGTAGTTATTGTGCCATAACTGTAATAGCTGGACATTAGTATCGCAGATGTTTTTGTAGATATTGTTGATGTCCTCTTTGAAACTGTAGTACCTACATCATACTCATACATGAGTTAGTTTTTGCTATCTTGTTTTCATTGTATAGTGGTTAGGGTTTGCAATTCGAATATTCGGTCCGATTTCAAATTCGAATAATTCATTTAAATTATCCGAATATTCGAATAGGTAGTTAATAAAGTAACAAAGGTACTTATATTTTTAAATAATTTTCTGATTCCAAACCTGCCCAGAGTCCCACCCTCCAGTGTCGAAGCTGAGAGGGGTTTCCTTCGGCGAGTTACTTGTGTAACCGCTTAAGAACCAGGATGAATGCCAATACTTTGGACGCCTTAAGTTTTTTACGCTCATATTATCAAAGTGTCTATTTTAAATAGATAGTTGATAAATTCAATTGTAATGTTTGTCAAGTCTAAAGAAAAGACGTTTTTTTTTGATTATAAATCATTTACTGAATGTGATGTAAAATGAAACCAACCTAACCTTAGTAATAGGGTCCCGTTTTACCCTTTGGTTGCGGAACTCTAAAAAAGACTCGTGTCGTCTGCGTATAAGGGTACCTATGTGGCCATGCAATGCATGGATATTATTGATGTTGGTTAAGAACAGCAGGGGTCCTAATATGGATGCCTGTGGTACTCCATAGTTTATAGATGCAAGCGTACTTTGGACCTTATCAATTTTAACTACCTGGACTCTGTTTGTTAGATATGACTTGAACATGTTTAGAGCTTTCCCAGCGATACCTA
The DNA here is from genome assembly GCA_947086465.1 of Eupithecia exiguata. Lineage (NCBI taxonomy): Eukaryota > Metazoa > Arthropoda > Insecta > Lepidoptera > Geometridae > Eupithecia > Eupithecia exiguata. The sequence goes on from OX352236.1 coordinate 13,437,530, forward strand.
TTGTTTCCAGTTTTTTGACTAACAATGTATGACTAATTGTATCAAAAGCTTTTCTGAGATCAACGAATATGCCAAGCACAATTTTCTTATTATCTATGTTTGATTTTATCATTGTAATTAGGTCAATGGTGTGTTGCTTTTGGGTCTAAATCCATATTGCTTTTTTGAGAGAAAATGTATGGTGTTCAAGTGTATTTCAAGGCGTTTGTGTAAGATTTTTTCGAGAACTTTCAGAAATACAGGCAAGGCAGATATTATAGGCCATATTTCCAGGGTCTATTTTTAAACCAGATTTGTAAATCGGAGTTACTTTCGCAATTTTAGTGTGTTCGGAAATTACCTAACCTAACCTTCTTCTGAATACGAAATGTTTTTGAATTTAGCTCGTGAGAGCATGGAGTTCGGTCGGAAAAAGTATTTATGCTCCAGCGATCAAGAAGTTTAAGTTCTTGATCGCTGGAGCATAAATACTTTTTAATGTGTGATTAGAATCTACTATGATGTGTGTTGAAAGAATTTCGTTTTATACTGTTGTATGAGAATATATTTTATCAAATTTGACTAACCTCCGACGCTCAAACTTTTGTCTTCCGATACAATAAAATGATCCTTACACTACAAGAGACTTAGTCGATTAGTATACTGTTTTATTTACCGATTTGATTCATCGGCGGCGTTTGATTTATATCGCAGCTCCAAGAGGTTACGAACCTCAGTAATATGATGTGAATTTCAACTCGATACCTTCCGAAGGCTTCCTTTTTCTTTTTGAGGTACGGAACCCTAAAACACAACAGGTACTTTTTATTTCGTTTGGCGAACGTAGGTTCGACCGAGCGACCTAGAGCGCGGGTCGAACCTTCGTGGAAGACGACGATGGACTCTATACAATAATTAACTCTCGCACGCAACTTGCAGGTTTTAATGATGACGAAATTTGCGATTTCGTGGAATTCACCAAGGACAGGGAAATCGAAGTCCGGTAAGTTCACACACTTACCTACATTACATAATACATACCACTTGTTATACAGGGTGTATCACTCATACGCGATGTAATGTTAATGTTGCTTCAGCAACATCCTGCGATGTTTCCTTTTGTTTCTGATCCTAAATTTGGTTAGTTTTAATTTCGTTGGTAAGGTACTTAACGTGGTAGGTAAGTAGGTATAGACGTTGGGCCACTTATTATTAATTTTTTCATTGAAATTATCTTTATAGCATAGGTGCGACAATACACACCCTGTCATAATTTCAACTGTCTTCTAGTTCAAGAGATACAGCCTGAAAACATACAACAAAATGACAAACATTGAGACAATAAAACCGGCCAAGTGCGAGTCGAATTCGCGCACGAAGGGTTCCGTACCATTATCTATAAAAATGGCAAAAAAATCACGTTTGTTGTATAGGAGAGCCCCCTTAAATATTTTATTTAATTTTTTATATAATTATTTATTTTTAATGTGAATGTATAACTTAATATACTGTGAATATTTCAAGCGTTTGCCTGTGGCCGTTATCAATATCGAGAAAAAACGAGCAAAAATATCACGTTTGTTTTATGGGCACAACCGTCATATTTTTATATCCCTTAAATATTTATTTTATGGTTTTTTAGTGTTTGTTGTTATAACGGCAACAGAAATACATTATCTGCTGTGAAAATTTCAACTGTGTATCACGGTTCATGAGAGAGATACAGCCTGGTGACAGACGGACAGTGGAGTCTTAGTAATAGGGTCCCGTTTTCCCCTTTGGGTACGGAATCCAAAAAAGGGCAAAAAACACGTTTTTAGGGTTCCGCTGTCCGTCTGTCACCAGGCTGTACCTACCTCAAGAAACGTGATAGTTAGAAAGTTGAAATTTTCACAGATGTATTTCTGTTGCCGCTATTACAACAAATACCTACTAGAAAACAAAATAAAATAAATATTTAAGGGGCCTCCCATACAACAAACATATATTTTTGCTCGATATTGATAACGGCAACAGGCAACAGGTCGACGCATAACATATTCACAGAATATTTAGTAATACAGGGCGTCCCACGGACATGCCACACGGAGGGAAACTTGAATATTGTACATGGAACATTTTACTGAAAGAACATATTATTTGACTTTAAAAAACAATTTAAACTGCATTCATAGGTATTTAAATAATTACATGGTTGCACCGGGAATCGAACCCGTTACACGAGAAAAATTATCATCCTCCTGTACTTTTATCATACCGATCGTAAGGCTTCATCATAAGGATTATTTTTTGCTGAATAATAATAATAATGCTGGACAATTAGTTGCACAAGATCTGCTTTATAATGGGCCTAGAAAATGCTGTGCGAATTGTCCTGCATTTTTTTAAATATTATTTATTACTAGCTGCTGGTCGCGGCTTCGCGCGCCCTTGTCCAGTAGCCTGTGTGTCCCCCCCGTCCCCCCCGGGATACCGTTTACTTGCCTGCCAATGAAAGACAAACTTAAAAGAAATAATCAAAAGGGTGCGAGTTTGTATTAAACATGCAGGGACTCATGTTGAGCATTGGATAAATTGATTAATTTTGTACTAAAAATGTTAAAATTCATGGTCTTCCTTTTATTTCTGACACTATGTTATTCAGAAAAAGTTATCCTTATAATAAAGCCTTTCGATCGGTTTAATAAAACTACAGCATGATTGTTTTTCTCGTGTAACGGGATTTCCGATTCCCGGTGCAACCATATAATTATTTAAATATCTATGAATGCAGTTTAACTTGTTTTTTAAATTCAAATAATGTGTTCTTTCAGTAAAATTTTCCATCTACAATATTCAAGGTACTTTCCCTCCATGTGGCATATCCGTGGAACGCCCTGTATCCCACGCCCGCCTTAAAAATTAATTAAATAATTAAAATAGAACAAATATTTAAGGGGGGCTCCCATACCTACAACAAACGTGATTTTTTTGCCGTTTTTATAGATAATGGAACCTTTCTTGCGCGAGTCCGACTCGCACTTGGCCGGTTTTATTATTTGTATTCTACCATACAAAAAACGTGATTCTTAAAATGCCCCCCTTTTAACTTCAATACATAAGTGCTTATTTTACTTTTATTATAATAATTATGGCGTTTAAGCGGCATAAGAAATACACATTCTGTGAAAATGTCAACTATCTTCAATAGGCTGGTTTCATATTCCAATTAGTCCGTCGTTAGATAAATAATAATTATCAGAAGATATTGGACACGTATTTTTTCTTTTGACAATTGAACAAAAAATTATGAAGATATAGCATTTAAAGTTCCGCGTGACGCCACGCCGCCGCCGGGAGACACGATTTCTTTAGGAATTAGCCTATTGTCTGACCTTTAAGGTACGTAACGTAAGTACATTACACATCCCGTTGGACGGACGGATAGACAGACTGACAGACAGCGGAGGTCAGGTTTACTGATAGAATATATTCATACAGTTGTTCGACGAAGAGTTTTGATATAGAATAATATGCGGAATTTTTTTACGTTTAAAATCCAAGATGCCCAATTTTTTTTACTGTAAAGTTTACACTGACACTGTCATTACATTATTGACTAACATGAAACGTCTTTACCTATTTTGGTACCTTCCATACACATGTCGCAAATACGTAAAAAAAATTATGCTGGACAATTCACACAGCATTATCTAGTCCCAAATTAAGCAAAGGTTGTTTTATGGGTACTAGATAACTGATATACATAATCTAATACAATAGTCATGGGTGTCGTTTTTATGGTTTTCGAGGGTGCTGAAACCGATACTGCTGTCAAAATGTGAATCCAAGATGGCGGCTGCTATAAATTATCAACTTTTCTGTCATGGGTGTCATTTTCATGGTTTTCGAAGGTGCTGAAGCCGATACTGCTGTCAAAATGTGAATCCAAGATGGCGGCTGCTGTAAATTATCAACTTTTCCTTCATAGGTGTCATTTTCATGGTTTTTGAGGGTGCTGAAGCCGATACTGCTGTCAAAACGTAAATCCAAGATGGCGGCTGCAATAAATTATCAACTCTTCCGTCATGGTTGTAATTTTCATGGTTAACAAAGAAAATTTAACTAATTAGGCCTAATATAAGCAACTGACCTAACTACAGACTGTTGTAAACAATCTACAAGTAGCTCAATTGATCCATATCAATACCAGTCGTGCGCGTCCCCAAGACGCTGGCTGCATTGCCACGCCTGTGTGGCATTGCTGATGCGCTGCGCAAGATACTCACCAGCTCTCGGGTCTCGCGTCGCTGCGACCAGACAAAGATATTATTATATTATACCCACAGATTACCCCCCATAGATTCTACATGACAGACGACGACCGCGCACAACACATCGATGTAAATGCATACATATAAATCGCCACTTCAAAGCACGGCTTTAGTTTCGACCAAGTGTCAGACCCGTGAGCTCCTTTACGTTTTTGTGTTCTAATGCTAGTGAAAATTGGTTGTGTGTTAGTAAAAAAGATAAAATGACTACATGTGCAGTGAAATGGTGTGGAAAGTCATCTAGAAATTCAAACTATCTAAAGGACGGAATAATATTTCATCGGTAAGTAAAATAATAACAATTTTACCAGTTCTAGAAGAGGTCAGCTTATGATGGTTGATGGTACGTAAAGACGATCTCTTGTTTCTTTTCCTCATTGCTGTTATTGCACTCGTTGTCCCTTTTCGGCGCAAGCACGTGTAACGCTAGTGTTGTGAATTTCACTTTTTTCCAGTCGATATCGATTTAATGTTAGATAACGTGGATATGTAGGGCTCTCGGAATTTTTGTATGAAAAACACTAAAATATTGTATTAATCTTATTGAAGGATACAAAAAAAATGCTGTTGATAAATCAAAATGGAAATGCAGGATAAAGATGCGCGACTGAATGATTTCATTCGAATTATTCGACTTCACAAATCATTCGAACCATTCGAATCGGAGTCGATGACTGCCGAGTCGACTCGGCAGTCGTCGAATAACGAATTGAGTCGACGACTGCACGACTGCCGAGTTGGTCCGACTCGGCAGTCATCGACTCCGACTCGGTAGTCGTCGACTTAGTCAGTCGGTATCAATTCGTTAAATGACTGCCGAGTCGACTCGGCAGTCATCGACTCCGATTCGAACACTAACGAATTGAGTCCGACTGACTGAGTGGACGACTGCCGAGTCGGAGCGACTCGGCAGTCGTCGGTTATTTGACGTGGACAGTCAAGTTGGGGCGGGAGCGGCCTTAGTTAGAGAGAGATAGTATCATACCAACATTTCATTCGACTCCGGCACACTCCGGGTTTCTGCGTCGCCGCCACACGATGCTTCACAGGTAAAAGTTCTAGGAGTAAAAGTTAGTAAATGATCAGTTTAAAAATAAAAAGGTGGATGTAATATCAGGAGTTTTAATAAAAAAAACGAACATGAAACAATCTTATTTTAACAATATGAATAGCTTGATAGAATAAAAAAAAAAGAACGAAACCCCTTGTTTTTGGAGTTACGTTTCGTTTTACGCAAAATTTTATTTAATTTGATTATTTTATACTATTTTATAGGATCGGGTGGATGAAATGAATCGAAAACTCACAATCAGCGCCATCTAGCACGCCACGGCGGAACCACATCGCAACGCCGCGCGCAACATGGCTCACAAAATCACGGATCGACTAACAAATTGGGATGATCAATTCGTAGAGGCATTAGTAATTACTAATTAGTAGTTGTCATTCGACTTGGAAGATTAGTATATTACTAATATTCAAGTCGAATGAGTAAATTAGTAGTTGTAGATCATTCGACTTGTCAGATCATTCGCAGTCGCGCATCTTTAATGCAGGACATGGATTAAACGATGACTAGTACTAGGACAACACAACATGACAAATACAAAATAATAAATGTGATGTATAAGGTAGTTATTTTAAGGAGTTTTTTAGGGTTCCGTACCGAAAGGGTAAGACGGGACGGGACCCTATTTCTGAGACTCCGCTGTCCGTCTGTCACCAGGCTGTATCTCATGAACCGTGATAGTGAGACGGTTGAAATTTTCACAGATGATGTATTTCTGTTGCTGCTATAACAAAAAATACTAAAAAACAGAATAAAATAAATATTTAAGGGGGGCTCCCATACAACAAACGTGATTTTTTTGCTCGATATTGATAACGGCAACAGGTCCACGCTTGAAATATTCACAGAATATTTAGTTATACAATATTCACTTTAAAATAAAATAGTTAAATTAAAATAAAACAAACTTTAAGGGGTTTTTTAAGTTTTTTGGGGGAGCCCCATACAATATAACCCATACAATTGATTTTTTGCCGTTTTTATAGATGTACGGAACCCTTCGTGCGCGAGTCCGACTCGCACTTGGCCAGTTTCATTTACAGTTTTAACCCTGTAACTTATCTTGTTTAAGGTTTCTCACTTGCCCCGAAAGGAAAACAAATAGGGTAGATGCAACCGACGCGACGGATGGTTCCCTACTAATAATAGTGTAATTTGCTCAATTTTTTTTTATGTAATGGTCATTTCATTACACCTTATCATGATTAAATAAATGAGAGGTACTGCATTAAATTGATTGAAAGGGCGTAGGTATTTTTTCACTTTTTTTAAAAATCGGTTTTTGATTCGAAATTTACAAAATTATCGTTTGTAATATGAAGAACTAAGGTCGCATTACAAAGCAGTTAAATATTCATGTAAATTTATGTTCTTTTTAACAACATGGTATTGATATTAATTATCGACAAATTTTAAACTGTCCCAACCCTAGGTTTTAGTGCGACCTTGAAATAACCAATCACAACGCCTTTGTTCCAGTCCCCGCAACCCGCGCCTTCCTCCAATTTTGGTGAGCTAGGATCCGAACTAAAGTCCCGTAATGCGGAATCTATTGGGGGTAATCTGTGATTATACCAGACCACATTTGTGAGCTACTTATTTCAATTTCCTTGATTGATCACTAAATAAAAAAACCGTCTTAATAAAAAAATATATATCAAAAACAAGTTACAACCCTATTGCTATAATGGAGCGTAGGTATTTATTTCATCAACTAGGCTTCGTTTCCATACCGTCCATATGTAGGTATACTGTGCCACAGAGGTCGTCATATATATAACTATTACGTATAATTTAAGAACAGCTCGTCAAAAACGGATAGGTAGGGTACCTACCTATATCAATTTGGCTTTTGTTAAGCACTTAGACAAGTCAAATTTTATACCTACTGCAATCAGGTTTCTAAATAGTAATTATTAACAAATTAGAAACAGTGTTAATGAATTTGTCCACTTTAATAAAAAAAATTGTCCACTAGTGAAAGAAGTGGAAAATAGACCTAAGTCTAAACTATAACATGATTTAGTTAAAGGTCAATATTTAGGTATACCTACAGGGTGGTTTTTTGAGCGCGGGCGGTGATGGCCAAGTCCGAAACCACGAGAGTTAGGGAAAAGTCGTGAAAGGAGTCATGCCTTCGATTTATAAGAAAACAATAACTGCATATTTGTTTTTCTTACAAATCTTTTACTGTTGACGGAAAGGGATCCGAATGATTTTAAAAAAAAAATTACATCTTGTATTATTGAACCAATATGGATTCAGTTGCTGATAAGGATCAATCTTTGCAAATAAATGTTTTACTAAAAATGAAAGGAAATAGCAAATTTTTACGACTTTACTTTTAGTATCTCAATTTGACCTGACTAATAAGTTGCTCAAAATGGTTTCCATCGACTCCAATGCATATGTTTGTACGTCTCTCTAGAGACTATACTGCATTTGATATCATGACAGGATTTATCCTCGATAAAATATCAAGCAATGAGCTTTGTAAGCTCTCAACTGTTTCGTAACGAGCATTGTAAAGTTCTTTCTTGATGTAAACCCCATAGAAAATCATCAAGTGGTGTACGATCGGGTGATCTTGCGGGCCATCTCACCAGACCATGAGAAGGCCCAGGTAACTGTTTACATTCCCTTTAAAAAACAAACACGCTGACCGCGGCGGTCAGCGACCCGCGACATCATCGGAGTGGGCGACGCGCCTTAGATGCAGTAGGTGGTATCGAAAATGCATTTTTCCTCGGTTCTATGGCAATAAAGCACATGCATCAGTTACTGCCTAGTCTAGTGAACATTTTGTTTTTATACACGGTGTAACATGAGTGGTGGATCATCGGTGGCTGGGGGGGTGGGGGACCACAGTACCTATCGATTTAACCCCCATGTATGTTTTGCGATATTCAGTGCTTTAAAAGTTATTTGGACTTTGGTAAAATTTTAGTCAAAATCAGATGTCAGTCTGAATTTCGCAATTGCAGCCAAAATATTAGGTCTGCGACCCTGCCTTTTTATTTAAAACAAGATCAATAGTGGACCTGTCTAATGTACGAGTCTAATGCCGAGTCCAAATAACTTTTAAAGCACTGAATATCGCAGAACCTACATGGGGGTTAAATCGATAGGTACTGAGCTCCCCCACCCCCCACCCCTTAGCCACCGATGATCCACCACTCATGTTACACCGTGTATATTTTATCGAAAACTAGAAGTCTAAGATTTCCGAAAAACTTAGAAAAAATCGAATCTCAGCAACCGTGAGACTTAGAACATTGAGTGTACCCGAGACATGTAGCCCACGAACCGTATCTCAGCAACCGTGAGACTTAGAACATTGAGTGTACCGGAGACATGTAGCCCACGAACCGTATCTCAGCAACCGTGAGACTTAGAACATTGAGTGTACCGGAGACATGTAGCCCACGAACCGTATCTCAGCAACCGTGAGACTTAGAACATTGAGTGTACCGGAGACATGTAGCCCACGAACCGTATCTCAGCAACCGTGAGACTTAGAACATTGAGTGTACCGGAGACATGTAGCCCACGAACCGTATCTCAGCAACCGTGAGACTTAGAACATTGAGTGTACCGGAGACATGTAGCCCACGAACCGTATCTCAGCAACCGTGAGACTTAGAACATTGAGTGTACCCGAGACATGTAGCCCACGAACCGTATCTCAGCAACCGTGAGACTTAGAATATTGAGTGTACCCGAGACATGTAGCCCACGAACCGTATCTCAGCAACCGTGAGACTTAGAACATTGAGTGTACCGGAGACATGTAGCCCACGAACCGTATCTCAGCAACCGTGAGACTTAGAACATTGAGTGTACCGGAGACATGTAGCCTGTTGAGGCAGTGTGCCCAACAGTAAGTTAAGTTAGCTATAGTGAGCTGAGTAGAAGCTAAGGGTTGCTCCCCTAAAGCTTCGAGCTGATGAGAGGTTGATCTCCGTATAGGAGAATAATACAACCAAGCTTGTTGACTGACTGTAAGTAAGAAAGTGTTTATTGAAGCGTGATTTAGAACTAAGTAAATTACAAGATCACGTAGAAACGTGCTATTAATATATTCCGCATTCCTCTAGCTAGCCAAATCTGTACGGCTCGTACATCTAAGTAACTTACAAGATCACGTAGAAGTCTAGCTAGCTAAATCTGTACGGCTCGTACATAGCCCACGAACCGTATCTCAGCAACCGTGAGACTTAGAACATTGAGTGTACCGGAGACATGTAGCCCACGAACCGTATCTCAGCCAACGTGAGACTTAGAACATTGAGTGTACCCGAGACATGTAGCCCACGAACCCCTCGTAACACTCAACATCAAGCCGAAAGCTTGCTTTCATGACGACCAGAACAACCTCAAAGTCATGGCTCTATCTCCAGTTGTTTCTGAGTTATAGGGTTTTTACTGACAATCATAAATTCTCAGAGAAGTTCTATAAAAAGGGGCAGAGAATTTATATAGGGTCCCGTTTTCACCCTTGGGTACGGTACCCTAAAATGATGCATACCTACAGTAGAATAATTTTGAAAATGTTGACTTTAAATAATTTTGAAAGAATATTTTAATTTTGAAGGAACATTTAGTAGAGTGTTGGTGTAGTTTGTGATGTGACAGGTTCATAGAGTTCATGCCGTTCTCCGGCAACTCGTGGGACTCGACGCGCATGGTCCCGTACCGCGAGGCCCTGCGCGGCGTGGCGGCGTGCTACCCGGCGCTGCAGGGCGCCGTGCCGCGCGCGCACGACACGGCGCGCGTGTGGCGCGTGCCCGGCTACCGCGGCCGCGTCGGTTTTATCTCCTCCATGACGGACCACTTCTGTGCCACCTGCAACCGACTGCGCCTCACCGCCGACGGTAACCTCAAGGTACTAGCTAAGGGACGCCCAGCACTAACCTCACCTTTACCATAAGCTACCCCACTATCCCTATATATTCAACTGTATTTTGATCATACAATGTGTATTTTCGAACCTTGATCAAGCTAAATGTGCGGATACACGACTTAAATTTATCGATAAATATCGGATAAAAAAATTAATTAGCTGGCTATTTAAAAAAAAAGCCAATTTAATAATTTTTTTGCACTGCACACTGGGTGCGTCCAAGAATCCGCGTGCCAAGCGTGGGGGTGATGTGACATGTGTGGTAATGAGAGAGTCTCCGCAGGTGTGCCTGTTCGGGGCGGCGGAGGTGTCCCTGCGCGACGCGGTACGCGGCGGCGCGCGGGGGGACGAGCTGGTGGGGCTGGTGCGCACTGCGCTGGCCCGCAAGCAGCCGCGCCACGCCGGTCAGCACCCACACTACACCTTTGCATACTTCCCTTCTCTACGTCCCATGTTTCAATAGACGGTCTGCCTTTCAGATGGTCTAAGTTTCCGGGAAAACGAGGAACAGGGAAACATTTATGTTAATGTCTAGTTAGCTTTCGTTTGTATAGTTCTGTACCCAAAGGGTGAAAACAGGACCCTATTACTAACCCTCCGCTGTCTGTCCGTCTGTCCATCCGTCAGCGAGCTGTATCTCATCAACCGTAAACTGTCTGTCCGTCTGTCCATCCGTCAGCGAGCTGTATCTCATCAACCGTAAACTGTCTGTCCGTCTGTCCTTCCGTCAGCGAGCTGTATCTCATCAACCGTAAACTGTCTGTCCGTCTGTCCATCCGTCAGCGAGCTGTATCTCATCAACCGTAAACTGTCTGTCCGTCTGTCCTTCCGTCAGCGAGCTGTATCTCATCAACCGTAAACTGTCTGTCCGTCTGTCCATCCGTCAGCGAGCTGTATCTCATCAACCGTAAACTGTCTGTCCGTCTGTCCTTCCGTCAGCGAGCTCTATCTCATCAACCGTAAACTGTCTGTCCGTCTGTCCATCCGTCAGCGAGCTGTATCTCATCAACCGTAAACTGTGTGTCCGTCTGTCCATCTGTCAGCGAGCTGTATCTCATGAACTGTAAACTGTCTGTCCGTCTGTCCATCCGTCAGCGAGCTGTATCTCATGAACCGTAAACTGTCTGTCCGTCTGTCCATCCGTCAGCGAGCTGTATCTCATGAACCGTAAACTGTCTGTCCGTCTGTCCATCCGTCAGCGAGCTGTATCTCATGAACCGTAAACTGTCTGTCCGTCTGTTCATCCGTTAGCGAGCTGTATCTCATGAACCGTAAAAGATAGAAAGTTGAAAAATTCACACAATGTGTACTGTTTCTGTTGCTGCTATAACAACAAATAATGAAAATAAAATAAATATTAAAATGATTGGGGGGCTTCCTTACATTTATATTTTTCATTAATATTTTTGCTCTACTGTCAAGGCTGTTTCTCTTAAAGCGAAACAGGTAGAGTAGACTAGACGTCATATAAAGTAAGTTACACTTGGCTACTACGGTAATAACTACATAAACTTTTTAATAATATCCCAAAAATGTTCGATCCTAATCCCACCCACACTACACCTAACCTGTGGGTAATCCTAATCCCACCCACACTACACCTAACCTGTGGGTAATCCTAATCCCACCCACACTACACCTAACATGTGGGTAATCCTAATCCCACCCACACTACACCTAACCTGTGGGTAATCCTAATCCCACCCACACTACATCTAACATGTGGGTAATCCTTATCCCACCCACACTACACCTAACCTGTGGGTAATCCTAATCCCACCCACACTACACCTAACATGTGGGTAATCCTAATCCCACCCACACTACACCTAACCTGTGGGTAATCCTAATCCCACCCACACTACACCTAACATGTGGGTAATCCTAATCCCACCCACACTACACCTAACATGTGGGTAATCCTAATCCCACCCACACTACACCTAACCTGTGGGTAATCCTAATCCCACCCACACTACACCTAACCTGTGGGTAATCCTAATCCCACCCACACTACACCTAACCTGTGGGTAATCCTAATCCCACCCACACTACACCTAACCTGTGGGTAATCCTAATCCCACCCACACTACACCTAACCTGTGGGTAATCCTAATCCCACCCACAACCTGTGGGTAATCCTAATCCCACCCACACTACACCTAACCTGTGGGTAATCCTAATCCCACCCACACTACACCTAACCTGTGGGTAATCCTAATCCCACCCACACTACACCTAACCTGTGGGTAATCCTAATCCCACCCACACTACACCTAACCTGTGGGTAATCCTAATCCCACCCACACTACACCTAACCTGTGGGTAATCCTAATCCCACCCACACTACACCTAACCGGTGGGTAGTCCTGCCGAAATCGAACATTTTTGGGATATTATTAAAAAGTTTTCGTAGAAGATTTACCCAGTGCGAGTAGCGCGCTATAAAGCAAAAAGCTAATTACTACATACTTGATCTGCGGATGATGATTTGCCCATACGATTTGTAATTCGACCATATTTCCACCATAACATGTTGTTTTTTGTATTCGAATAGTGTATATCTAAGTCCCTGGTTGGTTTTTTCTTAATAATAGACACCTATAATAAAATGTGAGCAAAAATATACAAAATCGATTTTTTTCATATTCTTACGTCGAAAATGACATGCTTTCGTCCTATTTGTTTTGTATTAGAAACAATAATACCGTGCGTTTTGTTTATTAAGGAACATAGATTATTATTGTCTAGTTACAGAATAACAACACTGTGTCGAAGATTCAACAACTTTTCAGTCATCATTTTTGGTATTACGGAACATAATAATTCACGAATTGAAGTTGCGAGCAGCTGTCGCCGGATTCTCAAGGGGACTCCGAAGAGGCGAAAATTTGATGTTTTCATATCACTGTTGCCTGATTTTATAGCTAGATGTCGCTAGTAAACGTGGACGAGCTCTTGATCGCGCTGACGAGAACGCACGGCATTCAATGAGATTTTTTCCCTTTGAACGATGCTACGGAACCCTCCGTGTGCGAGTCGAGTCGCATTTGGCCGGTTATAGGCCTAGGCCACGACATCGGGCGACGTCTTACGACTGGACCGTTATGTCACTTATACGCAAGACGCGGGGGCGGGCGGGCTTATCGTGGCCTGGGGGTTAGTGATGGCATCGTGGATAGGCGCGGCGCGGCTCCGCATACCTAGGTCAACTAGACGTCTGCCTTCCTCCGACGGAGGCCTCGGCCCGGTCGGGCGAGGGGAAGGGGCGGGCCGAGGACTCCGCTCACTCCATCGTATGTTGTGTAGGCATGCAGAATCTCGCGCGGATGGAGAACCGCCCGATGATTCTGATCGGCGGCTAGCTCCTCAGAGATGACGTGACGTTCACAGCGCGCGCCTACAGCACGCGGGCGGGCGAGTTCTCGCACCTGGACGCGTCCGGCGCGGCGCGCATGGTGGACGTGGGGGAGAAGCCGGTGACGCGGCGCAGGGCGGTGGCCGAGTGCCGACTGCAGGTGAGCGCGCACCTCATGCAGCTGCTGTTGGACTCGAGGCTGCCCAAGGGAGACGCGCTGTGCTGCGCGCGGCTGGCGGGCGCGCTGGCGGCCAAGCGCACGGCGGACCTGATCCCGCTGTGCCACCCGCTCCCGCTGGAGCTGGCGCGCGTGGAGATCGTGCCCGCGCCGGAGGGAGGCGCGCTTCGGCTGCGCTGCGAGGTGCGGGTGACGGCGCGCACGGGCGCGGAGATGGAGGCGCTCACGGGCTGCGCGGTGGCGGCGCTCGCGCTCTACGACATGTGCAAGGCGGTCGACAAGGACATGCGCATCACGGACCTGCGCCTCGTGCACAAGGAGGGCGGCCGCTCCTCCGCGCCGCGGGGGACGCCGCCGCCCGCACCACGGGGGACGCCGCCGCCGCCCGCACCGCGGGGGCCACCTGACGAGCGAGAGACCTTCGCGCCGATCAACTTCATCAATTTCTAGCAAGCGGTGCGGTATACAACGTGATCAAGGGGTGTGTGGCGGGGAGGGTCATTGAACCCCCGTGCAGGTATATCTGTGCCCCATGTGCATTATACAACCCGAGAACGGAGTAGGTACCAATAGGAGGGATCATAACGACTCACAAAAACCACAAAATCATGGCTCTATGTCCAATGGCTCCTGACTTATAGGCTTTTTCCTGTCATACATTTTCAGTCCAGCGTCAAACTTTTCTATGCTGAGACTAACAGATGTCAATATTTTGTGCTTTTTATATTACGACATCAACTATCTCATTCATTTTAGTATATTAATTAAATTAATTCAGCTGACATCGCGATCGGCCTACCTGCTCCCTCTGAAGCATCAACCGGCTCGTACATGCTTCAGCTGAAATCGCGATCAGCCTACCTGCTCCCTCTGAAGCATCAACCGGCTCGTACATGCTTCAGCTGACATCGCGATCAGCCTACCTGCTCCCTCTGAAGCATCAACCGGCTCGTACATGCTTCAGCTGACATCGCGATCAGCCTACCTGCTCCCTCTGAAGCATCAACCGGCTCGTACATGCTTCAGAGATTTAATTTATAATTTGTGTTGTATGTAAACCGTAACAAATCCAATCGAAGATAATTTGGTTGAACATCTAGCATCTCTATCTGTCTCACTCGAACTCACATCAAATAGCGTCACTATAATAGACAATGACGACGGACGATATTTCAAAAACATAGGTATTATTATCCGTGTCAATTGCACTCGTTGAATTCAATATCTAATAGGTAAAATGTACTGATAAAAAGGCTTGAAACTGTTTTGATTTTTGGTCTTGTGTCTTATTTCAGAAAAACAAGGGAAGTGGTAGTTATTTTAACATTTGGAAATGAAGATAGATAGGTAGATGAATCATTTATTTTTCGTCTGCAGACACACATAACAAAATAAACAAAGTAACAAAAGTGACTTTAATCTACTTAAATATTAAATTATCCTAAACATAAAACAGAGATTAACACACATATAACATCATAATAAAAATAAACAAAATAGCAACACCATTTTGAAGTAGGTACATAACTCTAAGGTATTAAAACAGGGCTTGTTGTGACAGATGTAGGTACTCGTATGTGTGTGCTGCAGCCTGCAGCACGTCACAAAGGGCATGGCTCAGCGTGGAATTTGCTCAAGGAGCAAACGCTGATTTTCAGCCATAACCAACAGAGCGCAAACAAACGAGAAACAGATCAGGGTGCGTTTTGTATTAATGCTCTAATAAGATGATAGTGAGTGAATTGTGTACCTACGAGTGCGTGTGTTGTGTGCCTACGAATGTGTGTTGTGTGCCTATGTGTTAGCCGTAAGTCACTGTAATGACATAATATGACTACTTAAATATATATATATATATATAGTATTGTGGATTTTGTTTCCGAAATAAATAAATAATACATATAATAATAACCGCCAAATACCTACCCCTACAATTACCGAACCTATTTTTGGCATACGAAGTGTTTAGGAATTCCAACGAAAAAGTGTGTTTATTGTTTAGATTGCGAATAGGAGGTGGTATGTTGTTCCAACACTTCGTTGCCAAATACCGGAAGCTACCTTTGAAGGCAGTAGTCTTATGTAAAGAAAGGCAGATCTTATAGACCTAAAAGAAGTTGGATTCTGAACGAACCGCAGTTTCGAGTAGAGTACCTACTCTGGTTTAAGGAATTTGACCACGTCAAAGAGCAAACCTCCCAGGTGTAACAACCTTCTTGACTCCATATTCAACACCGCCTTGTCGTTTATGTAATGCAGGATAATTGCGGCTGTAAGAGAACATGCCCGTCCGTCGACTCTCGCGGCGGACTGTCTCGGTGGTAAGAGTTAGAGTTTACCTATTGAAATGCTTGATGCAATCTGATTACTTTTTTTGTAAAATATGGCGATCATGTTTGTATTTTGCGCTAAAATGAATGAATGAGTTATTTGAGTTTGTAACAAGTACAAAAATAAACATCACAAAATATTGACATCTGTAGTCTCAGCATAGAAAAGTATGATTTTCAGGAAAAAGCCTATAACTCAGGAACCATTAATAGACCCACGATTTTGTGCTTTTTCTGGGTCGTCATGAACCCACCTGTACCTAGGTAGGTACTCCGTTTTCGGATTGACGTTGAGTTTCGGGTCACCCTGTAAACATCTAAATATAAACCCGTCGCATAATAAATAAACGAAAACCATTAGGAGTACATAACACCTCAAACTTCAAATGCCTAAATAGTAAAACTGTGTTTGGAAGGAAGGAACACTTGGAGATAGCGCGATCTTTTAATTTTTGAAGAGGCGCTTTTTGTTAAAATTTGAGTTTAATTTTGTTTGATGTGATCAGTGATGGATGACGAAGACACATGGATGAACGATTAATGAAAAAACTCTTGTTTCCGCCCGTTGCCATGGAAACAATTTGTTACCAGTGATGTGAACGTTTATCATGTGATGATGTTTCAGATAGGTAGGTACGAGGCGCACATAACATGTGATGATGTTTCAGATAGGTACGAGGCGCACATAATGTAGGTACAAATTCGTCGAGGATCAAACTCTTAAGGGACCATCTCGAAATCAACCTTTATACAACCACTAAATAATTATCTAAATCTAATAAGAACTAGTTCCTGCCCGCGGCTACGCACGTGTTGTGTGAAGGAAACGTTTAATAGTATATTTTTATACAAGGTAGGTACCCATCCCATCATAGACGAGGTTGTTTATACTCCCGAGCGTAGCGAGGGGCCGATTTATAATGGCTGGTTTGGTCCCGCGTCAAAAACTACTTTTGACTTCGAGTGTGAGAAAATAGAATAATGAAAACTTACCTTCAGTATCTAAATATTCCACACCGATTTCACTTCTCTACTTCACGAATTTATCGTTAGTCTTTCAATACCATATTTCACGTGATTTGGACCGCAACAGTTAGAATCACATTCATTAGGTATTTCTTTGCCATTCTGTCCCATTTGCATATTATTAAATTAATTTTCAGATATAGGTATTTGTAGTAAACAAACATTACACAGATTTCGCGCTAATTGATACCAACTTTTTTGTGTTCTCGTTTCGTTAGTTCTACATGTAGGTACCTACTACGCATTCTACTATGGAGGAAGAATCACCATAGTGACGTGATAGAGGGAGACGAAATAGCGAAAGTGACGACTGATCAACGCAACCTACAAAACATCCAACAATGACCAAAAAGGCGGTTTCAGTTCCATTTTCAAAAATAAATTCAAATGAAATGTTTGTTCTTTGTAAACGGAACACCAAAAAGTAGTCTTTATCTAGGTACGTCTTTATACAAGAGGACGAATGTGTTGTACTGGCTGGTAATTTCAACGAACATTAAAAAGAAATAGTAGTTTATCTACCCAAATATCATAAACCCTCTCTAATGCGTTCAAAAACCATAGGCAATGACCAGCATTACCAACCAACAGAAATAAACGGAACTGTAATGAACTCATAACCTACTGAAAACCGTAGGTTATAATAGAGTTTAAATTTGGAATAGGTGTCAAATTCAAGTGAGTGTGCTATACTAGTATCTACATTCTAACTATAAATCGCACGACATTTTGATCTCGAGTGACACAAGAATAGTGACTTTGTTCGTTTGTTGATGATTTAAAAAAAATACAGATATTCGAAACGCCGCCATTTCGAGCTGTCATTTGTTCGTTAGCTTTTTATTTCCTGTTACGAGTAGACAAATTTTCTGATAAGTTGAATAAGTTCTTTATTTCTGTCGAAAATGAGTGATAGTGACTCAGAACAACTGTCAATGTTAACTACCATTACTATAATAAATAATTTACAGTTGCATAAACTACTATTATGCAACTGTGCATAATGGAGGGCATTACAACACAAGTGTGGGTTTAAGAAACGAGCCGAAGGCGAGTTTCTTAATAGCATCACACGAGTGTTGTAATGCCCTCCATTATGCACAGTTGCATACACTACTTTATCTACCCAAATATCATAAGGGCTCTATGATGGGTTCAGGAACCGTAGGGAAATGACCAGCATTGTTACCAGTGTAATGCAATAAAAAATAAATTGAACACATACAGAAGCAAATTATTTATTATAGTAATGGTAGTTAACATTGACAGTTGTTCTGAGTCACTATCACTCATTTTCGACAGAAATAAAGATCTTATTCAACTTATCAGAAAATTTGTCTACTCGTAACTGGAAATAAAAAGCTAACGAACAAATGACAGCTCGAAATGGCGGCGTTTCGAATATCTGTATTTTTTTTTAAATCGTAGACAAACGAACAAAGTCACTATTCTTGTGTTACTCGAGATCAAAATGTCGTGCGATTTATAGTTAGATTGTAGATACTAGTATAGCAAACTCTCTTGAATTTGACACCTATTCCAAATTTAAACTCTATAACCTACGGTTTTCAGTAGGTAGGTTATGAGTTCATTACAGTTCCGTTTATTTATGTTGGTTGGTAATGCTGGTCATTGCCTATGGTTTTTGAACGCATTAGAGAGGGTTTATGATATTTGGATAGATAAAGTTTATTAAAGTAGGCAGTCTCCGATGGGCTGGTCACGTAGAACGAATGCAAGCCGACAGAGCACCAAAACGTCTTCTTCGTGGCAAACCTGATGGCCGGAGACCCCCTGGAAGACCGAAACTCAGATGGCTCGATGGTATCCAGCAAGCCTTAAAGGCATTTGGAGTGACCGGCATGCGGATGGCAAAATTGACTCGACCAGAGCAAGGCCCACCCGCGGCTGTAGAGTCAGGATGATGATGATGTGATAATATTGGCGAATACTTATACCTATTACTTATACGTTGTAGCTATAGGTAGTCGCGAAAGAATTGTTATTTTTTACATCGGTCGACTTATTGGACATATCTCCATTAGGCACCACAGACCACACACACTCGGAGTTGAACTGAGAACATGATGGGTGGGGAAACCATTCTTATGCAGGTATCCATATTGTAGGTAGCTATTGCAAATATCTAATTACTATTTGCGTAATAAGTAATTTTATAGAGACGAGATATCATTCGACGCGGCTGGGATGAGAGTATCCGACCACAGTTAATTTATCATTATCTAGTGAGCATGGTGCGCCAAGCGTCACAGTAGAAGCGTTCATTTATCATTATCTAGCGAGCATGGTGCGTCATGCGTCACAGTAGAAGCGTTAACTATTTATGCGCCACAATTTTCAAAAAGTTCGTTTATCCCTAAACTTTGTTTGCAAGCGTCATTCAGAATAATTAAGTTCCGTGAATGTGGAACCAAAAATGTTTTATAAGTATAAAAGCACCGTAGGTTACCTACCCGGTTCACAGGTTACAACCTAATGGATATTTGTTATGCACTTACAAGACTGTTTTGCATAGGTAGCTACTGTTTTTTTTTTATAAAGAGCTTATCCATTTTTAGGGAAACTGCCAAGATATTGTTTTGCCCTGGGCCTGATGTTTTATTTTGGAAAAACATTTGTTTTTGTTACTGTTCAGTCTTTTCAACTTCTCAAGACTTTACAGGTTAGTGTAATATAAGAGAATAATCAATACCTAATAAAACATTATTTGTCAGTTATATAGTAGTGTAAGAAATACATTTATTGTAGGAACGGTTAGGTAAGTACCTAGGTACATATTTTATATTTTTATAGTTGTTACTTAGGCACCTAACCAAACGTGTCGCCGCCGGAGATCGTAGAATGGTGGGCACAGCCGCACAGCCGCACAGCTAAAGTTCCGGTGTTCCGCAAATCAGCCTTCGTTTTGTAGGTGGCCCGCGGCCTAGCCTTTTGTGATCTGGCTGGCATGGCGCGTCGACGTTGTCGTAGGTACCTACCTTCAAGTACATATCTACTTACAATGTTATTTTAATTATTAAAAAAGGTGTATTGTTTTAATGCAAGTTTTATTTCATAAACCTGTTCGACAGGCCGGCATCGGACGCTCCGCACTGACCGTTAAACGGATTTTAGTATTCTTTGTATGGTTTGCCTTAGAATTACGTCCACTGATCCGAACCGCATCGGACTGTTTTATTGTAGATCCACCCGGGGTGTATAACGCTCAAAAATTCCGTCTGGATGCGATAAGTGCGGACCGTGCGATCCGACCAACGTTCAGAAAAACTCGTGCAGTTCATAAACCGTGCACTTTTTTGGAAAAAACTACTAGGGGTCATTTAGCAGAGACCAAACTGTCTCTGCTAAATGACCCCTAGTACTGATTGACCTAGCAACATCCTTGTGCATGACCATAGGTAGTACATACTTTCCTCATAAAGCCATCCATAAAATCACGTGGGTCTCAAATGATGGTCGTACAAAAAACCAAATAGATCACATTTTAATAGACAAAAGACACTTTTCTAACCTCCTAGATGTCAGAAGCCACAGAGGGGCAAATATCGACTCAGATCATGTCTTGGTAGTTTGTAAAATAAGAGCCCGCATCTCGAGAATCAAGTACACTAAAACACAACGAGAACAAAAGTATAACATAGATTCATTAAAAATAAAACCAGAAACCAAACAGACCTTTATGGAAACAATTTACAGAGAATTACAGACAGGAGATGGCGGAGTGGATAAAGACGATACATCTCAATATTGGCACCACCTTAAAAGTTCACTCCTTACAGCTGCTAAAGAACTGGGTAGCGCTGAAAAACCTCCTCGAAACAACTGGTTTGATCACGACTGTCAACTAGCAACAAACAAAAAAAACGAGGCATACAGAAAACTCCAACAAAACTATACTCGCAAGCGCAAAGAGGAATACAGAGAACTTAGAAGGGAGGAGAAACATGTCCATAAAAAGAAAAAGAAAGCGATGGCAGACAAGCAAATACTTGAAATTGCAGAAAACCACTCTAAAAAAGATATGAAGCAGTTTTACAAACAGGTCAATAGTGGGCGGAAGGAATTTAAGCCTAGAATTATAGCCTGTAAGAGTAAAGAAGGCGAGCTTCTTAATGGTAAAAATGCCATTTTGGAACGATGGGCTGAGCACTTCCGAGAACTCCTAAATAGCACAACATCTGCACCAAGGCCTGAGGAAACACCTCTAACGTATAATAGCCCTGAAACATTACTTGAACCCACATTAAAAGACGTAGAGCGAGCCATTATGATGCTAAAAAACAATAAATCCCCGGGCATAGACTCTATTCCTGGCGAACTAATCAAGTATGCTGGCGAACGCTTTTCTGCGGAATTTCATCATCTGATCTCGACCATCTGGAGAACGGAAACTATGCCCAGTGACTGGAATATTGCTGTGATCTGTCCATTACACAAAAAAGGGGATGCCCTGGACTGTCAGAATTACAGGGGTATATCGCTTCTGAGCTCTGCCTATAAAATCTTCTCTAGGATTCTCTTTGACAAGATACTGCCTCATGTTGAACCAAAACTGGGTGAATACCAGTGCGGTTTCCGCCCCAATCGATCAACCACTGACCAAATTTTCTCTCTGAGACAGATACTTGAAAAGTCGCTGGAATTTGATATAGATACCCACCATCTCTTCGTCGATTTCAAAGCAGCCTACGATAATATCGACCGGGAATATCTCTACTCAGCTATGATTGAGACTGGTATTCCACCCAAACTTGTCTCATTAACAAAAATGACTCTGAGAAGCTCTTCTAGCGTTGTCAGGGTGCAGAACGACATATCAGAACCGTTCCGAACATTCGGTGGTCTTCGCCAAGGTGACGCTCTTTCATGCCTACTCTTCAATATAGCACTTGACAAGTGCATGAAAGACTCCAAAATTGAAATGAACGGTACCATTCTTCTGAAATCAGTTCAAGTTCTTGGCTATGCCGATGATTTGGATCTGATAGGGCGAAATCTCTCTGCCATGAAGGATGCTTTCCACGCCTTGGAAGAAGCGTCAAGAAAGGCAGGACTACAAGTAAACGCGGATAAGACCAAATATCTAAGAGTCTCCCGAGATCATGCTAATCCTCAACCGTGCATAACTATTGGTAACAACGCTTTCGACACAGTAGGTGACTTTGTTTACCTTGGCTCCCTGGTAACTGCTACAAATGAGGTGGACGCGGAAATCAATAGAAGAATTCTAGCCGCTAACAGGTGCTACTTCGGCCTACTCAAATATTTCCGCTCTAGGGCTCTATCTAGAAGATCAAAAATCCTCCTATACAAAACGCTGCTACGACCAGTCCTAACGTACGGATCGGAATGCTGGGTGCTAAGTAAGAAAA
Source organism: Eupithecia exiguata (assembly GCA_947086465.1). Classification (NCBI taxonomy): domain Eukaryota; kingdom Metazoa; phylum Arthropoda; class Insecta; order Lepidoptera; family Geometridae; genus Eupithecia; species Eupithecia exiguata. Next base: position 13,460,079 of record OX352236.1, read on the forward strand.
CAGAAAACAGCCTACTCGTGTTTGAAAGAAAAATTTTAAGAAGAATCTTCGGCGCTGTACTGGATGGTGACCGCTGGCGAACAAGATACAACCATGAGCTTTACAACATGTACCAAGAGCCAAATGTCGTAAAGTTTATAAAAGTAGGCCGTCTCCGATGGGCTGGTCACGTAGAACGAATGCAAGACGACAGAGCACCAAAACGTCTTCTTCGTGGCAAACCTGATGGCCGGAGACCCCCTGGAAGACCGAAACTCAGATGGCTCGATGGTATCCAGCAAGACTTAAAGGCAATTGGAGTGACCGGCTGGCAGGAAAAAGCCAAGAATAGGATCGGATGGAGAAATTTACTCGACCAGACCAAGGCCCACCCGCGGCTGTAGAGTCAGGATGATGATGAAACTGTCTCTGCTCACAAAAAATCATTTTTGTTCGTTCGGCCATTCCGAAGATATGGAAATCTGAAAAACGTTGAAAAACTACAATTTGCAATAACTCAAAAACCACAGGGCGCACAAATGGCGCTGTTTGATCAAGGAAGTGCTCAAATATAAGCTACCTTTTAAGCTATTTAAAATTTGGCTAGGGCTAATAGGTAAAAACCATGTCGCTGGGGTAACGTTTTCAGACGTTACTGCAGCGAAATGTTATTTTCTCGAATTACTCTGAAACCTTAAGGCGCACAAAGTTAATTTTTCGGGCTCATTTACAGGGCATAGGGCTCTAAGTTTTCTATACATATATACCTATCTTGATCTGAGTCTACATGTCGCCCCAGTAACGCACACTGTCTCACTATATGAGGAAATGCATATAAAAACTTTCGATAAAAATAAATAAAACCGACCAAGTGCGAGTCCGACTCACCCACGAAGGGTTCCGTACCATCTACCAGCGAAGTCTTAGTACCTAATAGGGTCCCGTTTTTACCCTTTGGGTACGGAACCCTAAAGACAAAGCCCATGGAATCACATTTCACGTGTAAGTACCTACACCTTTTTTTATAAATGCGACACCATCGTATTGTGTTAATAATATGTAAATGGCGAATTGACATTTCGGCTCCATCTGGAGTCTGCGTCTGCTACTAGACTTGAGCTTCAACTCGTCCCATCTATTTTGTCCCAACTGGTGTGAGCAGGATGTGAGTTGACGAATCGTAAAAATAATATTATTTTCGTTCTGTAACTCCCACCACACTTTGTTTCCATTATTATCAGTAGGTACCTACTAAATATTAAAAAAAACATTGTGTGGTCATAACAGATATGCCTCTTGCCTATTATTTTACTAACTGTTTTATTGGTTGACTGTACTAAAATTGTAAAAGTGGTGCGAGTGACATGACAGAACGAAAAGTATAGCATTTTTAAGATTCGCTAACTTTCACACTAGTTGTTGGGACTAGAGTTCACGGACAACTCTACGAGTCGCCGTATATGGGTAGCGTCAACAAAATAATATTTTAATAATGTTGTTCATTATTAAAAATTATTTTGCTCATTAATTGATTGCATTAAGTATTATTTTAAAGATAAACTAGATATTTAATAAAGACGGCATTTCGTGTTTATTTAGTATTGTATTTTTTTTAAATAATTTGACTATCAGCAAGATATTTCCATCTCTCTCATGCAATTTTCCCCGTTCATTTACGGGGCCACATTACAGCTACAGTTTAACCGCAGATTTCACCCATTAGTATATATTATACAGTATATTATGCTATATGCATATATATATATATATATATAAACAGGGTGAGTTTTTTTCAGGGCCGCTGAGGGGAAGTTTGAAACCGTGAGAGTTATCGAAACGTCAATTCAGGAGTTATGTGCTCGATTTTGAAATCACAAGGCATCACATATTTTGCCGTGTAAGTAGATATACCAAACTTTAAATTTTCTGATAATCCGATATCTTATCATTATTTCATCTGTAACACGGTACATTTTTTGAGACAGCGCTGGTAGAACGTACCGTATCTTCCTTTTTTACTTTTATCAAAGGTCTATACTAATAATACTTATTATAAAGAGGAAAGAAGATTTATTTGTTTGTTTGCATATTTGTTTGTTTGACGGGAATAGACTCCGAAACTACTGGACAATTTGACCAATTCTTTCACCATTAGAATCCTACATTATCCTTGACGACATAGGCTATACAGGGTGTTTTTTTGAGAAGGGCGGTGATGGCCAAGTGCCATGAAACCACGAGAGTTAGGGAAAAGTCGTGAATCAATAATACAGGTGTATTTTTTTTAAATCGTTCTTTTCCATTTCCGTCAAAAGTAAAAGATTTTTGAAAAAGTAAATATGCAGTTATTGTTTTCTTATAAATCGAGGGCATGACTCCTGTCATGCCCTCGATTTATACGATTTATATATCCGTCAAAAGTAAAAGATTTTTGAAAAAGTAAATATGCAGTTATTGTTTTCTTATAAATCGAGGGCATGACTCCTGTCATGCCCTCGATTTATACGATTTATATATCCGTCAAAAGTAAAAGATTTTTGAAAAAGTAAATATGCAGTTATTGTTTTCTTATAAATCGAGGGCATGACTCCTGTCATGCCCTCGATTTATACGATTTATATATCCGTCAAAAGTAAAAGATTTTTGAAAAAGTAAATATGCAGTTATTGTTTTCTTATAAATCGAGGGCATGACTCCTGTCATGCCCTCTCGATTTATACGATTTATATATCCGTCAAAAGTAAAAGATTTTTGAAAAAGTAAATATACAGTTATTGTTTTCTTATAAATCGAGAGGGCATGACAGGAGTCATGCCCTCGATTTATAAGAAAACAATAACTGCATATTTACTTTTTCAAAAATCTTTTACTTTTGACGGAAATGGAAAAGAATGATTTAAAAAAAATACACCTGTATTATTGAACCAATGGATTCTGTTGCTGATAAGGATCAATCTTTGCAAATAAATGTTTTACTAATAAAACCGGCCAAGTGCGAGTCAGACTCGCGCACGAAGGGTTCCTAACCATTATCTATAAAAAAATCGGCCAAGTGCGAGTCAGACTCGCGCACGAAGGGTAGTACGGAACCCTTCGTGCGCGATCTATAAAAAGTTATCTATAAAAACAGCAAAAAAATCACGTTTGTCGTATGGGAGCCCCCTTAAATATTTAATTTATTATGTTTTTTAGTATTTGTTGATATAGCGGCAACAGAAATACATCATCTGTGAAAATTTCAACGGTCTAACTATCACGGTTCATGAGATACATCTACCTGGTGACAGATGGACAGCGAAGTCTTAGTAATAGGGTCCCCTTTTAACCCTTTGTGTACGGAACCCTAAAAATGATGGAAATAGCAAATTAAAATGATGATATGTATTTTGAAAAACTAAAACGATACAAACATAGCTATTTCTTATCCGATTATGGATGCAAAATTTCAATCTCATTAGGACACTATGGCGGGGCTCCGCCAATGATGTATATGAAATATTCAATTCAGTCCTCATTCACTCGACCTATCAACAACAAGTGAACTTCACAGGCGTGCAATGTGCATGTATCACTTGAGTGGAATGAGTATATATAAAATGTTTTCTTATTGCGATGGATGGTTGCTTGTTATATATATATATAAAGGAAACATTATGCACATCCACAGATGAAACATGGTCCTGTAGGTTCATGAAATAGGTAGGTAACTGAAGTTGTTAGTTATGCCACTAGTATGCCACCTCAGATAATTATGAATAAAGCAAATGAATATAACAAAAATTGGTGGTGTCGCTGTTGGCTAGCACTACAACACTAGATATTGGTCTCCATCAGGCTGTGGGCACGAGCACGTTGGACTTGGCGGGCTGGTCCTGCGCAGGCGCTGCATTTGGCTTGTCAAGGCGTTGCACGCGGATGTCGTGGCTCTGGATGTATGCGTTGATCTCCTGGCCCTTGCGCGCCAGCTGGTCCTCCAGCGCGCGAACGGCCAGCGGCAGCTGCTCGCAGTTGTTCTGCAACTCCGGCAGCACCTCACCCACAGTACGCTCGCACAGCACGCCACCCACCATGCGGAAGCACTTGCGCGACGCCTCCACGCCGCGCAACGTCTCAATCACGATCCTGAAACAGAACGCATGCGGACACATCACGCCTGCCTGTTCTCTCTCGTCCACACTAGCGACCACACTCACTTGTGCTCGTTCAGATCCATGCCCAGCTCCGACAGTTTGTTCGCCAGTAACCTCTGTTCGCCCCGGAGCTCTTGGAAATTAGCGAATATTTCCTCGTTCGTCTTCCCTTTGCCGGCTTTGGAGACGGGCTTAGCCATGTTGCTATGTGACTTCAAATAAAATATATACCTAGCCAAAAGTAGTTCTCGACGTTTTTTTTGTACCTACTTTATAACCACTATTAGTCTATGTATATAACCTATCAGAATCAGACATATGTACACAGACAGAAATATGAAATTCCTTCACTGTAGTTTTAATACAAGGTCAATACTAATTTACGAATAACTCAAAATGTTGCAATACAAGACAATCGTCGTCGTGTCATTTATTGTATTGTATTGCTTTGTTTAATATTATTCATTTTCACAGTACTTTGTGGTATTCATTTAGGGTATGAATGACCGTGGGTGGACGGAGGAAATCACCCTAGAGCTGTAGCAACCGCATGTATTCGGTACTGAGTAACGGGTGTGCCATCTAGTACCGAGTAACGAAACGTTACACACGAATGCATTTCGTTACTCGCATTTTTCGTATTGTTGGTACCTACACTGTTTCTCTTCACACAAGTACCGTTGATGCGTGTATTGAAAGGTTTGCTGATCGTATGTTTAACGCATGCGCGCGCTTATCCGGCGGATTTAAAAACGTACGTTCCAAAGAACGATGTTTGTTAATTATGTAAAGTACCTATAATTTGTGTGTTTGTTTGTAGACAAAGTTTGAGTCTGGTTCAAAATACGGAATAGAGAAAAAATGCACGTTACGCAGTTTGGTATGTGTGTCAGTGTGTTTTATACAAATTACGAATGTTGCGAGACGCCGCGACATCATACTGTACGCGTATGCAATACGACTCGATTCGTTGCTCTAATTTATTTAACCTACCATAGCATGATATGAATGAGGTATCAGAAGTAACGAGTAACGTAACGATACGATAGTAACGAGTACTAATTGATAAAGTAACGAATACATACGGGTAGGTACGCTTTTTTCGTTACTTTTACACTTCTAAATCACCCCCCCCCTTAATCGTTGACTGCTAGTGTGATTATCAAATTTCAACACTGACAGTGCTGCCAGATGGAATCTGAAAAAAGCAGTAGAAATTAGTATGGTAAAAAAGCAGTAGATTTTAATTTATTGTAAATTTTAGTGCCTACCTAAGTACTGTGTTTTGCGAGTATTTTCATGCAAAAAAACATAGGTAAGTACAACAAAGCCACTAACCCGTTTATTTGAAATTTAGGAAGGGTTTTCTTTGCCCACATGCCCAAACTGTTTAGCTTCGTGAAAAGCGAGGCTAGGCGGCCTGTCGGCTGTGCTTTGCTCAGTTCCTTTCAGTCTGATTGAACTTTGATTTGTGGTTTTGGACATAAAATATAATAATTAAGTGCATTAGTGTAATAACTGGAGATTTATTCAATCAAGGACTATATTATATCTAGTTAGGTATACCTATGATGAACTTTAGTAAGTTTTACCAATGGTAGATAAAACATTAGGTACCTACCTACCCATTGTTGTGCCCCAACCGGGCTCATGTTGAAACTGTACCTACACATTTATTTTAAGACCTACTATGTTCAACATGAACACAATAAATCTTGAATAAACAATCTTGGATAAACAGTCACTCTCAGTTTGCATTTTGCAAAAGTTTGTCAAACGAACGAACGGACCGACCAATTAATCGAAAACGATGAACAGACAGACCAAGACAGACAAAAAGAAAGTGGAAGCCGGAAGAAGAAACGAAGGAACGAACAAAACAAACTCTTCAGTTTCATTCATTTGTTTCAGTTTTGTGAAGTTATTGAAAATTTCATTGTCACGTGATACTGAGACCATAAATAAAGACATGGAGTCACTTGCCATTGATGCTCGGAAAAAGCAGTAGATTTCACCAAATTTGAGCAAAAAATCAGTAGATCAGTAGACGGTACAAAAAGCAGGTACCTAGGTCTACCTACTGCTAAATCAAAGATCTGGCATCGCTGCTGATTGTACATTAATAAACATCCGTCTTGCTCTTACCTACTCAGTTTCAGTTACTGTATACTCTTTGCGTCTTGCTTGCTTGCCGTACTTAGAGGAACTACCTAGATTCCTATAAGGCTCCAGCCCATGGAAAGAATTCACGATTTTAGCAGTTGTTAGATGGAGTTTTCGGTGCTGTAGGCCTTCGTTGATTGTCATAACCTTTAACTTTGTTTCTTGAGGCTTACAAAATAAGCACCTAGTACCTACACAAGTCAAATTTTATACATAAACAGTTTTATAAATACTAGTTATTATTATCAAAAAAGAAACAAAATGTTATTGTTTTGTTCGCTTCAATTTTTTATCCACTTGTGGAAGAAGCGAAAAATAAACCACTACCTAGTAAGTTTATTTTTTTGTTTTTTTTTATTACTTCCAAGTCTAAATAGGTATGTAGTAGGTAGGTACATAAAATATAATGTTATTTAGATACAGGTCAATATTTGTATAAAACTAACTAGGTAAGCTTATGATTATTTTCCTTAGATACTATTTATGATTATTTTCGTTAGGTAAATACTATCGGTGCGGAACTGGGCGACATCGGGCCAAGCATTAAGTCTATGTCATCAGCGAATCGCAGGTGTGAGATGTAAGCGCCATTTATGTTTATGCCCTTATCTGAAGAGAAGGTACTGTTTTACACCATTTGTGGTTTTACCCACCCACCCAGGGTGGGTGTTGCCTCTTCGGCGGCGTCGCGGGGCGGTCGGTCAGGGTGGTGATTAAAATGTTCTCGCTCGGGTCATGTTCTTGTTCTGTTCGGCTCGACTACTCGGTGGAAGAGTACATCCCTCGGTGATACCGGAAACGGAAACCAATGTGCCAACATACGGCTATCCTGCGTGCGCATAGAAATGGATTGCAGTGAAACTGATTTGAACTACCTACAAATTATGAGTCACGCACGCCTTTGATCGATATTATACCTACATCATTACTTAGTATAACACACCACACTGTAGTAAGGTGGCCAAAATGTTTGTTACTAAAATAGGATTCTGTTGGTTCGTCTTTGATTAACTAAGACGAACAAACTGATCGACGAAAAACACTCTGACATTGACATTTGTCTTATTTCCGGTATTTATTTTCCCAAACGCATTTGTTTCAAAGATCGTTAGAAAAAGTAAAAGTTTTCTAGTAAAAGCTATAAATCAGCTAGCTACGTTTAGTTAGGCAGTTTAATTCCTTGCAGAACGCAGAAAATATTAGAAACCGCTAAAATATTTGAATGTCGCGCGTATCTTTTTTAGATTCCGAGTCACGATTTCATTCCGATCAGCCCGATTCGTTCCGTACCTTTGGACAAGTTAAAATTTACACCAAACAACCGCACCCTGAGCCTCTTAACTTAACGAAGCCCTGTGTAATGTACTCTGTGGCCAACCGTACGAGGTTCCTCGTACAAATACGAGATTTGTGGTCTTCCGTACGAGGTACGAGGGCACTATCAACCTCGTACAATTATGTACGAGATTTTGACATAACATAATAATTACACTAAAAAAATCGTAATTCCGGTATTTTTGACCTTATGATAACTGTTGGAATATTGAACCATGCTATGTATTGGTACACCATTCAACTTGTCTATGGGACTGAGATAAGGGTAAGGGTTTATGATTAAATCAATGCTTTATATCTGTCAATGTTGTCCCGATGACACTGACAGTACTCTACTCTCAAAACCGTTCTGTGTTTAGTGCTTAGAGTATACCTAGAGACGGCATACCTACGAAAAAAACGTGTATACCTAAACTTACCTATAAACTAAAATGGCTCCTTTCCGTAGTGCTGCCCTTTTGTACCTCGATATTTTTATCGAAACAAGTATTTTTGTGACGATATTTTAGCAGTTTCGTAGTGATTTTATTGTTTTCACCACGATTATGAAACAGAATTCTATAATCATATAGTCATAGAATGCTTTAATTAGAGATACAAAGTATGTGAATGCACGTACCCAACTATGGCTCGACCGCGCTCATGAGACGCAACCACTGAGAAGTTAAGAAAATGAGCTATTATAACAATGGTAATTTTTTCATGTATTTTCCGAGTCAAGACTCATGCGTTTAGACACGTGCCAGACCTCCTTAGAATTAAAGATCAAAGTTCACCAAACCAGTTTATTGAACAGTCTGCAGTTAGCTCATTTGTTTCAATTGTAGGTAAATACTAGTTCTAATTTGTTTATACTATTTGATTCAAATTTTCTTTGTTAATAAACGTTGTGTTCATTTAAGAAAAAAAGGTACCTACTGAAATGAAACAACAAGCTACTTAATTGCAAAATATATTGTTTGTATGCAACAGTGATTTGTGAGATAGTATATTTATATTTGTATAACAATATGGGTATAACAATGTGTAATCTGTATCTTTAGCGTAGACGCTATCTATGCTTATATTATAAAGGCGAAAGTGTATTTGTTTGTCATTCAGTCACGGCTTAACTAAGAAACCGGAACCTAACTAAGAAAGGATGGAGAGTAACATAGGCTACTTTTTGTCTTAGTAAAATAACAAATTCCCATGGTAGAGTTACAGGAATATCCCCCTAGATATTATATGAAATTCGAATTTAACGAGGATGAAACCGCGGGGAACAGCTAGTATTATTTATTATTATAATATAAATCACAAAAAGATAGACACCACATTTTATAAGCAATTCAACAAGTCTCATTCATTTATTATATTATATCACAAATTTAACACAGACTCCTACATTTTTAATTAAACAAGCAATGTAATCCGTCTTATTCATTTACAGTATAAATCAAAAATTTAACACAGACGCCACCTGTATTTTCGATGGTAGAAGCAATGCAACAGTCTCATTCATTTACACATTTGCAATATACCTACCTAATTCAAAAATTCAACTAATACTACACCTAAATTTTCAATTTTACAAGTACCTAATGTAATCAGTCTCATTCATTTACAGTATAAATCTCAAATTTACATTATTTCTATTAAAGTACTGGATCGCGCTGGCACTAGTGGCTGAAACAAACATGAAGAATAAATTTATAATGCAACATTATTTGTCAGCCTACAATTATAGACTCTAGAAAGGTACTGAGTAGTTCAACTTTGAAAAAAAATCTAAAATCTTAAAGAAATTCTAAAAAAAAAGGTGGGCGAAGGTCTGCCTGCGTTGCAGGCAGACCTTCGCCCACCGTGCCACATCGTTTGCGAAATAACTTTATTTTGCTTGGAAATAATTTGCTAAGGGAGGATTTATGGAAATGTACATTTTAGAGGGGATTTGAAGTATGGTAGGCTTTAATATTACTTTGGGTCAGATTTATTTACTTAAAACTTAATATTCATTAATATCAAAATTTAAGCCCTTTAGAAAAATAAAGGTAGTCAAGTTTGTTAATGCATATATGCATTACTTTGCAATAGAAGTTTGTGGGAGTAAGGTCAAGTAAAATACTTACTAAAAAGATTCGTGACGGTACGGCATCCTCTCGCAGTCTTGTTATTTAAAGTTCGATTGAAGCAAGTTTCTTCAAAATGAAGAGAACGAACGAAAATATCTTTCGTACCAAACTTCAAATTTTCTACTCCAATTGAGTCCAGCCACTTTTTCTTTTACCGTAATTTTCGGGTAACCTAGAACGTAAAAAACCAGTTGAAAATTAATACACTACAATTTACACTTGAAAACATCGATACCTATGAAAAATGCCTTGAAGTACAACACTATCGCCAAACAAACAGTTTCATGTTTTCTTTAATTACACTTAAAACTTACAAAAATAAGCTACATTCGGTATGAATTTTATGTAAACTATTCCTATGAAAGCCAACACATAAGGTATTTATTGTATTATTTGGTAATTTAGCAAAATAGGAATACGTACCGGGGTGTAATGTTATGTTTGGACGATTTTCACTTGTTTTTAAGCCGCAACCTACCAAACTGCTGTTTGGCATCTTCCTATTAGCTTTCTTTCGCTTACTATATAAGTATTCACATGAAAAAGTCCCGAACTCAAATAATTTTAGCATTTTTACTGTAAATGCAACTCTCGTTGACAGTTTACATACCTGAAAGTAAAATGGCAAACCGGCCTCAATCATGCTTTTCTATGACGTCAAGTTTCAATGTTGCCAAAAATAGGTTTCGCACATTATATTGATGTCTCTTTTTACATTGGTTATTGTAGGTAAGATAAAACGAGATAGCTATAAGTTTATGAGTACAATATCGATTTAGATCATATTTGTATAACCGAAAGTTCCTATAGAACAATACGCCGTCTCTATATACCTATACTCTAAGGTTTAGTGCAACGCATGTATCTATCTCTCTCTGTTCTGAATAAGCCCACATAACATGTCCATCTAAAGCTAATTTTCTGTATCCCTAATTTAAGTGTTAATCATGTAATGTAATTCCTAATTGTTTTCGCTAGACAATAATAACTATTGTGCTATGTGATTCTGTTCGTTTATTTTCACTCGCCGATTGCATCACCAACCTAACCTACCTTCTATCACTGTGCACCACTGCGTAGGATCAACATCCAAAGCTAGGCCTCACCGCCTGGCTTGCTCTCTGCTCTACAATAACAAGATTTAAGGAACAAGCAATAGGGATAATCAATGTTACTTTATATCTTAATATAAAACGTTCAAGCAAGCAAATTAACCGCCAAAATTGAGTGGGCAAAGACACAAATAATTTTTTGAAATTTTTCATACAAATAAAAAGATGCGCTAGGGTTGTCACATTTTTATTGTTTACCAACAGTCTTTAATTATAATGAAATATAATTAAGTACCTATTTAATATCCTTTCGGCTGCTATGTCAACTGTAGGTGCATAGTAGGTACCTAAGTTTTAACTTATTAACGCCGACAAAAACTTTAATCAAGAAAAAGTAATAGTTGTCTATAAATATTTTTATAAATAATAAGGTAAGTACCTACCTCATTTAGATTATAAAACCAATTAAGGCATTAATATACAAAAAAAAACTGTAAAAATGGTAAATTTTGCATTACATTATTTGATAAAGAGGAATTGAAAAAATAAATAATTGGAAATACTCTACAATTATGATCGAAACACTTGTTTTATAGACCTTCCTTATAAATAGCATTTAGTACCTACTACTATACGTACAAAAAATTAAATGTATAACTACAAGTATATACACTACAATTTCAATACAAAAAACACGACTAATATAAAGGTCATTGACCGGAAACAGCTGATATTTAGCTACTTTCCTAATAAAATAGGCATCATCAATTAAAAGGTGGTTAGATAATACCAACCGACTTACTACTAATAGGACCTACATAAATCAATTTTGATTTAATGTCGTAGTGACAACCCTGACAGCAATATTTTGGTGGGCAAAGTAGTAAACAGTAAACCAGAAAAGGTACTTTGACATTGCCCACCTTAATATTTTCGAGTTTAAAAGAGGTTTCGCGTCAGATATTCGATAGTTATTATTTATTTGTTACAAACTTATAGTGGTAAAATAATTACTTGCCTGCTGCAACTGCAAGTACTGTTGTTGAACAAAATTTTCCGCACGGACTTTGGCCCGCCTTTTTGCTAAAATTTTGTGAAATCTACCTGCTTTTTCCGAGCATCAATAGCAAGTGACTCCATGTCTTTATTTTAGCTCACGTGACAAGTTACCAATGACACAAACTTCACAAAACTGAAACAGATGAATGAAATTGAAGAGTTCCATGTTCCTTCGTTTCTTCCTTCCAGCTTTCACTTTCTTTCTGTCTGTCTTGGTATGTCTGTTCATTGTTTTCGATTGATTGGTCGGTCCGTTTGTTCGTTCGATAAACTTTTGCAAAATGCAAACTGAGTGAGACTGTTTATCCAGTTATTACTCTACTATGCACTAAATAATATATGTCCAAAACCCCAAATCAAGTTCAATCAGACTGAAAAGAACTGAGCAAAGCACAGCCGCCCGGCAGGCCGCCTGGCCTCGCTTTCCACAAAGCTAAACAGTTTAGGAATGTGGGCAAAGAAAACGCTTCCTAAATTTAAAAAAAACGGGTTAGTAGCTTTTTGTATGTTTTTTTTTGCATGACAATACTCGCAAAACACAATACATAGGTACTAATTGCTTTTTTTCCCAATCTACTGCTTATTTAACAAAATTTCTACTGCTTTTTTCAGATTCCATCTGGCAACACTGGCACGCGACCACTACACACACCCTAGCAGTGTTGCCAGATCTACTGATTTAGCAGTAGATCTACCTGCTTTTTGAACCGTCTACTGATCTACTGCTTTTTTGCTCAAATTTTGTGAAATCTACCTGCTTTTTCCGAGCATCAATAGCAAGTGACTCCATGTCTTTATTTTAGCTCACGTGACAAGTTACCAATGACACAAACTTCACAAAACTGAAACAGATGAATGAAACTGAAGAGTTCCGTGTTCTCTCGTTTCTTCCTTCGAGCTTTCACTTTCTTTCTTTCTGTCTTGGTATGTCTGTTCATTGTTTTCGATTGATTGGTCGGTCCGTTCGTTCGTTCGATAAACTTTTGCAAAATGCAAACTGAGTGAGACTGTTTATCCAGTTATTAGTTACTCTACTATGCACTAAATAATATATGTCCAAAACCACAAATCAAAGTTCAATCAGACTGAAAAGAACTGAGCAAAGCACAGCCGACAGGCCGCCTGGCCTCGCTTTCCACAAAGCTAAACAGTTTAGGAATGTGGGCAAAGAAAACGCTTCCTAAATTTCAAAAAAACGGGTTAGTAGCTTTGTTGTATGTTTTTTTTGCATGAAAATACTCGCAAGAAACAATACATAGGTACTAATTTATAACATATTAAAATCTACCTGCTTTTTTTCCAAATCTACTGCTTTTTTAACAAAATTTCTACTGCTTTTTTCAAATTCCATCTGGCAACACTGCACCCTAGAGTAATAAGGCACTCTCAATCTACGACACACACAGACTGATTACGCGTTATGTAAACAAATGAACTTCCAAGAACATTAGATAATGTATTGTGACTTGGTATATTCTTTGAGAACAGCAGTCAAATGTACGCTAGTACCTACACCTACCTAATAATTATTACCTAAATCAGTGGTCAAGTCAATGATTTTTCATACGATGGTATCGTACCGTACCACGGAATACTATTACTCCTAGAGATACCTACCAACGAACGAGCGAATGAAGTACAAAATAATTAAATCATTACTCAGGCTTTACTTTACCGAACGTGCATTAATTACAGTCATTTTCTTCTACCTATGAAAATAATGGAATAATAAGTGTAATGTACCTCGCTTACTTGCTTGCTACATTTCTCTCGTCCCTGCTTACTACCATACAAGTTCTGAATCCAATTGTTTAGATTACACGGTACCTACGTACCTTCCATAATCTGTCTGAAAACAATGTCACTCTTTCCCGCCTTTGCTCCCAATGGAGAGGAACCAAAGGCCAAAGCCGAAGATGTGAATAAGATCGTGAGCTGGAAAATAGATGAGAAGGAGATTGAGGGAGGAGGAATCGTAAGTGAGGTGGAGGAGGCGCGGGAGGCGGCGCTGCTGGCCAGCTCCAGCTCCAGTGACAGCGAGGAGCCGCCGCCGCCAGCGCCTGTCTGTCCACAAGAGTTCTACTTGGATGGCAAGGCTGACAATGCCAACTTAGGTGTATCTACATTGTACTTTCCAGGAAGGCCAATGTGAGTAGGTATCTATCAATTTTATTTTACTTAAATAGATTTAATTTTAGAAACATGAGGGGTTTCTATGTTCTGCTGTATGTATGTTTTTATATATCTGTTCAGTTGAGTTCATTGATTTGTCCATGATTAAAAACCAATTTAGAAAATGATTTTGCTTTTGCATAGGGAGAAATCCCGCGGTGGTCCCATAAAATGGTATTCCCATGGGATTAGTATAGTATGTCCCGCAAAACTTAAAAACAGTGGAAAGTTTTAGTTTTTTGTTTTCTTAACAACCAAATTACTACTTAGATTGATGAAAAAAACTTGTAAAACTTAAATGAGTAGAAACATGGTGGTAGTTTTAATTTAAAGAACTTAAATAGGTATTTAAAGCTAAAACTAAAATATTATATTATAATGAACCGGTTGATACAAGATTAGAAGCACAAGAGAGCACAGTTTACAGGTTTGCCTGTTTGTTGACTAATACTTGTGAAGGCAGTTTGTAAGAGTCACATAAAGGTGTTTGCCCAGCCGTGGACGACGCAGGCTGGTGATAACAAATACTAATACCTACCAGCCCCCCTAGCACGGGGATTGTTGTCTAGGGTAGAATAGACAATAATGACATTGCATCGCCATACATTGCGTACATTATTGAAGTTGATGGAATGCATTTCAAGTAATTTACGCATTGGATGACGAAGTGACGTAATTTTTCTCTATTCTACCCTAGACAACAATCCCTGTGCTTAGGTCACAGGTGTCCAAGAAGGGTATCAGGTATTTGTTTCTTCAACAAAACTAACCGAATAGCATTCTACTTGTATTTTTATTATTCTGGTTCCGTACCCAAAGGGTAAAAACGGGACCCTATTACTAAAACTTCGTTCAAACAAGTGTTCGTTAGACAGTTGAAATTTTCACAGATGATGTATTTCTGTTGCCGCTATAACAACAAATACTAAAAAACCGAATCAAATAAATATTTAAAGGGGCTCCCATACAACAAACGTGATTATTTTGCCGTTTTTATAGATAATGGTAGGGAACCCTTCGTGCGCGAATCCGACTCGCACTTGGCCGGTTTTATTTATCATACATAGAAAACGACCAGAGCACCCGGATCATACAAACTTTTTCCCGAGGCGAGAATTGAACCTGTCTGATATTAAATTATCAATAACAAGATTATAAATAATATAATAATGAATAAGCAGCACTCCCAGCAGTGGGTGAAGTGTCCTAATGTGCGCGTGTTTACAGCTACAAGCGCGTAACGAAGGAGCCGGTGGGAGCGTGCTGGGTCCCCGGTGGCGGCGTGGGCGGCGCGCGCCGGCGCCGGTACTATCTGCAGGAGGGCGCGGGGCGGGACGTGGAGAGGGACAGGCGCGAGGTGGAGGAGCGGCGGGGGGCGTTCCGTCAGCTGTTGCGGGGCAGTCCGTGCGACGCGGCGCTCTGGCTCGCCTTCCTGCGGTTCCAGGAGGAGTGGGGCAGCGGGGCCGACTGGCTGGCCACCTGCGAGGAGGCGGCGCGCGCCTTCCTCCCCGCACCGCCGCCCGCCGCCCTGTGCGCCGAGCTGCACCGCGCGCGCCGTGGCACGCGCACGCACGCGCAGCTCGTGCAGGACCTCACGGCGGACCTGGCGGCCGAGAGCGGCCAGTGCAGACAGCGCCGCCTCGACCTGTGGCTGCGGCTGGTGTGGGTGATGGGGGCGGGCGGCGCGCCGGGGGAGGTGCAGCGCGCCGTGCTCGCCGCGCTCCGCGACCTGCCGCACGTCTCGCAAGCCTACCCGCATCTCTTCTACGTCTACGGTGAGCTTGAGCGAGGACGCTTCTTTGGTACGGTAGTCACCTACAGGGTTATCCACGACGCGGAGCCTCCAAATGAAATAAATAAGAAACAACGGTATCAAACCTCTGAGAGAACTCGTGCATCATAATATGTGGTGTCAGTGAGAAGCTTTTGAACGTTGGTGCAGCAGACGTGTGGAGCCGGAGTGCGGTCCCCCCTAGTCCCCTCCCTGCTCGGTCCGCAAGTTGATCGCTCTGCTCGCTAGGTGCGGTGCTGCGCGCTGCGGGGCTGTGGGAGCAGCTGGTGCTGCTGCTGGAGCTGGCCTGCGCCGTTAACTACCCGGCTAGCAGTGCCTTCCCGGGGGCGGCGGCCAGCGCGGAGGCGGTGGCGGCGGCCGAGGAGAGCCTGCAGCGCGCCGAGGACGAGGCGCTCGCCAGCTCCCTGCCGCTGCACACGGTGTGGGCGCGCGTGGAGCGGCTGCGCGCCGCGCAGCACTGGCGGCCTGCAGCCGGCTCTGAGGTGGATCCGCAGCGCGCTCCCTCCGCGGCGGAGGCGGCGCCGCTGCTGCGCGCCGTGCCGCCCGCCGCCTCGCTACTTATGTGTGTGGGCATGCTGCGGCTCGCGCAGGTGCCGCTCCTGCCTGCGTCGGAGGCGACGCGCGCGGCCTGGGGCGGCGCTGCGGGCGCGGAGGAAGGCGACGGGCTGGGGGCGGCGCTGCCAGCCTTGTGGCGCGCGCGGCGCCGCCTGCACGTGCGACAGGACGCCGCCGCCCTGCGCCGCTCGCTGCCGGCGCTGCTGGATCCGCCGCACCTGCACTGCGACGCGGCGGGGTACGCCACGTGGGCGAGCGCGCTCTGGGACGCCTGTCTCGGGTGGACGACGGGCCGCGCGCGCCTGGCGCTGGCCTGCTGGCGCCTGCGCTGGCTGGCGGCGCTGGCGCTGCTGGCGGAGGCGGGCGAGGCGAGGCGGCTGCGTGCGCTGGCCCGCCGCGTGCTGCGCGACCATGCTCCGGCGCAGCCTGTTGCGTACGCACTGTTCGCGAGGATGGAGGCGGACGCGGGTGACGAGACCGCGGCGACGAGGGTTGCACTCCAGGTCAGTCCTTGGCTCATCGAAGGGAAATTCTCTGGCGCAATTTGATAACATCATATTGTTTACTAGTGGCCCGCCCCGGCTTTGCACGGGTAGAGAGAGGTATTTAACAAAAAAATAAGTGTCATAATATTTAAATACTAATACAATTATTTTTTTCTTCTTTACACTCTTGGTAGACTTTCCATACTTATTAGTATGGAAAGTCTACCAAGAGTGTAAAAACACTCTATCAAATCTGCTTGTGACAAAATAAACAATGAAAATCATTCGTTTGGATGATGCCGCAACAATCCACAGATAACACACACACACACAGACACATAGATCCACCCGTCAAACTTAGAACAACCCTTTTGTGTCGGGGCCGATTGCAGCAGCATTTTTCTGAACTTGGTTGACTCACCCACACTCCTATCAGGAATTGGACTAACCGTTCCGTCCAACCGAGCTTCTCGACGTAACCATCTTAAATTATATATTCCGAACTGCGCCACAAATTACCGGAAAAACACATATCTGCTGCGGAACATGCAAGCTTTCAAAACCAAATACCCCAAGAGTGTTTATCTCTTTAACATGAGGTGAAATGTTTTTAAGAGGTGAATTAATAATAATTTCTTCGAATGACATATAGGTACATACATTATATATTATTACTAATATACATATAAACTTTGTGCATTCGTATCGTATACAGGGTGGAAAGAATCTATGGGCCCTGGAGGGGAACTACCTTAAATCCTTTAGCTAGCTCATGTAACTGAAAGGAAACATTCCTTTATTTTTAAAAAGAAACATAATTGCATTCAAAGATTTTCAAAAAATTCCTTGTCTCACCTGGGAATCGAACCAACTAAAAATTAAAAAAATAAACCTTTGGGTACGGAACCCTAAAAATTCTTCAAATTTGTTGCCGCAAGGTGATTAAAAACACACTCCATTTTTAAACTTTTTGTCAGAACGCCTCATGTAAGAAAGAATTGTGCGTAGATTTATTATTACCTTAACGATTTTCTTATCGAAGTGTGCAACAAGGTACCTTCTTAGCAATTAATAACATTAGCAAGCCTCTTCATCATACGATGTGTTTGGATGTTAGAGATAAAAAAATTATAAGGTGTCATTTACTTGTTACAAGTGAACAATACTTGGTATTGTTAATAAAGAACATGTAATAAATATTCGTTTTAATGGGTATCTTATACAACAGATGAGTGAAAGGTCCAATGTTTATTAGACAATTTTTATCCTGAACAATGCTACAGATTCGATTTGCGAAAGGCTGCTAACAGGTGCTTGATGCGGCAAGCTGAAGACAGGGCGCTATGGCATTCATTGAGGGAGGCCTATGTCCAGCAGTGGACTAATATAGGCTGATGATGATGACTTTAGATATTATTATTACTTTTAATTTTTCTATCATTGTCTAAGATTCTAATGGTGAAAGTATTTTTCAAATCGGTCCAGTAGTTTCGGAGCCTATTTAATTCAAACAAACAAACAAATTTCGTCATTATGAGTAGTTATTGATTGTGCCATAACTGTAATAGTTAGACATTAGTATCGCAGATGTTTTTGTAGATATTGATGTCCTCTATGAAACTGTAGTGTGTCACTTCGCTTATTGTCAATCGTTTCCGCAGCGTAGGTAGTGTAGGTACGCGATATAAGGATTTTCACGGTATATTTTTCACACCTTGGGTTACATTATCGAAGTTTTCATACGCATTCCTAAATTTTTGAAAATATTCTATAGCCTATAACCATCAGGAATAATGTATGATTCTAATGGTGAAAGAATGTTCAAATCGGTCCAGTAGTTTCGGAGCCTATTCCCGTCAAACAAACAAACACACAAACAAACATACAAATCTTTCCTCTTTATAATATAATATTAGTATAGATATATAAACAGACACTGGCGGAGTCGCGGCGAAAGGCAAGCGGCGCCGTAAAGAAGTGGAAGATGAAGTTGTTACGTCATCAGCAACGGCAGAGCGTTTTCGATCACGTGCTCGAACATAAAAAACTGTAATTTAAATTATCTTTTTTACCTAAAATAGACACATTTTTTATCAAAATACGCTTTTTTACTTTACACTGACTAGGATGATAACAATTTCAAGTAGTAATAGTCAAATAGCCTATTACCCATACGTCAAAGTAGCCCCAAAATGTGTCAAAGTAACCTCCAATGTCAAAGTAGCCCCATTGCAGTTTACGGTAGTATATAAGCGGATTGAATGGTTCAGAATGTTCGTTCAGAATAGAGGATTCTTGAGCTAAATAACGTCTCCGGCAATAGTCCACCTGACAGGATCAGGAGTCAGGAGTCAGGAGTCAGGACAAACGTCTCACGGACGATGGCACTATTGAATGTGTTCCAGGCAGTGCGCGCGGCGTGCGGCGACGCTGATGTGCCGCGCGAGCACGCGCTGTTCTGTGCGCGCGTGCTGCGGGAGGTGGCGGGGCGGGGCGCGGGGGGTCTGTGCGACGCCGCGCTGTGTGCCGCGGTGCGGGGGGACAGTCTGCCGCGCGAGCCTCCAGTGCCCGCGTCCGCGGAGATGCGCTCCACGCTGCGGGACTGCGAGCGGCGCTGCGCCGAGCTGGAGGCGAGGCTGGAGGGGGAGGTGGAGGAGGAGGGGGAGGTGGCGCTGTGCGCGGCGCTGGCGTGCGGCGCGGGCGAGTGGCAGGCGGCGCGAGTGGCGCTGCTGGGAGCGGGGGCGCGCGCCGAGGAGCTGGCCGCGCCGCCGCGAGCCGCAGACACCGCGCGCACCGCCGGCGCGGTGGCGTGGCGCGAGGCGCGCGCGCTGGCGCTCGCGCTCGCCGTGGGAGTGACGCGCGCCTCGCTGCGACTGCACAAGGCTTTTCCGAACAACGCCCTGCTCGCGCTCGGTACGTAGTCTGATACTGGCGACTCGCTCCCGCCGCACTGTGTGTGTGCGTTAGATGAACGTGCGCGCCTGTTGTAGCGTACGCGGAGCGGCCGGCGTGGTGTGGCGGCGCGGCGGCGGGCGGGCTGGCGGGCGTGCTGCCGGCGCTGTTGGCGGCGCCGCTGGACGGCTCGGCGCCGGCGCCGGCGCTGGCGCGGCTGGCGCGCGCGACAGCTCGCGCCGGCGCGCGGGCGGAGGCCGAGGGCGCGCCGCTGGCCGTGCTGCGGCTGGAGGCGGAGGCTCGCGCCGCCCTCCCCCCGCAGCGCGCGCTCTTCGCCGCGCTGCAGCTCCACTGCAACCACAAGGTGAGTCGCGGAGACTCAGCGCACTACATACAATATAATACAAACATTCTTTATTGTACACCAGAAAATAGCATTACAAAGAGAAATCACATAAGATAAGTACAGTGGGCGGCCTTATCGCGTAGAAGCGATCTCTTCCAGGCAACCTTTGGATGGAAAGAATTGTGAATTTAAGAAAGGTAGGGGGTGTACCGAAGATAATCTAAAATAGACCAATACTAATGGATACCTATATTAATATAATCAAAACCTTACCAAAAAATGAAATGATTGTTTCGCGTCTGGACTGTCCCATCCAAAATAAATTAAATGATTGTTTCGCGTCTGGACTGTCCCATCCAAAATAAATGAAATGATTGTTTCGCGTCTGGACTGTCCCATCCAAAATAAATGAAATGAAATGAAATGATTGTTTCGCGTCTGGACTGTCCCATCCAAAATAAATGAAATGAAATGATTGTTTCGCGTCTGGACTGTCCCATCCAAAATAAATGAAATGATTGTTTCGCGTCTGGACTGTCCCATCCAAAATAAATGAAATGAAATGATTGTTTCGCGTCTGGACTGTCCCATCCAAAATAAATGAAATGAAATGATTGTTTCGCGTCTGGACTGTCCCATCCAAAATAAATGGATGAAAATATTGATGGGATCTGTCTCTATTTAAATGTACCTATCTTAATTTAAATGTATTTAAATTCAATTATTGTGCTATTATTTGTCATAATTTTTTATTATTTAATCTTATTTCTAGTTAATTTGAATTCTATTTTGTTTGGTTGTATTGTGCATTTAAGTGACATTTTATAAATATATATTTAATTGTGTTATGGATTCTATTGTGATCTGAAATAAATGAGTTAATAATAATAATAATATAACCAAAAATAATAAAACATCAAGTGTTAGTTGGACTTGCGCAACGAAGGTTCCGTAACCAAACATTATATACAGAGTGGAAAGAATCTATGGGCCCTGGAGGGGAACTACCTTAAATCCTTTAGTCTTATCATCAATCATAATCTTTAGTCCTTAGCTCATTTAACTGAAAGGAAACATTCCTTTATTTTTAAAAAGAAACATAATTATTGCATTCAACGATTTTCTAAAAATTCCTTGTCTCACCTGGGAATCGAACCAACTAAAAAAATAAACCCTCGCTTTTTTACTATGCGAATCTGTAGGATTATTGTCCAGGATAAAATGTATCTAAAACACAGAAATAATGTCTTAGAAATAAAAAAAAGTGAAAACTAATATTCATTTTATTTTATCATCAATACAAACAAAAACACAAAACATGAAACATTTTTTTAAGTAAACAGATATTAACCAGTGAAAAGTCACACTGTCACACTAATATTATAAATGCGAAATTTGGATGGATCCACGGAACCCTAAAAATGATGAAAGTTATCAAAATTCAAATTTGCTGCCGCAAGTTGATAAAAAACACACTCCATTTTTAAACTTTTCGTTAGAACGCCTCATGTAAGAAGGAATGGTGCATAGATTTATTATTACCATTTAACGATTTTCTTATCGAGTATTGTGTGCAACAAGGTACCTTCTTAGCAATTAATAACATTAGCAAGCCTCTTCATCATACGATGTGTTTGGATGTTAGAGATAAGAAAATTAAAACATGTCATTTACTTGTTGCAACTGTTGCAAGTGAACAATACTAGGTATTGTTAATAAAGAACATGTAATAAATATTCGATTTCATGGTCATCTTATAAAACAGATGAGTGAAAGGATGTTTATGAGACAAATTTTATTCTGAACAATAATCCTACTGATTCGCATAGTAAAATAGCAACGGTTCATTTTTTTAATTTTTAGTTGGTTCGATTCCCAGGAGAGAAGGAATTTTTAGAAGATCTTTGAATGCAATAATGTTTCATTTTAAAAATAAAGGAATGTTTCCTTTCAGTAAAATGAGCTAGCTAAAGGATTTAAGGTAGTTCCCCTCCAGGGCCCATAGATTCTTTCCACCCTGTATATTTGAACATAATTGCATGCTCATACCACAGCTCATACCAGTTAATACTCATGTTTTAAGCAAATGATGAAATGATTGTTATTGTTATTCTTTGATGCTTCCAGGAATCCTCTTCCATCACTCTCATCTTGCACCCACCGAGGACTGCCTTTACTGTGGAATGTTGTCAGTGACATCTTTAGGCAATCTGGAATAATCAATTGTATAATTCAGATTATGAAGTTTAATCTGCTGGTATTTTTTTTCCAAGTGATATTTATTTGAATGATTCAGATTATGAAGGTTAATCTGCTGTTTTTTTTACAACCAAATGCATAAAATTCATGTTACCAAATGTAAGAGAACTCCCAACTAAGATAATGCTAAAGGATGAGATTGTTGACCTTGTAGACTCAACTGTTATCCTAGGATTACATATTGATCCTTCTCTTCAATGGAGACCGCAAATTGATGCTCTCGCAGGCAGACTTAGTTCAGCAGCCTATGCGGTTCAAACAATTAGATATATTACCGATGTAGATACGGCTAGGTTAGTTTATTTCAGTTACTTCCACAGTATAATGTCTTACGGTATCTTGCTTTGGGGACGGGCAGCCGACTTCCAGACTATCTTTGTTCTTCAAAAAAGGGCTGTACGCGCAATTTATAAATTAAAGCCACGCGATTCTTTGAGGGATTTATTTAAAGACATAAATATTTTGACAGTAATATCGCAATACATCTATGAAAATCTAATGTATACGCACAAAAATAGAGATAGCTTGTTGAAAATATAGATTACGAAAGGTACCTAGGCAAATCATTTATGGGAAATTGGATACGCTTCTATAACAAGCTTCCATCTGAAGCAACTGAGCTTCCTATTCGTAAATTTAAACAGTACATAAAACGAAGTCTTATCAAGAAGGCCTTTTACTCCATAGATGATTATATCAATGATGTTAATGCTTGGCCAGATGTCGCCCAGCTCCGCACCGACAATAGTATTATAGGAGAACAATCTTTAGCTTAGTTTTATATAAATATTGACCTGTATATAGATCATATTATATTTAGACTTAGATAGGCAAATATTATTGTATTACATTTTAAGGATAATACAAACTTACTAGTGGTTAATTTTTCGCTTGTTCCACTTGTGGACAAAAAATTGAAGCGAACAAAATCTATAACATTTTGTTTCTTGTATGGTAGGTAATTACTATTTATAAAGTTGTTATTTATGTATAAAGTATGTCGAATGCTAGTTTAATATGCTATGTTTTATGTGTAAGTGCTTTTTTGTAAGCCTAAAGGAATAAAGTTATTGACTTTCAACTTTTGACTTTTAACATTATGAAGGTTAATCTGCTGTTCTTTTTCAGGGATAATCACTTTAATGATTCAGAATTACTTCTCATCTCAGCTGTTTTAAGTAAAGTGCGAGTCGATTGTGTGATTCACTCAATATCTACTTTACATATTCTGTTAAGGTGTTTAATGATCAGAGCACTACTGGTTAATCTGGAGTCAGTATTAAATGTTTAATAAAATAAAATAAGCCTTTATTTCTGGATTACAAATTCTGGTTTTTCCTATATACTTAATTCTATTTTTCCTTTTGCTCCAGTTTGTCCTTCGACATAGGCCTCCTCTAAGGTCTTCCACTGTTTCCTGTCCTTTGCAGTGCGGGTCCATTCTGGGCCGGCCACCCTTTTGATGTCATCTTCCCATCGTTTGTTTTGCCTGCCTTTACTTCGTTTATTTCCTCGGGGATACCATTCCGTTATTATTTTTGTCCACTTCTCCTTTTCTTCTCTTAGCATATGTCCTGTCCAGCGCCATTTCAGTTGTTTGTATACTGTTTGTATGTTTTTAAATTTAGTTTTACTTTTAATGTTTGTAAGTCTCAACTTTGTCTCTCCTTTTGACTCCCATAACACTCCTTTCCATTCCATTTTGACATACCTTTATTTTGTTTAACTGTTGTTCGGTTAGTGCCCAGGTTTGACATCCGTAGGATAGGCAAGGTAGGATACAGGTGTTAAATACTTTCCTCTTAGCTTTGATAGGCATATGTTGACTTTTCATGATTTCGCTTAGGGACCAAAAACGTTTCCAGGTATTCACTACTCTTCGTTCTGTTTCCTTTTCCATTGTATCCTCAATCGATATTAAATGTTTACACCTCGTTAAATAGGTACATGCATGTAACATTTTGTTACATGTGCCTACTCTATACATAGGTAGGTAGGGTTCACATGATAACTACACAGACTAGAATGGTTGTACGGTTGATTGTTGCAGTGGCTATATGCGCGCGGAGCCGCCTGGCTGGGTGCGGAGGGCGCGGCGCTGTGCGAGGCGCTGCTGGAGCGCGGCCTGCGCGCGCACGCGCTGCTGCCCGAGCTGCGCGCGCTGCAGCCGCCGACCTCGCACTGACACTCGCGCGGAGGGCGCGGCGCTACAGGAGCGTGGCCTGCACGCGCACGCGCTGCTGCCCGAGCTGCGCGCGCTGCAGCCGCCGACCTCGCACTGACACTCGCGCGGAGGGCGCGGCGCTACAGGAGCGTGGCCTGCACGCGCACGCGCTGCTGCCCGAGCTGCGCGCGCTGCAGCCGCCGACCTCGCACTGACACTCGCGCGGAGGGCGCGGCGCTACAGGAGCGTGGCCTGCGCGCGCACGCGCTGCTGCCCGAGCTGCACGCGCTGCAGCCGCCGACCTCGCACTGACACTCGCGCGGAGGGCGCGGCGCTACAGGAGCGTGGCCTGCGCGCGCACGCGCTGCTGCCCGAGCTGCACGCGCTGCAGCCGCCGACCTCGCACTGACACTCGCGCGGAGGGCGGGGCGCTACAGGAGCGTGGCCTGCGCGCGCACGCGCTGCTGCCCGAGCTGCACGCGCTGCAGCCGCCGACCTCGCACTGACACTCGCGCGGAGGGCGCGGCGCTACAGGAGCGCGGCCTGCGCGCGCACGCGCTGCTGCCCGAGCTGCACGCGCTGCAGCCGCCGACCTCGCACTGACACTCGCGCGGAGGGCGCGGCGCTACAGGAGCGCGGCCTGCGCGCGCACGCGCTGCTGCCCGAGCTGCACGCGCTGCAGCCGCCGACCTCGCACTGACACTCGCGCGGAGGGCGCGGCGCTACAGGAGCGCGGCCTGCGCGCGCACGCGCTGCTGCCCGAGCTGCACGCGCTGCAGCCGCCGACCTCGCACTGACACTCGCGCGGAGGGCGGGGCGCTACAGGAGCGTGGCCTGCGCGCGCACGCGCTGCTGCCCGAGCTGCACACGCTGCAGCCGCCGACCTCGCACTGACACTCGCGCGGAGGGCGCGGCGCTACAGGAGCGTGGCCTGCGCGCGCACGCGCTGCTGCCCGAGCTGCACGCGCTGCAGCCGCCGACCTCGCACTGACACTCGCGCGGAGGGCGCGGCGCTACAGGAGCGTGGCCTGCGCGCGCACGCGCTGCTGCCCGAGCTGCACGCGCTGCAGCCGCCGACCTCGCACTGACACTCGCAGCCGCCGACCTACCTTGCACTGACAGGACCGCACTATTCAAACTTACTTAAATACACTCAAAATGGTTTACTTGGGACGTTTTTCTTAGACTGACCCATACCTACCTAGGTACTAAGTTTAATATTATGAAAAGGTGATACCTTCTAGAAACCGGAGAAGACCCGGGGCAGAGCCTAGTGAAGTGAGCTTCGTCAGCAGAATGTCGTTGACCCTATCAAATGCCTTCCTAAAGTCGAAATAAAGGACATCGAGTTGACTGCGTCTATGCATACATACAGAGATGTAGTCCACCCGAGTCAACAAGTCTGTGGTCCGTATTATGAAAGCTTCCCCAAGCATTACTTAAGCAGTCATTACGTGATCTCTACTCAAGCGTTAATTACTCAAGTAATGCTTGGTAACCGTTCAATAATATGTCTAAGCAGTTACTCGAAGGCGTGGACGGAGGAAATCCGCTCTTAACGGCTACTTGAGTGAGTGTAGATTTTGACATGAGCTCCCAAGCATTGTTTGAAAATTAGTATTCACTCAAAACTAGACATAAGCATCACTCAAGCAGAGCTCGATGACTGAGCATGCTTTCATAATACGGGCCGTTTACACACTTTCTGCTTGTAAAGCCGTGCTGTTCTTGACACAAGTACTTATTGAGCTGTGCATAGATGTATCTGTGGAGTACGCTTGCATAGACTTGGGCTAGCGGCGACAAGACTGCGATTGGCCGGTACCTACTCTTCTACCACAGATTTATTGGAGCTCATAAAATAGTATCTTATTATATAGGTATATTTTTTTTTATAAAAGGGATGGACTTTATGACTCTTTAGACCAACATTTTACTATTGCACAATGAGGGTCAGTAAAATTCTGGCAAATTCATCGATAAAAATAAAAGATACGGTACCTAGGTACGTTCTCCCTGAGCAGAGCGCTCACTCAAAAACTGTACCGCGTTGCGTTACAACTACCTACAAGCTTACACACACGCTCACAGCTACATTTCCCATGATGTGCAATACAATGAACAACAAAGATAGAAAGACGTTAAGAAGATCAAAGTGCGACCAAGACAACAACATTAGTCGCTAGTACGACCCCATTCGGGAGTTCCCCGAGTTTCACGATAGTACGGTCAATAAAAAAAATCAGGAAGGAAAATAATCACTGTTAGGTATTTTATAAAGATACACAAGATTCATATTCATTTATTTACCAAACATAATCACAATTTCTGTTACATAGTATGTAATGTACCTACATAGCACATAATAATAAATTAGAAGTACAAATAGGTACCTACCGCAGTTTAAAATTAAATCTACTAGTTTAAAAGCAATGTTAAGTGTGTTTCAGCTGTTATTCAATAATTAAAAATGATGTAGATCCATTACTTGAAATCATTAATATTAAGGTGCTTCGTCGCGGGTTGGCGCGAAATTCATTTCTTTTATGATTTTAATTTTATTCTGCGTTCCACAAAGCTAAAACTAGCGAAAAAGTAATTTGCCGCAAATCTGTAAACCGTTTTCTATGAATTTATGATAAAATCAAGTTTGATTCATCTGTATTTTGAGAACATTTGGATAAATGTAGATGTAAAGCACAAAATTCCTTATTTTCTCAAATGCTCCAAAAGTAGGTACCTACTGATGAATCGAACTTGTTTTTATTAGAGATGGGCCGAACATGGGTTTCACCGAATACGAACATTCGGCCGAATATTCGGTTAAACTTTTACGGAACCGAATATTCGGTTCGGACTATAATTAAGTTCCTAACTCTTAATGTGTACATTAAGTGATTGATCTGTTAAATTACAACTTGAAAAGCACAAACAAATTACTAATTTTCTTTATAAAGAACTATATTGGTTGAATAAACGTTTAATATCAATAAATATATTTTGCGACGCTATGCTGATTAGAAACTAGAAAAAAATATTATTCATAATCTACTAAGGTGTTGTGATTTGATTCAGCTATTCTCTAACACAATAAAGACTGACCGAAATAAATATCTTGTTTATTTTCCTTCAATTACCTAAGGCCTTTTTAATATATTATTATAAAGAGTTAACACAAAAGCCTAATCCCAAAACAGCTAGATAGGTACCTATATTTTGCATAAAATTATTATGGATTCCTTGCCTACCCTGCAAGGGATCCGGCGTGAAGATAGATTGAAGTTATTATCTTTTTACCAACCTACTTTAATTGAAAATAAAGCTTCAGTGACGACAAAATCAGAAGCTACACTCTAAAATACTTACTTCATTACACTGTGCACTCAAATCATGATAATACACGGGTCTTAACAGTTAAAACTTTGAGTATCACTTTGCCGAACATTAGGTGATTCAGCCGAATATTCGGCGGCTGAATATGAATATTCGGTTAAGCTGCCGAATATGCCGAATACCGAATATAAAACGAATATTCGGCCCATCTCTAGTTTTTATCATGAGTTCATAGATAATTTTTTACGATTTGCAGCAAATTACCTACTTTTTTTGCTAGTTATAGTATTGCTTGTGGAACGCAGAAACAAATAAAAACCACAAAAAAATGAATCTCGCCCTGATCCGCGACGAACAACCTTAATGTAAGAATTCACGTACAAGAACACGAAAACGAAGAAGCGCATGAAGGGTTCCGTACCTACCATTATCTATAAAAACGGCAAAAAGTCACGTTTGTTGTAGGTATGGCCCCCCTCAAATATTTGTTTTATTTTAATTTAACAATTTTTAAAGTGAATACTACCATATACTATAAAGTGAGTACCTAGGTAGGTAGGTATACTATAGCTAGGTAGGTACATAATAATATGTACCTAATCTGTAAATATTTCAAGCGTCTACCTGTTGCTGTTATCAATATTGAGCAAAACATTCACGTTTGTTGTATGGGAGCCCCCTTAAATATTTATTGTTTTTTAGTTTTTTGTAATAGCGGCAACAGAAATACATCATTTTGTGAAAATTTTATCTATTTAACTATCACGGTTCATGAGATACAGATAATGCCTGGTGACAGACAGACAGACGGACAGCGGAGTCTTAGTAATAGGGTCCCGTTTTTACCCTTTGGGTAGGTACCTACGGAACCCTAAAGACACAAATAACTTTTTTAGTTTTTCTGAAAAAGTGTTTTAGAAATATTTTTGTTGCATCTTTGGGATGTTTTGTCGATGTTTAAAAAAATCACATTTTTCAGCATTCGGTAGACAACGACTCCATTGTGCAAAAGGATCTGGAGATACCAGAATTGACAAACCCATGATAATGATACCTAAACAATACCTCAACAATACTCCAATTTTGACTTTTCCAGAAAAACTGAAAACGTTCTTCGTCTTTATCACGGACACTCTTTTTTTATGCAGAACTTATTTCAAAATCTTCATCTATCTCACCAGACCTGCAAAATTGCAAGTCCGTAGGAATAACAATGAACGATATACTTCCAGCGGGGACCAAAACCATGCCCAATGGTTCATGTATGCATAGGGTACACTGGGGTCAATTGAAACACTTTTGAGAAAATTGGTCGTGTGACTTCATTCCATACCCCTATTAGTTTATTAATGTGTTTTAATTATAGCCAGACTATCTGGCTATATAATTAACCTAATAATTTGGCATAACATACGCCTTTAAATTAGATAGAAGCTATTTAGAAAACCTTGGAAAATGTTTCAACTGCCCCCGTGTCAGGGTCAATTGAAACGGTGCCTGGGGTTAGTTGAAACAAGTGTTTCTACAAATGATTTGACTAGCCTTATGTACAGTTGATGTTGTGTGTGAAAAGGTAATGTAGGTTTGTTGTGAGAAAAAGATGTTTTACTAAAAAATAATCAGTTTTATTGTTTTTGTGATTTAAATTTTATACTTATTCAAGTTTTATCACCACTAAGTATCAGGTACATTAAGTTTCTTAAATTATTTTTTACCTAAGAGCTACAACAGTACCTACTCAATGAGATCGACATATAACATTGTTTAAACACTTTTTCTATTTTAGATAAAATTCTTACATAAATAATGTAAAGTTTAATGGCTTTATCCTATATCCAAGTTAAATTATCACTATAAGGGACATTACGTTTTTTAAACATTTTAAAATTCACAACTAACTAAAGCATAGTAATAAAAGTACCGAGTTACATTTCGTAACGACTTCATCGTATGCTTTTTTATACTTACCAATATCAGTCTCTCCACGGTTGGTTGTTTTAGGACGTTTTTTTGGCATCTAAAATAAAAAAATATAAATATGGCTTTACAAACATTTGTCCCTTTGCCCACCGCGCCCTTAGGTCTAGGTCGACAAAAGTATGACATAATATGCGTAATATGCTAGAAAAAGTATTATAAAAAACGGTTTGTTGTCAATAAAAATACGTTTCATTTGACCCCGAACCGTTTGTTTCAACTGACCCCATCCCATCACTCTAAATATGTTATCAAACAGAATAAAAACCAGATGTGATAGGTGGGCATACACCACG
This sequence comes from Eupithecia exiguata, assembly GCA_947086465.1. Lineage (NCBI taxonomy): Eukaryota > Metazoa > Arthropoda > Insecta > Lepidoptera > Geometridae > Eupithecia > Eupithecia exiguata. The sequence continues at coordinate 13,490,182 of OX352236.1, forward strand.
AAGCATTCAACTAGAATATTCATAGGAATAATGATAGTAAACAACACTGCTGAACAATAAATAGTTTCAGTGCAATACACAAAACAATAATAGAAAAAAAACTTACTTTTTGAGTCGAAAAAGCGATGCACCCACGTAAAAATTTCCAGCGCGCTCAGAACGGCCACGCGTACTGGGCGACACATTCCGACCCACAGCGCGCTTCTTTCCTCCCTCAAGACCACCCCCCTATTACTAACCGTCTTAGAGTTATGTAACTTGTTTCAATTGACCCGTGTTTCAATTGACCCCAGTCTCCCCTACTCACTATTAGCGTCGTCGCGTCGCCCGTGTCTTTCGTGTATGCGTACTCACTGCTATAGCGTCGTGTCGCCCGTGTCTTGCTCTTTCGTGTATGCGTACTCACTGCTGTAGCTCCGTGTCGCCCGTGTCTTGCTCTTTTGTGTATGCGTACTCACTGCTATTGCGTCGTGTCGCCCGTGTCTTGCTCTTTCGTGTATGCGTAGGTACTCACTCACTGCTATAGCGTCGTGTCGCCCGTGTCTTGCTCTTTCGTGTATGCGTAGGTACTCACTGCTATAGCGTCGTGTCGCCCGTGTCTTGCTCTTTCGTGTATGCGTACTCACTGCTGTAGCGTCGTGTCGCCCGTGTCTTGCTCTTTTGTGTATGCGTACTCACTGCTATAGCGTCGTGTCGCCCGTGTCTTGCTCTTTCGTGTATGCGTAGGTACTCACTCACTGCTATAGCGTCGTGTCGCCCGTGTCTTGCTCTTTCGTGTATGCGTACTCACTGCTATAGCGTCGTGTCGCCCGTGTCTTGCTCTTTCGTGATGCGTAGGTACTCACTGCTATAGCGTCGTGTCGCCCGTGTCTTGCTCTTTCGTGTATGCGTACTCACTGCTATAGCGTCGTGTCGCCCGTGTCTTGCTCTTTCGTGTATGCGTACTCACTGCTATAGCGTCGTGTCGCCCGTGTCTTGCTCTTTCGTGTATGCGTACTCACTGCTATAGCGTCGTGTCGCCCGTGTCTTGCTCTTTCGTGTATGCGTACTCACTGCTATAGCGTCGTGTCGCCCGTGTCTTGTTCTTTCGTGTATGCGTACTCACTGCTGTAGCGTTGCGTCACCCGAGTCTCCGAACTTGGCTGGACGCTCTATCGCGTCTCAATTTCAAATCAAAGTTTTCCCCTGGTTACTCTGTAGGTACGGGAGTGGGGGGGAATTGGGTCCTACTAAGGGAAATATTTAATATAAGTTGTAAAGGGTACGGTCTTGGTGATGGTTTAGCCCGAAACCCTTTGGGTATTGGTTTATTTGGTATTTATGGTTTATGGTAGTTTTGTAGGAAAAGTCACTAGTTTTTGGTACGTAAATATAATCACTGGTAAACTATGATTAATATAAACTTAAACTGATTGACTTATGGTGGTAATGGTATAAATTAATGATTAAAATGGTAATGGTTGAGCCCGCGTTCTCGGTGGTATGTCCCGGCACGAACTGACTGAATTTAGGCTAACCGCGAGCGAATACGCGTCAATTGCGAACTAAGCAATATCGCGTATTTGCGTGTTTGGTATTAATCCGAACATAAGTCATATTAATTGAAGATATCGCTTTTTTAAAATCAGGAACACGAACCTTACTTATCTAGCTACAAAATAATCACAGTCTCAATGTTGTACAATGAGGTACTTATCAAATATTAAAGAAAAAACAAAAAAAGAGAAACGCTCTCATTACCCTCTATTGCGGGAAATGAGAGCCTATTTAAATCCCATATGTTTAATGGGAGCCATTATACTAAATCAGCCTCATAATTGTTTCCAATCAATCTCAAACATTAATTAAGCAGAAAAAGTGTCAATATTACAATTAACATTAAGGTTCTAAGCTAATAACTAAAGGAGCCAAGTAGGCTCCTATTACCTCGTGACCACCATCTTAGATTGAAAACGAAAACAAAATAACCGATATATTCCCAACCACCCCATTAACCTCCCCATCAATGGGGCGTATGACTCCTATCACAATTGAAATACAGAAACATAAAATAAGATAGATCTGGCTATGAGATAAATGCGCGCTAATTGTATTTAACATATATTTTGATACTTTCTTGTGGTTTGGAAAGTTGTGAATTATTACAAGCAGAGAGCAAAAAACCGTTGACCGTCTCTCACGGCGGTACGCGTGGCACTGTCGAGTCAAGCGAGTGAGCCGAACCTAGCCGATATTATATGAACGCATCCGAGTGGCAACTGAGCGAATACGAGTGGTATTATGCCTAAATTCACACCGCTCCCATTACCCGACCGCTCTCACAACCCCTCGCTCCCCTACTCTCTTTACTTTATGACCTACCTACGTAACGGCAGATGTTTCACCATGTTATTTACGTACTTGGGTTAGCGTAAGTAGGTGCGATTACATTATGCGTAAATCTATGTCATTTGAACGAAGCTCGAAGAGAAATACAAAGAGAATACAATGAGAAATAGAGCGAGACAATCTGACAACCCTGTCAGGACCTGTCGGAATTATGGAGAGGAATGTTTAGATATTAGATTTTTATAGAAAGAGCATGATAAGGGGCACGTTGATGTGTGAGACGCGGTGCGCCGCCGTGCTGGCGCTAGCGCTGATGGTGTCGACGGTGTGGGGCAAGGAGGCGGCTCTGGAGCCCGACGAAGAGAGCGACTCGGCACCCTTCACCGTGAGTGTCGGCCGGCCCCGCGGCGGCGGCCTTCCGCGCACGTCCTGAGCACGTGCTCTGTTGCAGGTCGCGGTGGAGCACGGCGCCGGCAGCGACTGGCGCTGCTCCGCGGCACTGCTCTCGCTGCGCACGGCGCTGACGTCGGCGCGGTGCGCTCGCGGCCCGCCCGCCCCCGCGCCCGACGTGTGGGCGCACGCCACGCAGCCGGGCGTGGTGCCGGCGGCCACGCGTGTGCTGCGCATCGCACTCGATGCGGCGGCGGTGGCGGGCGAGGGCGCGGGGTGGGGAGCCGCGGAAACGGCGCACGATGTGGCGCTGCTGGAGCTGGCGGAGGCGCTGGGCGGCGCGCGGCCCATCCTGCTGGCGGCTGGACGCGCGGACTGCGTCCCACCGCGGCAGTGCTACGCGGTGCGCGCGCTCAGTGCCAGCCGGCTGCGCATCGTGGAGCTGGAGCTGCGCGCGCCGGCCGCGTGCTGGCCCGCCGACGCCGCGGCGCACCCGGCCGACGAGCGCGCCATGTGCCTCGCAGGGCCTGCGCTGTGCCGCTCGGAGCGAGGCGCGGGCGTCGTGTGCGGCGGCAAGCTGTGTGGCGTGTTGAGCGCGTCGCTGGAGGGCACGGCCGACGCGCCGACGGGCTGCGGCGCGCCGCATGCGGCCGGTAGCGCGCCCCGCTGGCGCCGCTTCCTACACTGCGCGCACACGCGCGGCGCCTGCGGCCGGTAGGTGTCGCTCCATGCGGTAGACACTCGCGCGCGCTGGTATTGCATTATTAACGTGCTCTCTCACCTACAGGGATGGCGAGTGCGCGCGGCTCTGCACGGAGCGCTGGCTGGAGGATGAGACGCGCGCGGAGCCCCCGCTGCACCCGCTGTTCGCGGCGCCCGAGGAGGAACCCGAGCCCACGCCGGCCGAGATCGCTGCTCCCACCCGTACCGGTACAGACACCGCCTATCAGGGGCGGCTCTACCCTATGTAGCGCCCGTGTGCAATCTAATATTTCAATTTTTTTTACCTGTTCTCTAAACTCCTCACCTTCAATGGCGATTAAATTGTTAGAATCATCTGTTGAAAATTGTGAGGTCTTTATCTTTACTCATGTAAATGCTAATTGTATAGTGAAAACATTAAAGTCTATTGACGCAGGAGTTTTCCCTGATCTCATGAAATATAGTAAACTGGTTCCTCTTTACAAATCTGGTAGCCACACTGATCCGGTCAACTACAGGCCAATTTCAATACTCCCTGCAATGAGTAAAGTTTTTGAAAAAATCATTCTCACTCAGTTGTCCTCTCACTTTAACCCTAATAGGCTACTTCATGAAAATCAATTTGGCTTCACCAAGGGTAGATCAACAACTGATGCTGGTACAGTTCTATTAAGGCATATATTGGATGCCTGGGAGAAAGCGAAAAACTATTGGTATATTTTGTGACCTTTCTAAGGCTTTTGATTGTGTAGATCATGATACACTAATAAGAAAATTCAAACACTATGGGATTGGCAACAAGGCACTGGACCTTATGCAATCCTATTTGATTGCATAAGATCCAGTGATTCAGATTATGAAGGTTAATCTGCTGTTTTTTTACAACCAAATGCATAAAATTCATGTTACCAAATGTAAGAGAACTCCCAACTAAGATAATGCTAAAGGATGAGATTGTTGACCTTGTAGACTCAACTGTTATCCTAGGATTACATATTGATCCTTCTCTTCAATGGAGACCGCAAATTGATGCTCTCGCAGGCAGACTTAGTTCAGCAGCCTATGCGGTTCAAACAATTAGATATATTACCGATGTAGATACGGCTAGGTTAGTTTATTTCAGTTACTTCCACAGTATAATGTCTTACGGTATCTTGCTTTGGGGACGGGCAGCCGACTTCCAGACTATCTTTGTTCTTCAAAAAAGGGCTGTACGCGCAATTTATAAATTAAAGCCACGCGATTCTTTGAGGGATTTATTTATTTATTTAATTTATTTATTTATTTAGATGGAAAACAAACAGCTTATGAATCTTAAATACTAGGAACAATGGTGGTAGGTATAACTTAAGCTTAAGAGTTTTCACTTATATGTATAACGTAAATATGCTTAAAAATAAAAATTACATAATCTGATAAAGTTGATACAAGACAAATAAAATATAATAATGAAATTTAAACTGAGTTTATAGTGCTGTGCCTGTTTGTTAACAAATACGGAGTAAAATGTTGGTCTAAAGAGTCATAAAGTACATCCCTTTTATAAAAAAATAAAATAATAAAAAATATAATAAGATACTACTTTAATATATGAATAAAATAATATGTAAATATAATATATAAATAACTGTTTATGTAACGTTTAAATAATTACATACTGCTAAGAATTGAAGAAAGCCATGGATACTGTGTGTTTAAATATATTTTGGTATTTAAGGACATAAATATTTTGACAGTAATATCGCAATACATCTATGAAAATCTAATGTATACGCACAAAAATAGAGATAGCTTGTTGAAAATATAGATTACGAAAGGTACCTAGGCAAATCATTTATGGGAAATTGGATACGCTTCTATAACAAGCTTCCATCTGAAGCAACTGAGCTTCCTATTCGTAAATTTAAACAGTACATAAAACGAAGTCTTATCAAGAAGGCCTTTTACTCCATAGATGATTATATCAATGATGTTAATGCTTGGCCAGATGTCGCCCAGCTCCGCACCGACAATAGTATTATGGGAGAACAATCTTTAGCTTAGTTTTATATAAATATATTTACAAATAATTGGCAAATAATATTGTATTACATCTTAAGCATTTACCAACTTACTACTAATAGTTTATTTTTAGCTTCTTCCACTAGTAGAGAAAAAATTAAAGCGAACAAAATCAATAACATTTTGTTTCTTATTTGCTAATAAATACTATTATTAAGCTGTTTATGTTTAAAGTTTAACTTGTCTAAGGGCTTACTTTGTAAGCCTAAAGAAATAAAGTTATTGACTTTTGAATGAACACGCTGGGCATGCGGGTGGGGATCGCAGTTCGTTGGTTGGGTTGTTCGGCAGGGGGCGCTGCAGCTGCTGCCCGCCCCCCGCCCCCCGGTTGGTGTACCTAAGTCGCCACAAGTACAAGTTGGACAGGTCGCAACCACCCACATCCACAATGATGTTCCCCAAGTACAAGTTGGACAGGTCGCAACCACCCACATCCACAATGATGTTCCCCAAGTACAAGTTGGACAGTCGCAACCATCCACATCCACAATGATGTTCCCCAATACAAGTTGGACAGTCGCAACCATCCACATCCACAATGATGTTCCCCAATACAAGTTGGATAGTCGCAACCATCCACATCCACAATGATGTTCCCCAAGCACAAGTTGGACAGTCGCAACCATCCACATCCACAATGATGTTCCCCAATACAAGTTGGATAGTCGCAACCATCCACATCCACAATGATGTTCCCCAAGTACAAGTTGGACAGTCGCAACCATCCACATCCACAATGATGTTCCCCAATACAAGTTGGATAGTCGCAACCATCCACATCCACAATGATGTTCCCCAAGCACAAGTTGGACAGTCGCAACCATCCACATCCACAATGATGTTCCCCAATACAAGTTGGATAGTCGCAACCATCCACATCCACAATGATGTTCCCCAAGTACAAGTTGGACAGTCGCAACCATCCACATCCACAATGATGTTCCCCAATACAAGTTGGATAGTCGCAACCATCCACATCCACAATGATGTTCCCTAAGCACAAGTTGGACAGGTCGCAACCATCCACATCCACAATGATGTTCCCCAAGTACAAGTTGGACAGTCGCAACCATCCACATCCACAATGATGTTCCCCAATACAAGTTGGATAGTCGCAACCATCCACATCCACAATGATGTTCCCCAAGCACAAGTTGGACAGTCGCAACCATCCACATCCACAATGATGTTCCCCAATACAAGTTGGATAGTCGCAACCATCCACATCCACAATGATGTTCCCCAAGTACAAGTTGGACAGTCGCAACCATCCACATCCACAATGATGTTCCCCAATACAAGTTGGATAGTCGCAACCATCCACATCCACAATGATGTTCCCTAAGCACAAGTTGGACAGGTCGCAACCATCCACATCCACAATGATGTTCCCCAAGTACAAGTTGGACAGTCGCAACCATCCACATCCACAATGATGTTCCCCAATACAAGTTGGATAGTCGCAACCATCCACATCCACAATGATGTTCCCCAAGCACAAGTTGGACAGTCGCAACCATCCACATCCACAATGATGTTCCCCAATACAAGTTGGATAGTCGCAACCATCCACATCCACAATGATGTTCCCCAAGTACAAGTTGGACAGTCGCAACCATCCACATCCACAATGATGTTCCCCAATACAAGTTGGATAGTCGCAACCATCCACATCCACAATGATGTTCCCTAAGCACAAGTTGGACAGGTCGCAACCATCCACATCCACAATGATGTTCCCCAAGTACAAGTTGGATAGTCGCAACCATCGAACATCGAACAATATCATTAAGCGGCTTATATTCTATCACTCGTTTATTAAAAATAAGACAATATGCTGATGTATTATCTATCAGGGATTTACAGTTAATGATGTAGAAACCTTCGTCATTTCAGAGATGCACACTACGCTTCAGCCCAACACGCCGGCGTCGGCGCAGCCGACGCGCTCGGACCACGCCGGCGCCGCCGCTGCGCCGACGACGGCCAGCGCCCCCGCCGTCGCCGCGACGCCGGTGCCCGCCGGACGTCACGCACTGGAGTTCGACCCTAATCGACAAGACTTCACAGTAGGTTTATTTACAATTTAATATATGTAGTGTAGACAGGTAAATGTATCTATGGGTAGGTACCTACACTTAGAATTTAAATGTACGATTGCTCTTTGTTAGCATTTAAATCACCTTCGCGTGCGACGTAGGTACACATACAGTGGTGGACATTATAGGTACAATGTGTATTTTCGAACCTTGATCAAACGAAATGTGCGGATATACGACTTAAATTTATCGATTTGATTCATCTGGTAGGTATTTTCTTCGTTTCTGTTTGAGTAAACGGTGTATTTTATTCAAAGTAGTCTCATTTGAAAGCTAGATAGTTTACCTAGCTAAGAAAATAAAAATACTATTTCGGTACATTAAGCCTAGTAAACATTTTTTTTTGTAGAAATTTGACAATCTATTTTTATTTATTTTTGATCTGTAACTTTAAAACTGGATTATTGAGGTGTAGGTACTGATTTGCATGTTGTATTAAACTTTTTAATTTATTCCACAAATCCTCCAAAAAGTATGGGTCTACCTCTTTTCGTTGTCATGTTATTCGCCATTTGAATTAGGTACTTTCTGCCTTGTACAAACATCAACAGGAATCTACATTCTGCACGCTTTGAAAATGGAAGTGATAAACATTCCTTTTAAAAAAAAATCACAGCACCCACATTTCAAATTGGTTATTGGTATCTCAGTTTATTCTTGTATCGATTCCTGAATACGCTAAATTATTTTTATCGTAATGACTTCTACGTTGGATGTGTTGTCAGCTCGCGAATTAGCGGATATCCATTATGTTTATGGATTTTGCAATGACAATGCTCGTGCTGCCGCGCGAGAATATCATGAGCGTTTCCCGACAAGACCTGCCATTGACTACAGAGTATTCATAGCCGTGCATCAAGAGTTCAGTGAGAATGACTACGACGCCCACCTCGTGAACGTGCTCCCATTCTATCAAGTGCTGCGTTTGGTCTATCAAGATCCTACCACTAGTACCCGAAGAATAGCGTTTCAGATGGATACATCCCATACCAAATGTGGAAAATTGGTGGAGTGTGTGGAAAATTTTGAAAAAGGAAGGTTTGTACCCCTTCCATTTTCGTAGAGTGCAGAATCTACACGAGCCAGATTTCAACGGCCGAGCTGTTTTTTGTTCGTGGCTATTGCAGCAAAGACGTCTTGTCCTCAATTTCTGTGATCTTATTCTTTGGACCGACGAAGCAAATTTTAACAGAACTGGAATCACACATTTCCGTAACCTGCACGTGTGGGCGCCAAAGAAAGAAAACCCGTTGGTGGTTTGGCCTGCTTCGTTTCAAGTCGAATTTTCAATCAACGTTTGGGCTGGTATGATTGGAGGTAATTTAATCGGACCGTTTGTTCTTCCATCAAGGTTGACAGGTCAAGCTTATTTATCATTCAAAATTCAATAACGTTTATTTCTTTAGGCTTACAAAATAAGCACTTAGACAAGTCAAATTTTATACATAAACAGCTTAATAATAGTAATTATTATCAAATAAGAAACAAAATGTTATTGATTTTGTTCGCTTCAATTTTTTGGACAAAAAATTGAATCATTTCTCCAAGAAGACTTTCCAGGCTTAATGGAAGATGTTGATTTACAAACAAGAAGCCGGATGTGGTTCCAGCATGATGGCGCTCCAGCTCACTTCAGCACAACCGTGCGTGATCATCTTAATGCAACTTACTCAGAGAGATGGATCGGACAAGGCGGACCAGTGGCGTGGCCGGCGCGAAGCCCAGATATGACGCCACTCGATGTTTACTTCTGGGGTCACATGAAGCAGCTGGTTTACAGTACTCTCATTGAAAGCAGAGAAGAGCTATTGCAAAAAGTAATTGCCGCGGCGAATCAAATAAGAAACGATCGCGATGTACTAAAAAGAACAACGCGCAGTTTGGCTTTACGTGCCACGATATGCATTGAGAAAAATGGTGGACATTTTGAACAATCAATAAATTAATTGATAGCAATAACTAAAAATTTTGTTTTACTTTATCTTATCTTAATCCACCGTTACTATCCCACCGTTGGGCAAAGGCCTCGTTCCGTTTCATCTTATCTTGCCTTATTTTATTACATAATTTGTTGTCTGTTGATCTTTGTACAAGGCAGAAAGTACCTAATTCAAATGGCGAATAACATGACAACGAAAAGAGGTAGACCCATACTTTTTGGAGGATTTGTGGAATAAATTATGAAGTTTAATACAACATGCAAAAAAGTACACCTCAATAATCCAGTTTTAAAGTTACAGAGCAAAAATAAAATAAAAATCGATATTTTTGTTAAATTTCTACAAAAAAAAATATTTTTACTAGGCTTATGTACCGAAATTGTATTTTTTTTTGCAATTTTCTTAGCTAGATAAACTATTTAGCTTTCAAATGAGACTACTTTGAATAAAATACACCGTTTACTCAAACAGAAACGAAGAAAAAACCAGATGAAGTAGTTTTCATTAAAAAATTTATTAAATTGGCTTTTTTTTAAATAGCCAACATATTAAAAAAAAATATTCGATATTTATCGATAAATTTATGTCGTGTATCCGCACATTTCGTTTGATCAAGGTTCGAAAATACACAATGCAATTAGAAACACTACCCACGCCACGGAACTTAACATTATACAAGGTATTTGACCTTAATACTGTTTATTTGGAAATGAAACCACAAATAGCATAAAATATGTTCAATAACTAATCATTTATTTAAAAAAACAACAAAATATCAACTAAACAAGTACAGATTCAATATTAGGTACATTTCATACAAACAATTCTAAATAGTAATTAAACTTATAAAAAAAGATAAATCATATTTTATAGGTTTAATTATTTAGAATTATATAATTTAGGTAATAGATACTGTATACAAAATATAAATTATAAGTTTTAGTAGCCTACACTAAAACCTATAATTAATATTTTGTTGCGTATCTTTTATTATCAATCACAGCTCTACAACGACGTGGCATTGATTCAAGCTATTTCATACATTTTTCTAGTGGGATTGAATTCCATGCTTCTACAAAACTTCGTAGAGTTCGTTGTGACTGGAGTTACGTTTGTTTGAGACTTTCTTTTTTACGACATGCCACAGATATTCAATGGGATTTAAATCAGGGCTATTTGCAGGCCAGTCTAAGACGGAAATACGCTGTTCCCTAAGAAAATATTTTACACTGTTGGCAGCGTGTTTAGGGTCATTGTCATGCTGAAAGATCCAGGTTACAGGCAAATTGTCGTCAGAGTAGGGAATCATTGTCTCTTCTAAGATATTTTTGTACTGCATGCAGTTGATCCATTGTACCTTCAAAGATTGAAGGTACGAACGGCTCCAACTCCACATCCAGAAAAACATCCCCATACCTTGATATTGCCGCCTCCGTGCTTGACTAAGCTTGTAGTGTATTGATAATTAAAAGCATGGTTCATTGGACGTCTAACGTAGCGCTTTCCCTCTGAATTTACCTTATTTATTTTAGCTTCATCTGAGAATAAAACTTTTTTCCAATCTCGGACCGTCCAATTGACATACTTTTTAGCGAATAATAATCGCTTCTCTCGATGTTTCTTGGTAAGAAACGGCACCTTTCGAGAAACCCTCCCAAACAATTTTTGATTCCACTAATCTACGACGTAGGTACTAGTCTTGACGAGACATTACTAGGGTCGTCAGGCGAAAAAAACCTGCATTTTTAATCTGGTTGGAGCCTTTAAACGGATCTTTCTTAGCAATACGTACGATTAGCTTATCATTTCTGGGCGAAGTTTTCCTCGGTCGAGCCTTTCTAGGAATATTTTCAATAGTTCCGTATCTTTTGTAATGGTCAATAGCATTGAAAACTTTCTTTACCGAACATTTTAAATGATTAGCTATTCTCCTGTACGTCCATTCTTGGTCGATGTGCAAATTAACAATTATTTGCCTAGTTGACGCGTCACAACTTTTATTTTTGCCCATTTTGAACAAAAATTGTAAACGGATTTTCAATTTGATGGTCAATTGCCGCCAAAACGATAGAAAATAGCTAAGAAAGAAGTTTTATTTTTTCAATTCCAAAAATGGAATGTGCCGTGGATGCTTTTCTAAAGTGTTTCTAATTAGGCGTCCAAGAGGCCAGTAACAGAAAATAAGCTATGTATGCTTTAAACTCTTTTTATGATGAAGTTTAGATAGTTTTGTTTTTTTAATGTGTTCTGTGAGTATTCTAAATTGCGTGGCTATATTGTTGCATCATTATTAAAAATTGAATTTATACATTTTTCAAGAATGGATGACATGGACTTCAAACTTTCATAATTCATATGAACTGTTTCTAATTATATGACCACTACTGTACCTATATGTACATACTAAAGTCCTCGCACGACAGCTAGTCGCTCGCAGTACTTACAGTGAGGCTCACGGTGAGACTCCAAGTGAGGCCCTCGGTGAGACTCCCAGTGAGGCCTGCAGGGAGGTCCGCAATGAGGTTCGCAGTGAGGCTCGCAGTGAGGCTCGCAGTGAGGTTCTCAGTGAGGTTCGCAGTGAGGCTCGCAGTGAGGCTCGCAGTGAGGTTCTCAGTGAGGTTCGCAGTGAGGCTCGCAGTGAGGTTCTCAGTGAGGTTCGCAGTGAGGCTCGCAGGGAGGCTCACAGTGAGGTTCGCAGTGTGGCTCGCGAGCGAAGTGCGAGAGGGGAGAAAATGTATTAATACCGAAGACGTACCTATGTATGTAGATAAATGACATTATAGTAAAACTCAAACAGTGTCACCTGAATACCTGCGATTTTCAAAAACTAGATCGAAACCACTAAGATAGTTAAAATGTATGTTCTGCTAAGGTTTGTTTAGATTATTAGGTTAGGTAGGTGTGAGCTGTTTGTTGTCCATGTTATTGCACCGCACAAAAACATTGAAGCATAGATTACTCCTATAAACTAGTACTACCTACCTAGGTAGATTAGTCACATTATGTTTGCAGTCTCTTGTGTTGCCTGTATTATAAACTCGCTACTGTGCTAGTTCCACTAACCCTGTATAGATGATGCATGTACTAGTAGTAGGTAGATTAGTCACATTATGTTCGCAGTCTCTTGTGTTGCCTGTATTATAAACTCGCTACTGTGTTAGTTCCACTAACCCTGTATAGATGATGCATGTACTAGTAGTACCTAGGTAGATTAGTCACATTATGTTCGCAGTCTCTTGTGTTGCCTGTATTATAAACTCGCTGCTGTGTTAGTTCCACTAACCCTGTATAGATGATGCATGTACTAGTAGTAGGTAGATTAGTCACATTATGTTCGCAGTCTCTTGTGTTGCCTGTATTATAAACTCGCTACTGTGTTAGTTCCACTAACCCTGTATAGATGATGCATGTACTAGTAGTACCTAGGTAGATTAGTCACATTATGTTCGCAGTCTCTTGTGTTGCCTGTATTATAAACTCGCTGCTGTGTTAGTTCCACTAACCCTGTATAGATGATGCATGTACTAGTAGTAGGTAGATTAGTCACATTATGTTCGCAGTCTCTTGTGTTGCCTGTATTATAAACTCGCTGCTGTGTTAGTTCCACTAACCCTGTATAGATGATGCATGTACTAGTAGTACCTAGGTAGATTAGTCACATTATGTTCGCAGTCTCTTGTGTTGCCTGTATTATAAACTCGCTGCTGTGTTAGTTCCACTAACCCTGTATAGATGATGCATGTACTAGTAGTAGGTAGATTAGTCACATTATGTTCGCAGTCTCTTGTGTTGCCTGTATTATAAACTCGCTGCTGTGTTAGTTCCACTAACCCTGTATAGATGATGCATGTACTAGTAGTACCTAGGTAGATTAGTCACATTACGTTCGCAGTCTCTTGTGTTGCCTGTATTATAAACTCGCTGCTGTGTTAGTTCCACTAACCCTGTATAGATGATGCATGTACTAGTAGTACCTAGGTAGATTAGTCACATTATGTTCGCAGTCTCTTGTGTTGCCTGTATTATAAACTCGCTGCTGTGTTAGTTCCACTAACCCTGTATAGATGATGCATGTACTAGTAGTAGGTAGATTAGTCACATTATGTTCGCAGTCTCTTGTGTTGCCTGTATTATAAACTCGCTGCTGTGTTAGTTCCACTAACCCTGTATAGATGATGCATGTACTAGTAGTACCTAGGTAGATTAGTCACATTATGTTCGCAGTCTCTTGTGTTGCCTGTATTATAAACTCGCTGCTGTGTTAGTTCCACTAACCCTGTATAGATGATGCATGTACTAGTAGTAGGTAGATTAGTCACATTATGTTCGCAGTCTCTTGTGTTGCCTGTATTATAAACTCGCTGCTGTGTTAGTTCCACTAACCCTGTATAGATGATGCATGTACTAGTAGTAGGTAGATTAGTCACATTATGTTCGCAGTCTCTTGTGTTGCCTGTATTATAAACTCGCTGCTGTGTTAGTTCCACTAACCCTGTATAGATGATGCATGTACTAGTAGTACCTAGGTAGATTAGTCACATTATGTTCGCAGTCTCTTGTGTTGCCTGTATTATAAACTCGCTGCTGTGTTAGTTCCACTAACCCTGTATAGATGATGCATGTACTAGTAGTAGGTAGATTAGTCACCTTATGTTCGCAGTCTCTTGTGTTGCCTGTATTATAAACTCGCTGCTGTGTTAGTTCCACTAACCCTGTATAGATGATGCATGTACTAGTAGTAGGTAGATTAGTCACATTATGTTCGCAGTCTCTTGTGTTGCCTGTATTATAAACTCGCTACTGTGTTAGTTCCACTAACCCTGTATAGATGATGCATGTACTAGTAGTACCTAGGTAGATTAGTCACATTATGTTCGCAGTCTCTTGTGTTGCCTGTATTATAAACTCGCTGCTGTGTTAGTTCCACTAACCCTGTATAGATGATGCATGTACTAGTAGTAGGTAGATTAGTCACATTATGTTCGCAGTCTCTTGTGTTGCCTGTATTATAAACTCGCTGCTGTGTTAGTTCCACTAACCCTGTATAGATGATGCATGTACTAGTAGTACCTAGGTAGATTAGTCACATTATGTTCGCAGTCTCTTGTGTTGCCTGTATTATAAACTCGCTGCTGTGTTAGTTCCACTAACCCTGTATAGATGATGCATGTACTAGTAGTAGGTAGATTAGTCACATTATGTTCGCAGTCTCTTGTGTTGCCTGTATTATAAACTCGCTGCTGTGTTAGTTCCACTAACCCTGTATAGATGATGCATGTACTAGTAGTACCTAGGTAGATTAGTCACATTACGTTCGCAGTCTCTTGTGTTGCCTGTATTATAAACTCGCTGCTGTGTTAGTTCCACTAACCCTGTATAGATGATGCATGTACTAGTAGTAGGTAGATTAGTCACCTTATGTTCGCAGTCTCTTGTGTTGCCTGTATTATAAACTCGCTGCTGTGTTAGTTCCACTAACCCTGTATAGATGATGCATGTACTAGTAGTAGGTAGATTAGTCACCTTATGTTCGCAGTCTCTTGTTAACTATCCTTGAAAGCTTTCTGGTTCATTTTGGAAGTGTGTTATTTATAAGCTTCTGGTTTTCCTTCACCCATACTATCTATACGAATATTATAAATGCGAAAGTGTGTTTGTTTGTTTATTTGTTTCTTCGAAACCTTAAACGACGCGTGCGAAGCCGCGAGCTGCAGCTAGTAATATTGTACATACGAAACTAACTCTGTCTGTTTCCTTTTCACGCCTAAGCGGCTGAAAGGATCTTTATGAAATTTGGCCGGGTGATAGACGGTATCCCAGGGAAGGACAGGCTACTTTTGGCCAGGTGATAGACGGTATCCCAGGGAAGGACAGGCTACTTTTGGCCGGGTGATAGACGGTATCCCAGGGAAGGACAGGCTACTTTTGGCCAGGTGATAGACGGTATCCCAGGGAAGGACAGGCTACTTTTGGCCGGGTGATAGACGGTATCCCAGGGAAGGACAGGCTACTTTTGGCCGGGTGATAGACGGTATCCCAGGGAAGGACAGGCTTCTTTTGGCCGGGTGATAGACGGTATCCCAGGGAAGGACAGGCTACTTTTTATCCCGGAAAAGTGCGAGCAAAGCTGCGGGCAGAAATTATTTATTTATTTATTTTATTTTCAAAATTTTGGAAAAACTTACAGCTAGGTTTACAAAAATACAAATGAAAATATAGAACAGGCCGATAGAACCAGCACAAACATGTGCTGGTTCTATCGGCATGTTCGGCATGACGGCTAAATACAAGCATGTTCGGCATGTTCGGCATGACGGCTAATTACAAGCTTCCCAGATTCACTTGAAAACTGTATGATAAAAAGAAGTTGACGACTAACTAACATAATATAACTAACTAAATAACATTAACTTAGTTAATACTAAAACAACACAGCGCGAATCAAGTTAAACATTTAAATCTTAATCTAGTTTGGCTTACACTTGAAAAAATAGATGACTAAGTAAGCGTCTAAGCTTACTTGAAATTACGAATATCTTCACTGCCTAGCCCAGACCTACAAGAAGCAAACCCATAGATACTGTCTCTATAGATGCTCTCATAGAACAAGCAAGGCAGCATTTGTGGGCCGATGGAGCCGCGAGCACATCTGTGAACTTCAACAACGAACTAAGTGGTAGAACAGACAGCCTAACATCAAGCCAAACCAGCTGGTTCTCATCAGAGATGGAAGCAGCCCGCCCATCAAGTGGCCATTGGGTTCAATCATCACAGTATTCAATGATCCTGATGGGGCATGCCGTGTAGCAGATATTAAAACCAGTCACAAGGGAGTCATCAGGCGAGCAATCGACAGAATTTGGCCGCGAATGGATCTTCCCAACATTTCACTTTTCAAGGAGGCGGAGATTGTGTAGGCAAACAACATAATTATACGAACACAAATTAAAGCAACTCATTCATGAATCATCTAAGGAAGCAATCAAAAATATCCGATAAAAACAATTAATTGAATGACCGATCAATTGCCATTCACTACAGCCTTCATTCAACCATTCAACCATTCAACCATTCAAGACAATTAAAAATAATTGTATATTCTTCATTTGACGCTTTATTTGTAATATTGAGGTGGCATTTTAAAAAGGGCGTGTTAGTTTATTATAAGCCTTCTCATTTTCCCCTGACTTAGATATACATTTGATTGGAAAATACATATTAACGAAATATCTACCAAGTGGTCCAGATTCACATTATGCCCTTTACGAATTAAAAAAATCTACAAATGCTAAAACAGCCACTTGCGCCTTTTACGCATATGCCCATGCCTGGCTCCAATAAGGGATAATCTTATGGGGAAATAGTACAGACACTCAGAAACTTTTTGTGCTCCAAAAGAGATGTATACGAATAATATACAATCTAGACACAATGAAACCATACTTAGTTACTCTTACGTTACTCGTACTCGTACTCGTACTCGTTCGTTACTCTAGTTGTAAACCATACTTTATTAAAGAAAATATTCTAACTCTTGTTTGTATACCTATATATATTAGAAATAGCAATATTTGTTAAAAAAAACACTGATTTCTTTATAGAATAATCTCGCCCTCAAAATCTCCGCCCTCACAAAAAATTTGTTGTCCCTTTCTCAAAACTTCAACTCTTTCATTCTGGAACACACGCCATGTCAATTAAAATCTATAACAATATTCCACACAATATACAAAACGAACCAAATGATCTGATAAAATTCAAAAAGCTTCTGAAAACGTACCTAATTGGAAATAGCTTCTACACGTTGCAGGAGTTCTTTGACATGAAACATATTATCTAAGATTATAATTATAAATAATGTAGGTACCTCGTGTAGATATTTATTTAATTAAGGACTATTATGTCTAGGTAGGTATAAGATGTTAAACTTTAGTAAGTTTTACCTACCCATTGTTGTGCCCCAACCGGGCTCATGTTGAACATTACCTACCCATTGTTGTGCCCCAACCGGGCTCATGTTGAACATTACCTACCCATTGTTGTGCCCCAACCGGGCTCATGTTGAAACTGTACACATTTATTTTAAGACCTACTATGTACAACATGAACACGAACACAATAAACAATCTTGAATCTATAAAATCAGAGGTTGGTTTACGTTGGTCCATAAAATATCTGCGGCTTGACTTATAATTCCAATAAAAAAGCTTATGATAGGTATCACAAACTGCCTAAGGATTTTGAAAATTCCATTGTTTAACGTAATAATAAAATGAAATAAGTTGCAGCACTGATATGGGTCGGGGTGCCGCCTTAACAAGAGAAAATAAGTAAGAGCGAGTGGAGCGAGCCCTGAAACGTATAGTGAGTTCGTGGCGGCTGTGAAAATAAGTAAGAGCGAGTGGAGCGAGCCCTGAAACGTATAGTGAGTTCGTAGCGGCTGTGAAAATAAGTAAGAGCGAGTGGAGCGAGCCCTGAAACGTATAGTGAGTTCGTGGCGGCTGTGAAAATAAGTAAGAGCGAGTGGAGCGAGCCCTGAAACGTATAGTGAGTTCGTAGCGGCTGTGAAAATAAGTAAGAGCGAGTGGAGCGAGCCCTGAAACGTATAGTGAGTTCGTGGCGGCTGTGAAAATAAGTAAGAGCGAGTGGAGCGAGCCCTGAAACGTATAGTGAGTTCGTGGCGGCTGTGAAAATTGTTGGGAAACGAATAAAAATAAGTATCAGCCAGTGGAGTTAGTCGCAACCTGTTTTGAAATTGGTGAGGCATGCGGAGCAAGACAAGGAAGGTACCAACATAATGAGCTAAGAAATTGGTGAGGCACGCGGAGCAAGACAAGGAAGGTACCAACATAATGAGCTAAGAAATTGGTGAGGCATGCGGAGCAAGACAAGGAAGGTACCAACATAATGAGCTAAGAAATTGGTGAGGCATGCGGAGCAAGACAAGGAAGGTACCAACATAATGAGCTAAGAAAATATATTTTTTGGCGATTAACAACATAAAACACAAAGTCGGATAAAGTATTCAAGTATTTATTTTGCAATCCTTATAGAAGGAAAAACAAAATCAAAGGCGAGCGAAGTGACAGCGAGCTGCATTTTTTAAAGTAATTATATTGATGTATAGTTTTTGTATGTGTGAGTTTTCGGTATCACCTCTTCGGGTTCGGGTTTGGAGTGCTAAGATACACACCACCCCACCCCTCGGAGCTTGGTACCCGGGGCGAACCGCCACGCGCCACCCACCACTCGCCAGAACCGTAACAGGTGCCGTAAAGAGGGGGAGGGGGGGGCTATTCGAAGATATTCGTCGGATAGATTAATAGATAGATGTATGTTTGTAACCTGTCTACGCCATAACTACAAACAGATTGTTCAGACCTGCAATAACATATTGGTTATTGCAGGTCTAGACTAGACCTGCAATAACATATTGGTTATTGCAGGTCTAGACTAGACTTGGGTACTTTTTATCCCTTAAATCAGTCCACATGGGGTAGAATGAACCTTTGATCTTTAAGTTTGCTTTGAGTATAGGTAAAGAGGTCGTAATAACGACGGGCCGTTGTAGATGCGGTCCTCACCGGTACCCACACGCGTTGTCTTGAAGGCGGGCGAGTACGGGGGCGCGGCGGACTACATGGGGGCCGCGGAGGAGGCGCCCGCGCCGGGCCCTGCGCAGGCGCCGGCGGCCGCGTCCGCGCTTGCCATACCTGCCCCTCCCAACGACACGACGACGCCGGCGCCCGGAGCCTCCGCGCCCGCTCCCACCATGCTGGTGCGCGAGCAGCTCGCCGCCTCATTGGAAGCACAAATTTCATCAAATATGAAAAAGGCTACTTCCGCAGCCTCGTCGCTATCTCCGTCACCGACTTTTTCCATCCCGCTATCAGCTCTTACATTTTTTATTTTGTAATGAATATCTCATTAAAAAAATACAATATAGGTAATGTTTATTTTTTCTTTAAGCAGTTTTTTTTTTTTAATTTTATTTTTTCTTTAAGGGTTCAAAATATTCAAAAATTCAAAAAATTCAATAACTTTATTTCTTTAGACTTACAAAATAAGCACTTAGACAAGTCAAATTTTATACATAAACAGCTTAATAAATAGTAATTATTATCAAATAAGAAACAAAATGTTATTGATTTTGTTCGCTTCAATTTTTTGTCCACTAGTGGAAGAAGCGAAAAATAAACCACTAGTAAGTGTATAATGCTTAAAATTTAATACAATGTTATTCGCGTATCTAAGTCTAAATATAATGTGATTTAGATACAGGTCAATATTTATATAAAACTAAGCTTAAGATTGTTCTCCTATATTGTCGGTGCGGAACTGAGCGACATCTGGCCAAGCATTAACATCATTGATATAATCATCTATGGAGTAAAAGGCTTTCTTGATAAGATTTCGTTTTATGTACTGTTTAAATCTACGAATAGGGAGCTCAGTTGCTTCAGATGGAAGCTTATTAGAGAAGCGTACGCAATTTCCCATAAATGATTTGCCTACCTTTCGTAATCTACACTTGCGAGCTATAAACTGGAATCACTTCATCGCTGGTTTTTGCAGACCTTCGATCAAAAATTTCCGGCTTTGCCGGCCCCCCTTAGATTCACAATGCGCACCCCACAACCTTCAGTAGCAAAAGAGAAACATTTTGACATGTTAGGGAAGCTTTTCAACTAGTGTCATTTTAGCGTTCAGACAAAAAGCATGGGTAAGTGCTCGTACAAAAAATGCAAGAATCACTCGTCCAAAGTGCTGAAAAAGGATGGAATTTCTTATTTTCAGTAAGTTTATATTATACCGTACCGTATATTGAGATGTGAGTCATATACTTGTGAAATCAGCATAAAATATTGTTGTTTGGTTTGCCTATGTTAAAATAATAATTAATGTTCTAAATTGATAAATGGAGAGGCTATTTCTTCTAAATTTTTTTTTAAATTTATTGTATGTATTATTATGTTATGATGTTATTATCTTAATAAATAAATAAATAAAAATAAAATAAATAAATAAATATATTTTTCATAAAAATAAGTTTAATATTACTAGTTGATGATTTTTAAAATAACTAGTTGGCCCGCCCTAAAATTTCATTTGCGTAGACTCTCTAATAAAAGAAAGACTAGGTTCTTACCTACCTACCAGAAGTATGAATTTATAAAACGTTTATTTTTTGTCCCGTAAAAAAAACTCGTGCAAAGCCGCAGACAGGAACCAGATCTTTTTAATCTAGAGTCTGAAATTGTATTGTAAGTTTAAATTGTTGTATGTCTGAAATGACCCTTTTGTACAAATACCTACTGTTGAGACACCAATTTATAGTTTCATCAATAAATGATTCGTTATCTTTACCTGAATTCTATTAATTAATCCTTATAGAAAATAAACTGAGTAGGTAGGTATATAATTCTCAGGTAGGTACCTACCAACTTACAAAATAAAATAAAATGAATTCGACTCCACCAATCTCTTGTTCCGTATGGAAAAAACTTGTCAGGCTCTGCGCAAACTGTCTGCGTCAAAACAAAACGAAGACGATTTTGAGTGACATTTTTGTAAGGCTCTAGGTATCTACGGGGGAGGCCGCGAACTCCTTATTTTTGATCGAAGTTTCCATGCAATAAACTGTAGGTTGTGGTATATTATTTTTAAAGATAATTTTATTAGCTTTCAAACTCTTTCGATATCATAGCGAAAAAAATGTTCATCATATGTCATGGAACGTGAAACCAAAAGACATACATTTTTGGAACGAAACATAGGCTGCGTTCCGTTTATAGATAAAATCGATTTGAGCGCTCACAACAGCGGTCCGTTTATCCGTTAGCACGTCTACCATCGATAGCGAAACGTCATAGATGACGTCATAACCGGCGCCATTTTGCGCTCACAACGCCCATGCTACCGAGCATGGTCGCTGTGAACGATCTGTCAAATTGACAGGTGTAACACTTAAATTGACAGGTGTAACACTTGTCATTCGATCGAGATAATCTTTACTAAGCAGAAAGATTTTAAATCAGAGTTTAACGTATCTAAAAGTGTTTGAAGAAGTTGCTGATCTATTTATTTTCCAATTATTCGACTACAAAACGAAAATTTTCAAAGTAACCATAAAACAATTGAGGTTATGTTTACGTGAGCGATGTAAGCGCGTCTACAGCCGGTCCGTTTATCATAGCCCGCTATCAGTCGTTATCGCGCTAAAAGAATTCGGAACGACTTTGAGCGCTTTTAGCGCTGATAGTCTTGTGAACGATAAACGGACCGCAGCCAATAACGTAGTGGTTTTAATCTCTTTGCGAAACATCAATTTTTTCAAACTCCTGAATCCCTAGAAAAACTGGGAATTTATGCAATTTTGTCATCAGTCCAATATATCACGTCACTCAAAATACTGGAATTACAAGAAAATGGAAACCACACCAGTAGAAGCCGCTCAAATCGTCACCCTAATCCAGCAAGGGTTCTCTCAGCGTAGGTACTATCGCTCGACAGCTTCATCTGAGCCAGTCCTGTGTCTCCAAAGTATACAAGAGGTTTAGAGAGACTGGAAGGTAGGCAGGACCTACCTAGCTGTTGATACCTTAGGTAGGCAAAACTTTAGTTAGGTTAGGTGTGTAGGTAGCCTTTGTTCGGTGTAGGACAGATTCTGGATTAGACAGATTCGTATTGCGGCAGTTTCGTTACTCGACAGATCGTGAATTGGGCAGATTCTTGGATTCGACAGATTAGCTACACGGCAGAAAATGAACACTTGTGCACAGAATACTGATCTGATACTGATCAATGCAAAAACTGAATTAATCGTGAACTAATCAAACTAAACTACCACACATTAGATTAAGTACTTACCTATTTATACCTTATGAAAACTCCTTGAATATTTAATCATCTAATAGGCCACTTATGACGTTGTCATTTAGCATGACAAACGCTTCAAATAAAATGCACTGTTCATATTTTCCTATTACAGTAAGTATATTATAAGTAGGTAATGGACATAATAATGGATATCGCCGGTCCCAGCAGTGGTGAGGTGAATTTAAAATTTATTTTAAGTGAAAGAGGAAAACCCGTAGGTACTTTTACATGCCGGGCATAGATACAATTTTGTAACAAAAAATAAATGTGGTACCACAAACTGGCGATGCTCTAATAAGGCAAAATGCAGCACTTCAATCACATTGGGTAAACAAAACCGAATTGTTAAAGAATCCAGCCATGTATGTATGCCCGATTACACCAGAAACGCGGTTGATAGTTTGATGGATAAATGTAAAACCTTAGTTTGCGAAAAACTCGAACCAATTCCGAAAATATTTGAGGATTTTATGGACACTGTTGATTGTGACTTAGACGATGCATACAAACCAACATTTACACAGAAAAAAGATTTATTATATAAAGCCAGAAATGATTACTTAAAAATGAACACAAAAGCCTGCAAAGATCTGAAATCCCTAAAAATACCGCATAGTCTTGTGGGTGATTTCTTTTTAATTGATGATGGCATCGAGAATAAAATTTTGTTTTTTGGGACGCCATTGGCGAAAGAGTAGGTACTTAAAAAAACACAAGTTTTTTTACGGTGACGGTACCTTCAAAATATGTCCCCCTCCTTGTTACCAAGTAGATATACAGTTTACATATCAATATTTCCCGTGATGATAATATTGTGAACTTTGTTCCTGTGCTTTTTATTCTTCTGGCTAACAAAACACAGGCGATCTATGAGAGACTGTTCACTATTTTGAGGGACCAATTTTCCGTGACCATAGACCAATTTAAATGTGATTTTGAATTGGCAACCATTCAAGCAGTAAAAATAGTTTATCCTGCTGTAAAAGTGACTGGCTGTTACTTTCATTACTGGAAAGCTGTACTTAAAAAGAGCAAACAAATTGGTTTTGATAAGATAGAACACGGAATGTTTATCACGCGCCTTTATATGCAACTGCCACTACTGCCTCCGATTTTGATACCCGAAGCCATATTAAGCATTCAAGAAGAGGCACATGATTCTGATGAATATAATGCATTTAGCAATTACTTTTCAACACAGTGGATGGGAATTAATACCGAGAATGTCTTTACTTGCTATAAAGAAAATTTTAGAACAAATAACCCTGTCGATGGGTGGCAGGCATGGGCGGCTAAAAAGAAGAT
This sequence comes from Eupithecia exiguata, assembly GCA_947086465.1. Taxonomy (NCBI): domain Eukaryota; kingdom Metazoa; phylum Arthropoda; class Insecta; order Lepidoptera; family Geometridae; genus Eupithecia; species Eupithecia exiguata. Next base: position 13,513,886 of record OX352236.1, read on the forward strand.
TTCCCATAAAACCCCATTGTATCATTTTATTCAATTATTAATGAAAGAATCACGCTTTCAAGATATGAAGCTAAAAAAGGAACAAGTTCATTGCAAAGGGAAGCTGCGTGATTCAAAGTTATTGGAAAAAAATAGACAAATAGAAAAAATTGTTACAGCGGCCTTGAACAACGAGATAAGCGTAATTGATTGCTTAAAATGGTTATGCAAAGTAAATTTTATTTTCAAAACTAAATAAAATATTTTGGTTCCACTCCACTTGCTATTTTATTTACACCTGTACTTCTGTCGAGTAGCTAATCTGTCGAATCCAAGAATCTGCCCAATTCACGATCTGTCGAGTAACGAAACTGCCGAATTACGAATCTGTCTAATCCAGAATCTGTCCTACACCGAACAAAGGGTAGGTAGGTAGTGTTGAAAATACTCTTGAATTGTAATAATGCGAGTCACGTGCGCCGCCGCGTGACTGCAAAATCACCTGACGCGGACGGCCAATCAGGTACGATTGCGCCCGCGCGCGGGGGGGTGCGGTCCCCTCCCTCCGGCTCTGGCCTTGAGCGCGCGGCCGCCGCACGTAGGGACAGGAGAGGCAGTTGCGAGTAACGGCTCGGCGGAGCGTCTCGTGTCATGTGACCGACCGAAGCCGCGCGAGAATATTAAAATTAAACGAGTTTTTTGGTACCTAACTGTGATTGTGAATAAACGGTAGTTAAACCTTAAATAATCGTGTTTCTATCCGACGACGACGACGAACCCTGTGCCTAAGTTTATAATAATGGTCCTACGAGCCCAATCATGACGTCGCGAAAGATAGAAACACGCAGCATAACCGCCGCCGCCGCTGAACGCCTACAAGAGGAACCTCCGCTATGCACGACCCCCACGAATGCCATCAAACCGGCTGTATCGGATAGAGATACCATCAGCCAGGAAACAAGGAGTATGAGTTCGCGTACGAGCCACACTAGTAAAGAAACATTGAGAAGACGAGCGATATACGAAGCAGAAATTCAGATAGCTGAAATAAAAAAGGAAGTGATTGCAAAGAAATTAGCCCTGGACATCGCTGAGATTGAAGACCAGGGAAACGATGATGAGAACAGAAGCCGTGTCTCGCGAGTGGACACGCAACACAGTGTTGAGGAGTGGCTTTCGGATATAGTAGAAACTTTGCCACCACCACCTCGAAACACCGCCGAGACCAGGCCTAGTGGACACTTTAACCCTACCGGTATCAGAGAGAGAGGCCCTCACGTGCCCTACCAACTACAGGGGCCCAGTCAACCTGCAGCTCCTCCCGCCGCGGAAGCGATGTCATCCTCGGTTGCTATGCCGGCAATCCAGGGGTACCCCCCCGCCACGGAAGCGTTGTCGTCATCTGTTGCTATGCCGGCAGGCCGGGGGTATAACTCCGCTCCTGTTGCTTATCCGATGAAAATTATAAGTTATGAATTACCATCATTTGGAGGGGGCCCCGCCGACTGGCTGATGTTCAAAAGGTCGTATGAGATGTCCTCAGCCACGTACAATTTTAGTGAGTTCGAGAACGTAACCCGCTTACAAAAAGCACTAACCGGAGAAGCGAAGAGCGCAGTCGAGGACCTACTGAGAACTAGCTGCGACCCTGGAGAAATTATGAACGCCTTAGAGCAGGAGTTTGGTCATCCTAACCTTCTCTTACAATGTGCAATACAAAGAATAAACAGTCTAAGGAGAGTGTCCGAAAACGGGAGTGAGTTACGAAAGTTTACCTCAGTTGTGAGAAATTGTGTCTCGATTTTGAGAAACATTAAAGCAGATGGGTACATAAATAACCCTCAGCTGGTGAGTGACGTGATTAGTAAGCTAACACCCATGCAACAAGCTCAATATGGTGAATATGCGATGAAGAAAGATTTATCCCATGAATATCGTGTGGACCTCCGAGTATCACCAAACCTAGACCTTGTGGTAGAATTCCTCACATACCTATCGAAAGCATCGTCTTACTACATGCCAATTCAACCTACTGCATCACTGGAAACTCCGACAAATGTTCCCCGAGTTAACCCTTCGAGCGGCGATGGTCGTCGAGTTAACCCTTCGGTGGCCGCGAGACGACCATGGCCACCGACGACCATGCAACATCGAGATCGAGTTTTCGCAAATGTCGACGTGTCGTCTACGGACAATGAAGTGAAATGTGTTTTATGTGCGGAAAGTCACGATTTACACGTATGTGAAAAATACCTAGGTATGCGTGTTGAAGATAGGTGGGAACTAGTGCGAATAAATAAGTTGTGTTTCAAGTGTTTGTCACAAAATCACAATCGCTTCCAGTGCCGCGCTAAACGATGTGACAAGTGCCGTTTGACACATCATACGTCACTTCATTATAAGTCAAACACTGCCGCAACGGTAGCGGCAGTGACTGCAGTTACGGAGGCTGGTGCAGAGGCGACGCCAGAGTTTGAGGAGCGATCCACAGCAATGGTAATGGACACTGAGTCGGTGACGAACATTGGTGAGCGAATAACAAAAACATTACTTAAAGTTTTACCTATTGTGATTTATGACGATGACAATAATGTGATAAATACATACGCCTTGTTAGATGACGGCGCAACTGTTTCACTCATAGATGAATCTTTAACCGCGAATTTAACTGGTTTGACGTCCGCCCTTAGAATTGTAAGCGCACGAGGGTTAAGTGTTACGGATGACCGATCGCGTAGGGTAACCACACAGGTTCGCGGCCCTAATGGGAAAATTCATCAAGTAAAGTTAAGAACGATTAAGAACCTCGACCTTCCAACCCAAAGCATACCCGCCAGTGTTATGAACCATAAATACTTGCGTCACTTAGACATCGAACCTTATAGTGACGCAAAACCTATGGTACTGTTAGGGCAAGATAATTGGCAATTAATAGTGAATGATACTATGAGGAGGGGTAGGTCCGGACAACCAGTAGCTTCTCATACAAAAATGGGTTGGGTGCTGCATGGTCCTATAGGGTCTGAGACTATCGGCAGTGAAAGGGTTAACTTTATGATAGAAAGAGATGAACTACATGAACTTGTTAGGAATCAATTTGAATTAGAGTCCATAGGTATAACGGAAACATCTAGAAAGAACTCGGAAACTGAACGGGCCCAAAAGATTTTAGAGACTACTAGTCGTCAGGTTGGGAACAGATGGGAAGTTGGGCTGCTTTGGAAGGCGGATAGAGTGGAATTGCCGAATAACTACAACTATGCTTACAAACGGTTACTTGGAATTGAAGCTAAGATGCGAAGAAATAGCGAGTTTGCATTGGCATATGAGCGGCAGATAAATAGGCTGATAGATGAAAAATACGCACGACGGATTGATGAAAAACCTGCTCAGCCGAATTGGTATCTGCCTCACTTTGGGGTGACAAATCCGAACAAACCCAACAAACTTAGGTTAGTTTTTGACGCAGCCGCCACCTACCGGGGTGCTTCCCTTAACGATAATCTACTGACAGGGCCAGACATGTTGAATTCGTTATTGGGGGTACTGTTTAAGTTTAGACAGGGACCAATCGCGTATTCTGCAGACATCGCGGATATGTTTCTTAGGATTAAGATGAGAGAACCCGATCAAGGAGCACAGATGTTCTTGTGGCGAAAACTAGAAGAGCATAAACCAGAACCGGATAAGTACGTCATGGACTGCATGATTTTTGGCGCTAAATCTTCACCCACTTCGGCTATATACATCTTGAACAAAAATGCTGAAAAATTCAAACAGCAAAAGCCCGACGCAGTGAAGGCGATCCAGAACAACCACTACATGGATGATTATTTAGACAGCGTGGAATCTGTCGAAAAAGCTCGTCAGCTGATCAAAGATGTTTCTGAGATTCACGCGTCTGGAGGTTTCGTGATAAGAGGGTGGGTTACTAATTCTTGTGACCTGCGCAATGAACTACCAACTGTTGTACCCGGGAAAGTGAACCTTGACCGATCACCTAATAGTTCTGAACGAACTTTGGGTATGATATGGATTCCAGAGAAAGACGTACTTAAATTCGACTTGTCTTTTAAGAAGTTAGCATGCGAAGTGACAGACGGGAGCAAAGCACCAACTAAGCGAGAATTTCTAAGGTTTGTTATGAGCATATTTGATCCGTTAGGTTTTTTGTATCCGTACACGATCAGATCGAAGATTCTTCTCCAAAAGATATGGAAGTCCGGAATAGGATGGGATGAGACCCTCAAAAAAGGTGAGTTGGACGAATGGAAACGTTGGCTGGAAGATATTAAAGTTTTGGCTGATTTAGAGATACCACGTTGGTTTGGACTAGGGTCTGAACAGGTCGAGCTTCATGTTTTTGGAGACGCCAGTGAGTTAGCATATTCGGCAGTAGCATACGTAGTGGGGCTCAATACTGGGAGACAACGAACGTCGTCAATAGTTGCTGGAAAGGCTCGGGTAACGCCATTGAAGGTGGTTTCTATTCCAAGGTTGGAATTGCAAGCGGCTGTGCTAGCATGTAGGCTAGCTAACTGTATTTCTGAAGGTCTAGGGATACCCATCACTGCTAAGTATTTGTGGACCGATTCAAAGACGGTTTTGAAATGGATAAGATCGGATCCCCGTGATTTTCAGAAGTTCGTTTCACACCGTCTTGCAGAGATTGACCGAAAATCAAAGACCAGTGACTGGAGATGGGTTCCATCGGCACATAATCCAGCTGATGAAGCGACCAAGCTTCGCTGGCCAACTGATCCGAAGATTTGGTTTACAGGACCTCAGTTTCTCCTGGAAACAAAGGATAAATGGCCTGTTGATGAGCACAATGAAGATCATGTTGACGATTCTGAACGTATTCACCACCTATGCAGCTTGCAACAGAAAACACCGTGGATTAATCTTAGCCGATTTTCATCATGGATGCGAGCTGTAAGGGTGATGGCGCGCGTGCTATTATTCTTAAAAATATGTAAAAGGCGCCAAGATCGCGAGTTATCGGCCGAAACAATAAGAGAAGCTGAAAATGTGCTTTTAAAGCAGGCCCAGGAAGAATCCTTCGCTGTGGAATTAAAAACTATATCAGATGGAAAAGAGTTACCAACCGGGAGCAAGCTGCGTGGCTTAGATCCATTTATCTTTGAATCAGATGGTCTTCTCAGGGTAAGAGGACGACTAAGCGCAGCGGAGAATCTAAGTTTTGATGAGAAACATCCGATCATTCTTGACGGCCGGAGCAATGTGGGAAAACTCTTGATTGATCATTTCCATAGGAGAGCGCTACATGCAAATAGTAATACTGTTATAAATTGCATAAGGGAGAAGTATTGGATCACACACCTAAGAGCTACAGTAAAAAACGTCTCTTCTAAATGTCAATTTTGCCGAATCAAGCAAGCTATGCCATCAGAACCTAAAATGGCAGACCTACCTGCATTGAGACTTGAAAATACGCGAAGAGGATTTGTGCATTGTGGCATTGATTATTTTAGTCCCATGGAAGTAGCTATAGGAAGACGTAGAGAAAAGAGGTGGGGTGTAATATTTACATGTCTTGTTACTCGTGCCGTTCATTTGGAGATAGCTGCTTCACTTACCGCAGATTCAGCCATAATGGCCATTCGGCGTTTTATTGCAAGACGCGGGCAACCCACTGTAATGTTTAGTGACAGGGGAACAAACTTCGTCCGAGCTGATGTTGAACTTAAAGCAGCTCTACGTACGTTAGATCATCTTAAACTGCAAGAAGACGCCACAGCTCGAGGAATTCAATGGCGTTTCAACCCTCCAGCCAGTCCCCATATGGGAGGATGTTGGGAGCGTCTAGTTAGGTCGGTGAAATCAGCGCTCAAAGTGACACTGAAGGAGAGGGTTCCGAGGGAGGAAGTGTTACACACTTTATTGGCAGAGGCTGAAATGCTGATTAACAGCAGACCTTTAACGTATGTAGAAGTCGATCCAAATGAGCCTGTAGCACTAACTCCGAACCATCTGCTTCTTGGCACTGCATCCGGGGTTACTTCTGTGGGTGATTTTCACCCTATGGACCTAAATGCTAGGAAGTCATGGCGTAAAGCACAGGCACTGGCGGATATGTTTTGGCGACGATGGTTGAAAGAATATGTGCCCACATTGCAAAAACGCCAGAAATGGTTAAAGGCGTCACAACCGATTAAAGTAGGCGACGTAGTTCTGATTTTTGATAAAAACCAGCCTCGAAATACTTGGCCTCGGGGTCGGGTTAGTCAAGTCTTCCCTGGGCAGGATAGTGAAGTAAGAGTGGTTGAAATTAATTTAGCAAACGGACATACGGTAAAGCGTCCCTCAGTAAAAGTGGTTGTGTTACCCACGGATGGAAGTAGCCTTGAAATTTGAAGTAGTAGCTACATTTTTGGACGCTCTGTGACCTATCCATGCAAAAGGTATGTGTGTGGTTGCCCTAGGGGATGGTCTTTCGAATAGGCATTTTAAGTGTTATACTTGTTAACCGATGTGTCTGAGAAGTCTGTAATACGTTACTAATTATTTAATTTGACATTTAGATAATTCTATTTTGATTGATTGTATGTTTATTGTGTTTTATTAGTTTGTGTTGTTATTGTTGTAATTGTGTATTTTTAGTGTGTCCTTATTTTGTGTAAGATTAGAGTCTATTTTCCACGTGCTTTAGTGTTATCGGGTAACTTTACCCTCTAACAAGGGGGTGGAAATGTTGAAAATACTCTTGAATTGTAATAATGCGAGTCACGTGCGCCGCCGCGTGACTGCAAAATCACCTGACGCGGACGGCCAATCAGGTACGATTGCGCCCGCGCGCGGGGGGGTGCGGTCCCCTCCCTCCGGCTCTGGCCTTGAGCGCGCGGCCGCCGCACGTAGGGACAGGAGAGGCAGTTGCGAGTAACGGCTCGGCGGAGCGTCTCGTGTCATGTGACCGACCGAAGCCGCGCGAGAATATTAAAATTAAACGAGTTTTTTGGTACCTAACTGTGATTGTGAATAAACGGTAGTTAAACCTTAAATAATCGTGTTTCTATCCGACGACGACGACGAACCCTGTGCCTAAGTTTATAATAGGTAGGTAGGTGCTTAAACCGTTTAATCGGGTCAAGTGCCTTGGAGACCTCCCCCGGAGACGTCTGCGACGTCTAAGGCGTTTCAATCTGAAAGAGAAGGGGGGAAAAAAGTGCTGAACGTTAGTTCGGGATACGTAAGTATTACGTAGCCGGTCTTGACTTAAGGGCGTAGTAATCTGGAGTAATCCCGTACTTACGGAGGGGTGGGTGGGGGTTGGGGGGTCAGGTTGAGTGTTGTAAAAGTTTGGAAATAATTAGGTTAGGTTAGGTTTTTTTTTTTTGGTTTTTTAAATTTGTTGTGTTGGCTCAATCATATCGAGAGCGCCGCGCTATTGGTATACACTTTGCTCCCGATTGTTTGAGTTTGTTAGTGTATTTGATGCGTTGACTTGATGTGTCCCTAAAGTTTAGGAGAGAGTAGGGATGGGTAGTTCTTTATTTATTATGTTTTTTAGATCACAAATATTGTGCCTAGAGGCTAGTTTTCATTTAAATTTACATTTCTGCTGTCGGCAAGTAAGACACGGCCGACTCAACATATGAAGCAATTTGCCGACAAGGTTAGGTTAGGTTAGGTATTTTTTTTTTTTTTTTTTTTTTTTAAATTTGCGTTCACCACACCACAGACTTTTTGTCCGTGCTCTTTTTTTATTTACTTTTTATTGTATTGAGCTTATTTAATTTACATATCTTAAAATCTAGTTACTCAGGGGAAACCATTAAAAAACTAATATTATGTTACTTACAATTACTTAATATACTCTAATGTTAATTTTTATTTTATTTTTTTATACTTGTTTTTTGTTCTTGTTTTCATTTTTTTTTGTAGAGCTTATTTTTAAATAAATTTGTAATTACTTATTAAGTAGTGTTACAAAATGGTAGAACACGTAGCTGCCCCCTGATCTGGCCAGTTAGCCAGTTTTTCAACGACAGCTTCATTTCTAGGTCATTTCTAGGTCATCTAGGTCATCTAGGTCATTTAGGTCATCTAGGTCATCTAGGTCTTCTTCTTCTTCTTCTTCGTCTTCTTCTTCTTGTTGTTGGTCATCTTGTTGGTCATCTTGTTGGTCATCTTGTTGGTCATATTGTTGGGCATCTTGTTGGGCATCTTGTTGGTCTTCTTGGTCTTGTTGGTCTTCTTCTTCTTCTTCTTCTACTTCTTCTTCTTCTTCTTGGTCTCGGTCTCGCTCTCGCTCTAAGTCTCGCTCTCGCTCTCGCTCTCGCTCTCTATCTCGGTCTCGGTCTCGGTCTCGCTCTCGCTCTCGCTCTCGCTCGCTCTCGCTCTCGCTCTAGCTCTCGCTCTCGCTCGCTCTCGGTCTCGCTCTCGCTCTCGGTCTCGCTCTCGCTGTCGCTCTCGCTGTCGCTCTCGCTGTCGCTCTCGCTCGCTCTCGCTCTCGCTCTCGCTCTCGCTCTCGCTCTCGCTCTCGCTCTCGCTCTCGCCCTCGCTCTCGCTCTCGCTCTCGCTCTCGGTCTTGGTCGTCTTCTTCTTCTTCTTCTTCTTGGTTATCTAGGTCATCTAGGTTATCTAGGTCATCTAGGTCATCTAGGTTATCTAGGTTATCTAGGTCATCTAGGTCATCTAGGTCATCTAGGTCATCTAGGTCACGTAGGTCATGTATTTCCATTCCATTTCCTGCTTTCTTAGGGGAGCTCCGACTAAGAGGGGCCTTGGAGGTTGTGTCCCGCTGCCCGGACTCCCACTCTCCAATGCTCTTCCTGACGGTAGAGATTTTACTGCTCTCTCCTATTTCGGGTCCCTTCTTTGTCTCTTTTATTTCCTCGTCCATAGTTTTTCCCCCTTTCAAAGGTGTTCGAAAGCCGAACATATGGAGGAGCGTCAGAGGGCTTGTCGCTAGATATATATATATTAGATTAAAAGATTGAAGTTTGTATAAGTTATATAGAGTAAGTTATATATATTTTACTTATGTAATTTCGTCTTATGTTGTAACCTAAATATTAAAAGTAAGAATAAGGTTTTATTGCCTAAGAAATTTATAACCTTTTATTAACTTGTTTAATTTTTTGTTGCAGGTTCTGCGTGTCCCAGGTGCCTTGTCTGCGGTCGTCGGTCAACGGTAAGTACGCATGTACAAAAGGTAAGTGTCAATAAGCAATGGATGTGTGGTTTTTCCCCGATGCTCTAGGTAGAGTCTAGCTCTATGTCAATGTCAATTTGTTCACACTGGTACAACAACACAAGTTCAACAGGGTTTTAAAGTGCCCGACACTGAATCAGTTGAGATTAATATTTAGAGAGCCTCTTTTGACTCTATGTAGAGTCTGTCAATTATGTTTTTGATTGTTACTATGTTGCTCTATCCTATGGTAAAATCCGCGTCCAAATCAAAGGAGTGGTTACGGAGATACGAGACAAAAGACTTTTGAGGGGGGTGGGGGGGAAGGTTTTTTGGGTAATTTTTATTAAAAGGGAGTGGGATCAAACTTAAATATTTAATTATATTAAATATTTAAATTTTTGGTCAAAATTACGCTATCTAGCTTAGTTTAGGAGATATATACGTTTAAAGTTGTAAAATTTATTTAAAATTGGGGGTTGTACTAAGTAGCACTCGTTAGTACGCTTTTTTTGACGTATAGCACGGTATGAATTTCGCGAAAAAACCTATTTTTCGGAATTTTTAACTGCGGAACGGCTTATTTTCGTGGCGCTCGCGAGGGCGGTTGGAGCGCGAGGGCGGTTGGAGGTTAGGTTAGGTTAGGTTAGGTTTTTTTTTTTTTTTTTTTTTTTTTTTTTTTTTTCCTGTCCGGGAGCTATGTCCCGGCCCGCGAGCTATCCTACTTATTCCTCTGACGTGATCAGAGTTTTTATTTATCAAAATGGATGAATGGGATAGGGTTAAGGGTTTACTTAATTCTAACGTCTTTATTATTTATTACATAGTATTTAAGTTTATCATTTTTTCTTCTCCCTTTATGTTCGTTACATTTGTGTGTACTATGGGATCGAGGGTAATTTTAGTTTACATATTTTCTTACTTTCTACTTTATATATTATATGGGTTCTATCATTTAACTTATTATTTTATCTTATGTCTAACATTTTACGATAACTTTTATTTTTACTATATTTTCTATTTTCTTACATGTACATTGCTTATTTATTTGTTACTGTTTACATATGTATGCTTATATATATAACTATTATATATATTCATCATATTTTGCTTAAACTTTATTTCTTTTTATCACTCTACTTGTCACTTTTGTACAAAAGTTTAAGAATAGCGGCCGGCTTATCTTGTCCTTCATAATGTGTTTAATGTTTTCTTGGTTTATTGTAACGTCTAACAGCTGTTCCAGATCAAATCTTTCTGAACCATACACCGGGCATTCGAGTATTATGTGAGCTGGCGTTTCGTCTTTACAGGGATCGCATATACACGATGGGTTCTCCTTACACTTAAATCGGCTTAGGTATTGGGAGAACCCACCGTGTCCCGTCATTATTTGTGTCGTTATGCTAGTTGGCTCAAGCTTCCTCGTTATGTTATACGCCTCGATTGCGTCCGGAAAAAATATTTTCGTCACAGCGGCTGTTTCACCTAACTTGTATCTACGGTTCCATTCGTCAAGCGACTTCGCACGGATTAGTCGCTTGGCGAATGATACCGGGCATTGGTCGTAGTCTGGTCTTGTTTTTGATTTTAGAGCGGCGTCTTTCGCAAGCTGGTCTGCGCGCTCGTTGCCCTCTAACCCTGCATGTGCTTTGATCCAGAATAAGGTGATTTCCTTATTCTGGATTCTACAGTTCTTGATGTTCTGTCTTGTTCTTACTGCTAGAGGATTGAGGGAGCTCTGGTTTGTGATGGTTTCCAGAGCAGACCTTGAGTCGCTGTAAACGCCAAAAGTTGCTTCCGTACGTTTTATTATGAGCTCTGTTGCTCTGCATATGGCCAAGAGTTCTGCCTGGTACACCGTGCAATACGATGATAGCTTGATTTTAAGGGTTTTGGTTTCAGCTTCGCCATTCCAAAATGATAGCGCTGCTCCAACCTTGCCCTCAATCTTGCTACCATCTGTGAATATCCGGACTGCCTGATTGTTGTTGTCCTCCACTTGCTGTTGGTCTACCAGGCTCATGAACTCAAGGCACATATGATCTGCTGGGTGCTCTATTGAGGTGTAGTTGACCACACGTTCTACCTCTCTGTCCCCCAGCGCCAACTCAGGCCGAGATATTCCTCTTTTAGTTTCATACAGGACGGCTGCCTCTTGAATCCTAAGATCGAGAGGCAGTATTCCAGCCAGAACCAGCGCCGAGTTGAGAGAGACTGTGCGGTATGCCCTAGTCAGCTTCTGAGCGAAGCCCCTCTGCACGGCGTTCAGTTGCTTCTGCAGTCCAAGCTTCGTGGTTGCCTGTGCCCATGCACTTGCTGCATACATGATTACGGGCTCCACGGTTGCTGTGTAAATCAGCCGGATCACCTCTGGATGAAGTCCCCAGCTTACTTTGGCTGCTCTAGACAGCTGCTTGTAGATGTTAAGGGCTTTCCTGCAGACTTCGCCAACGTGCTGTTTAAATGACAGCTTGTGGTCGATGGTGAGGCCCAAGATTTTAATTTCGGAAGACATACCAATGTCGATCCCCCCCATCCTCAGCAGTGGTGTGTCAAACTTTAGCTTTCTTGTTATGAGCATTGCTTTGGTTTTGTGTGGTGCGAATTTCAGCTTGTTTTTGACACCCCACTCCTGGACATGGTTGAGAGCGGCATTGGCTTGTCTTTGGACTTCGAGTGCTGTATCGCCATCGAAAACCAGCACAACGTCGTCGGCAAAAGCCTGGCAGTAATCACCCCGAGCTACTAATTGCTTCAGCAAGGGATCTAGTAGTAAGTTCCATAGGATTGGTCCTCCGATTGATCCCTGCACGCAGCCTTTGTTGGTTATTCTGGTGTGCTCTTCCCCTGCGTATCTCACCTTTACTTTTCTGTTTTGCAGGTAGCTGTCCACGACCCTCCTGAGGTTGACCGGGCACCCTTCTTCCGCAAGCCTTGTTCTGATGGCTGGCCACCACGCACTGTCGAAGGCTCCCTCTATGTCCAGTGATATCAGCGTAACCAGTTTTTTCGCTTTAAGTTTCCCACGTATATGGTTCATCAGGTCATAGAGGGAGTCTTCGGTACTCTTTTGGGGCATAAAGCCATATTGTCGAGAGCTTGTCCTGGGGATTAAGTGCCATTTCAACCGCCTCACGATCATTTTCTCGAATAGTTTTCCCATAACTGGTAGTAGGCCTATTGGCCTATATGACTTGGGGAGCGTATAGGTATCTTTCCCGGGCTTTCTTAATACCACCACCGTGGCCTCCTTCCAGATCTTCGGGAATAGGCTCAGCTCCAAGCACTTGTTAATGATCGCGAGGTTCAGGTCTAGGTCACTGAGCACCGCTTGGCCGCAGATGTCGGCCGTGAACCCGTCCGAACCCGGGGCCTTCTTTGGGTTGAAGGTCGCTACTGCAGCTCTTAGCTCTTCCTTGGTAAACGGTGGGTCATGTTTTTCATCATAGGCCCAGTCGTTTACCTGGTCAGCTATTTTCCTGGTCTGCTTATGTTCTGCGCCTTCCCCCTCTTCTGTATCGTCTGGGTAAAAGGTCTCGGCCAACATCATGCATGATTCCTTTGGATCGAGGACCTTTCCATCCTTCACCAACGGCAAGTCCTCTGCTCTTTTGGTGGTTCTGCCAATTACTCTGTAGATGCCCTCCCATAGTCCTTCCTTGTCCTGCCTTTCACAAAACCCTTTCCAACTCCCTATCTGGGCCCTCTTGGCTTCGCTCTCATATTTTTCTTTTGCTTGCAGGTACTCTTCGACGACCATTGCTCTCCGGACCGGCGCTGCACATCGGATTCTACGCTTTTTGGTGGTGACTTCTTTCTTCAACGCAGCGAGTTCTTTGGACCACCACGGCAGGGTAAGTTTTTCTTTTATTTTCTTTTTCGGTATAGTTTCATTGCATGCTTGTTTTATAACTGTCATATATTTATTTACTAATTGTTCCAAATCTTCTTTGGTGTTAATTTTGTCTACGTCTGTTTTGCAAATTTCGCTACCGGTTTTTAATTGGTCCAGTTTCTCATGAAACTGGCTCCAGTTAACTTTTCTAGTGTTATATATCCTAGTTGTCCTCTCTACGTTTATTCCTTTTGCCTTTACAAGTCTAATTTTGAAGGTTATGCCGTTGTGGTCCGAACTCACCAAATCGTCTTCTACTCTCCAGTCTTCCACCAAATTGAGCAAGTCTTCCGTGCAGGCCGTTATATCTACATGGCTTTGGTATTCCTTGTTACCCCTTATTGTGTCGAAGGTAGGGGTATCACCATCGTTGAGTACCTGCAGGCTCATTTCTTCCAATGCTCCAGCCATTTCTATTCCCCTGTTGTCAGTTTTCCTACTACCCCACCAAGTGCTCTTTGCATTGGTGTCTCCCCCCATGATAAGCTTAGTTGGTCTGAGCTCCTTTGCTATCCTCTTGAGCTGCTCCAGGTACTGCTCTATGGGTTCATCCGGCTCAAAGTAGAAGGAGACTACCGCTATCTCCCAGGCACTGGTTCGGATTTTCACCACCGTGTCGTTGTTCGTGGTGAGGTTAGGGCATTGTATTACGTCAACGTTATGGTCAAAGACAGCTATTGCTGCTTTGACGTGCCCTTCTCCTTGCTCAGTGCTATGGAAGATTCTCGTCCCTCTGTAGCTCTTCATACCTTTTGCTCCACCCACATAGGGTTCCTGGAGCAGCGCAAAAGCAATCTTTCTTTCGTGAGCTTTAATCATCAGCTCGTTCGTTGCTAGCTCTTTCCTCTGGAGATTTGCTTGAGCTGCCAGGTAGGGAGTCCTGTTGGTTGGAGTGCTGTCATTTGTTGGCTTATAGGTGCCCTCAGCAGTACGCTATGGTGGCCCGGGCCAGTGCGTCCCACTTGCGTCTCACTATGCACTGCTCGCTAAAGGCGCTGTGGTCAGTCGCCTCCAGTTTTGCGTGCACGCAATTGCAGCACTTCGGGGCCACACCGTCGAGCCAGTCATTGCACTGCGACTTCAAATGGGGTCCCCCGCAGTGGCTGCACTTTTCAACTGTCTGTTTGCAGAAGCGTCTAGAGTGTCCGTAGCCCAAGCAGAGAGAGCATTGGACTAACGGTGACTGGTCCATTACTCCTACTCTCTGCAGGTCAATATGGACAGCTCCTGCTTCTATAGCTCTTGTCCATATTTTGGGGGACACCCTTATGACGATGTGGCATGTTTGGGGGTTCCTCGTCTTCTTTCTATACCTGACCTTCATCCTATCATCCTGTTTGTCAAGGTTCTTAAACACACCACTGTTTTGGTTTTTGAGGGCGTTTAAGACGTCTTCGTTACTGTTATATTCGAAGACGTCCTTGAGTAGCAGAAGGGGGTCCTTATTTTTAATTTCTTCTACATGTAGGTGCACTTCTGCTGATTTCAGCCTTTCTTTAACTTTCTGCCTTTCTTCTTCTGTCTTGCAACCTACAATGACCTTTCTGTCCTTGGCTTTCCTTACCCTGTCCACCGTAATCCCCCCTTCTTTCGCGTTTATAACGCTTCTAATCCTACTGAGAACCTGTTCCCCTGTTTCAGTTTCATCTTTGGACGTGATGACTACCGAGTGAAGCGCCGTCTGGCTAGGAGGCTGCATCTTAGTAGAGCATGCCGTCACACTCGCGTAGGTCATCCCCTCCAGGGTACTCTGTTGCTTCTGCATTACCTCCCTCAGACTCTCCATCCGTTCTGTGTTGTCTTTCATGAGCTTACTATGCTCCTCTATCACTCTCAACAACTCCACTTCCATTTCCGTCTGAGGTTTTCTTCCGGGCGAGGGAGGGGGAGGAGAAGGCAGGGTCACTGACTCTACCTCCTTCCCCCCCGTACTCTCTCCCGGTTCTTGTTCCTTGCTATGAGCCTTGGTCTGCTTCACCAGTTCTGCCTCTTTCACCAGCAGGTACAACCGATCTATCGCCAGCGTAACCTCCGTTTTAATATCGGTCTTCAAGTTTCTAGCACTTCCTAGTTGCAGCTTTGCCTTATGTAGGCAAGCTCGTGCTTCCGCTGTTCTGTTAGGGTACTTGGGTTGTTCTGGTTTCTGTGGGCTTTTTATCACCTCTGTCTTTGGCTTCTGTTTGATTGTTTGTGCCGTGGCTGGCACAGTCTTTTTCATGGAGGTCGAGGGCTTTGAATGGGTGTCCGTTTTCCCCGTCTCCCATTCTCCTATGCTGCGCCTCACATTGGAGGGTTCAATCAGTTCGTGAGAAGGTCCTGCCTTCTCCGTCAAATCGGAGGATTTCGTGGGAGCGTGGTCCGCGTCACCTACTTTTGAGTTTTTGGGGGTATGGAACATCCTAATAATTTATGTGCTCGCGATCACGTCAAAATAAAAGAAAACAAATTATAAACAAAACACCAAAATAAAAGTTTGTAAAAGTTTTAAAGAATGTTAATAAAAATGTATTTAGCAGTCAATGTACTAATTCTATGTTTTGTTTTAGGTTTGCAGAGGAAGCTTCAGCCAGGTCGCGTCACACTCGGGTAAGTATGACAAATTTTTTAAAAAATAGTTTTTATTACGTTTCTTATGTAGAGCCCTATGCTCTACCTTTTTTGTTTAAGCTCTTACCTCGCAAAACACCAAGAACTTTATAAAAACTCTATAAAGAAGAATTTTTGTCAAAGATAAATTAGCGACTCTACCTAGAGTCGATTTGTCTACTTTAAAATAAAGGTCTCTAAAAGTCCTATATGATTCAAAAAACCGCACTCGAATCGAGGGTATGGTTCGTGAGATATGAGGTTTCCAATTTTTCCAAAATGGCGGACAAAATGGCCGCCAGAAACTCAAAATCGCTATATCTCTGTCAATTTTGCTCCGATTTCGCTGGGATTTTGTCTGGGTCGTCAACTAGAGTTCAATCTATGCCCTCACTAGGCTCGTTGGACTTAAAATAAGAGTGCTCTACCTAGAGTCCTTCCCTATGCCAAAAGAGGAAGAGAACGCCGACAATTCCCCTATTGAAAACCGCAACGAAATCGGACCAACCTGTGAGGAGTTACCCTAATCCAAAGCTTTTCAAAATGGCGGACAAGATGGCCGACAACTATTTCAAACCTCCGTAACTTTGTCAATTTTGACCGTAGAGTGCTGCGGTCTTCAATACGTCACTTCTTATAGCACCGACTACAACTTCTGGGGTCAGTTTGGCAGAAAGAAAATAAGACTCTATGTAGAGTTCTGACCTCTGTCAATTTGTGGTGGGGGTGATAACAATGCCAGCAAAGAAAACCGCAGTCAAATCCGCTAACCCTAACGGGAGTTATACAAGGTTTAAGTTTTACAAGATGGCGGCCAATATGGCCGCTCTAAGTCCAACTTTGGCGGTTATTGGCCGATATAGTCTGTGTTTGGGCTCGTTGGAAAGGGCTTTTCAAGACCAATCCAACCAGCTCAACAGAATTACAAAATATACAAAATCCGATTTAATATTTACAAAAATGCTCAAATAAAAACTAAAAATTCTGTAAAAAATTCGTTTTCGATCAAATTTTTCTGAAAAAAGTTATAGATGTATGACCCAATAGCCTTCTATTTTTTCCAAAATTAAAATTTATCCTAACTTAACTTAAAGGCTGACCTCGTGGTAGCCCAAAATTTTAAAAAATTTGTAATTTAAAAAGTAATGAAGATAAATTTCTGAAATTTAATACACTAGTAGAATACGCAAAAATGAACAGTGTAATATATTAAAAAGAACCGGTTACAGATCTCTTTTAGAAGTTATAAACGTTCAAATAAGTACTAAATTTAGAAAAGTCCATAACTCAGTCAAAAACTAACTTTTTTCAAATCCTGAAGTGCCTCCCTGCTCACCGTGAAGTTGTCTTTTCGGTTCCGTGCTTGAAACGTATCCGACAGCCCTGGATCATGGACCACGTGGCCACGTGGTTTTTGTTTTTTTGTTGTTATTTCCGCGCGCATGCGCGGAAAAAATCCAAACAAAAAGCCGACGTGTAGAGCCTTATAGGGTCCTCCTTTGTGCGTTATCAAAACATGGGGTCGTCACTCAAAATCGCTCGGCGTTTCACTCCAAAGGTTTAAATTTAATGCAAAAATCACTTTTTCACTTATAACTTTGCGAAAAACACACTTTTTGAAAATCCACTTTCACAGCCGTGTGCGCCTTATGATTTCGCTTCTTTTGATGTATAGCACTGTTGCAAAACGACACTTTTCCCTATTTTTGCGAATTTTTTGCCGCGGAGGGACCTTTTTTCGTGGCGCTCTCGAGTGCGGTCGGGGCGCGAATGGGTTAGGTTAGGTTAGGTTAGGTTAGGTTAGGTTTTTTTTTTTTTTTTTTTTTAATTTGTTGCAAACTTGTTAGCTCTACTGGTCATAGGACCAGTGAGTGTGCTAGTCTGCTTTTGCTTTTTACCTATGGAAACCTGTTGCTATTAACAGGTTAGGTTAGGTTAGGTTAGGTTAGGTTAGGTTAGGTTTTTTTTTTTTTTTTTTTTTTAAATTTGTTGCAAACTAGTTGACTCATCAGACCTTAGGGTCAGTGAGTACGCTAGTCTGCAGTTACTCTTAAAATCCACGATAACCTGTTGCTGTAAATGCAACATCATTATTAACACTTTTATTTGAATTTAACTACAATTAATATGCATGCAAAACAAATCATCACATCACACACACAAACATACACCCCCCATCATCGTACACTCATATTATATACCCATACGCAAAGCACCTTGACAAACATATCTTGATCTACAATTATTATAATAAAATCAGTATCTTAAATCCTCTATAAGTAGATTTGTTTACATTACATATATATTATATTATTCATATAATATTACCACTAACAATAACCTTAATTATCATTCGGTTAGGTTAGGTTAGGTTAGGTTAGGTTAGGTTAGGTTTTTTTTTTTTTTTTTTTTTTTTTTTTTTTCCTGTCCGGGAGCTATGTCCCGGCCCGCGAGCTATCCTAGATCCTCTGACGTAATCAGAGTCATTTTATTTCTTAGGGATAAGGTTGTGGACAGGGTAGTTTATTTATTTAATCAGTATATCCCTTGGGATGGAGGGCCCTTTTTTCTGTGGGCTTATTTACACAAATTTTTATATACATCTAACTTATTTTCTACTTGTCTTAAGAAGTAAGAACTTCTCTTTTACAGTTATTTTTCTTAATTCGTTATCTTATATAATTACTTTATTGTTCTTATTTTCCTATATTATTTATTATCTAACATCTTGATTACATATATATATGAGTTAATATATTCAACAATATATATTCATCATAAATTAAAAACTACTTATTTCTCTTATTTACCTTTTTTACAATTTCAGTACAGTATTTGATAAAAATCTCTCTCTTTTGGCTGTCAGTCATGATTTTTTCTATGTTTGCCACTTCTAAGTCACAATTCAGTAAATGTTCGGCTTCATACCTCGTGAGGGAATATGCCGGGCACTCCAATAGAACGTGTAGCGCGGTCTCCAACACTCCTGGCTCACATATGCATGATGGGTCCTCTTTACACCTGAAGCGGTACAGGTATTCTGAAAACCCACCATGCCCCGTCATGAGTTGGGTCATCTCGCAGTTTGGTTCAAATTTCCTAACCGTCCTATATGCGTTTATAGCATCAGGAAAAAAGATTTTCGTGATTGCGGCCGTTTCTCCTGATTTGTATCTACGGTTCCATTCCTCAAGCGACCCCAATCTGGTCTGTCGTTTGATGAATGAAACCGGACACTGATCGTAGTCAGGTTTCTTTTTAATGTTAAGGGCCGCCTCTTTCGCTAGCTCATCAGCTCGTTCGTTGCCCTGCAATCCTGCATGAGCTTTTATCCAAAACAGAGATACATCTTTGTTTTGGAGTTGACAGGTTCTAAGATGGTCTCGGGCCTTCATGGCTAGGGGGTGGGGGGAGTTCTGGTTTACCACAGTCTCTAAAGATGACCTAGAGTCACTGTAGATACCAAAGCTCGACTCTGAGCGTTTTGTTATTTCTTTTGTGGCCCTGTATATGGCTAGGAGTTCAGCCTGGTAGACTGTGCAGTAAGATGACAGTTTGAGTTTGAGGGTTTTGGTCTCAGCGCCATCTTTCCAGAAGGAAAGTGCCGCTCCGACTTTGCCCTCAATCTTACTGCCATCTGTAAAGATTTTTACTGCTGCTGCGTGGTTGTCTACTTGCTGTTGGTCTACCAGGCTTTTGAACTCCAGATGCACATGCTCCGCTGGATGCCACGTCTCGTTGTATGGCACTAATCGTTCAACCTCTCTGTCTCCTAGTGTTGTCTGGGGCACTCCCCTCTTGGCCTCATACAGAGTTAGTGCTTCCTGTATGCGAAGGTCAAGTGGAAGTATCCCAGACAGGACCAGTGTCGAGTTTAGAGAGGCGGTGCGGTACGCTTTACTGAGCTTTTGGGCAAATCCACGTTGGACCACATTGAGCTGTTTTTGCACCCCTAGTTTTTTAGCAGCGGATCCCCATGCACCGGCCGCATAAAGTATTACGGGTTCTACTGTTGTGGTATAAATTACGCGGATGACCTCAGGGTGGAGACCCCAACTGATTTTTGCAGCTCTGGACAGTTGTTTGTAGATATTGAGGGCTTTTGTACATATATTTGTAACGTGGTTGTTAAATGTTAACTTATCATCTATGGTAAGCCCTAGTATCTTTACTTGCCGCGACGTGCAAACGCCGACCCCACCCATGGTCAGCAGTGGTGTGTCATATTTTAGTTTGCGTGTGATGACCATCGCACTTGTCTTGTGCGGCGCAAATTTTAACTTGTTTTTGACACCCCACTCCTGAACATAAGCGAGGGCGTCGTTTGCACGTCGTTGCACTTCCAGAGCTGTGTCTCCGTCGAAGACTAAGACGACGTCATCCGCGAAAGCCTGGCAATAGTCTCCACGCTGTTCCAGGCCCTTGAGCAGTGGATCCAGGAGAAGATTCCATAGAATCGGGCCTCCGATCGAGCCTTGGACGCAGCCCTTACTTGTGTCCCTCTCGTATTCCTCTCCGGCGTATCGAACTTTGACTCTCCTGTTTTCGAGGTAGCTGTCGACAACTCTTCGAAGGTTCGTCGGGACTTTTTCCTCAGCCAGTCTGGTTCGGATGGCGGGCCACCATGCACTGTCGAAAGCTCCCTCTATGTCTAAAGATACTAGCGTAGTAAGTTTCCTCTGGTCTAGTTTGGATCGGATGTGCTTTATTAGGTCATAGAGGGAGTCTTCGGTGCTTCTTCTAGGCATAAATCCATACTGGCGAGTACTTATTTGAGGGATAAGATGCCACTTAATGCGTCCAACTACCATCTTTTCATAAACCTTTCCCAAGACCGGAAGCAGGCCTATCGGTCTATGTGACTTCGGTGTTGTATAGTTCTCTTTGCCTGGCTTTCTTAGCACAACAACCGTTGCCATCTTCCATATGGTGGGAAAGTGCTGGAGTTCCAGGCACTTGTTAATAAGTGAGAGGAATAGTTCCGGTTCCTGAAGGATGGCGTGCCTACATATGTCGGCTGTGAGACCGTCAGCACCTGGCGCCTTTTTTGGGTTAAAGGTTTCCATGGCGAATCTTAGCTCTTCCATTGTAAACGCTGGGTCATGTTTTTCATCATGGCCCCAGTCGTTTACTCGGGCTGCTAATTCTCTGGTTCGCCGGTGGTCCTCGTTATCATCATCCTCCAGGTCTTCCGGGTAAAAGGTTTCTGCCAGAAGCTTCGCAGAGTCCTTCAAATCAAGCTCTGCTCCCCCTCTCATCAGTGGTAAGTCCTCATGCCTTTTTGCTGTACGTCCTATAACCCTGTAAATCCCCTCCCATAATCCTTCTTTGTCTTGCTTCCCACAGAACTCTTTCCAACTAGCTATCTGCGCTTTTTTAGCTTCACTCTCATATTTCTCTTTTGCTTGCAGGTACTCATCGACGACTTTTGCTCTTCGGACTGGCGCTGCACATCGGATTCTGCGCTTCCTGGTGACGACTTCTCTCTTCAGCTTCGCAATTGCTTCGGACCACCATGGCAAGGTAAGTTTTTCTGTTGTATTTTTCTTTGGTATGGTTTGCGTGCATGTTTGTGTTATTATATTTGTGTATGTTTCTATTATTTTATCCAAATCTGTTTTACTGTAAATTTTGTCTATTTCTATTTTGGTTATGTTATTTTCTATTATAAATTGGGCCAGTTTCTCATGAAACTGGCTCCAATTTGCCTTTTTCGTGTTGAAAAGTCTAGTAGTTCTCTTAATGTTTGTTCCTGTTGCCTTTTTTAATTTAATTTTAAAACTTATGCCATTGTGGTCGGAGCTGGTGAGGTTGTCTTCTACTTTCCAGTCTTCTACCATGTCTAGCATGTCCTGTGAGCAGGCCGTTATGTCAATGTGGCTAGTATAAGTCTTCCCACCCCTGATGGTATAGAAGGTGGGAGTATCTCCGTCGTTGAGCACCTGCAGGCCCATCTCTTCGAGAGTTCCCGACATATCTTCCCCCCTGTGGTCAACAGTTTGGCTACCCCACCACGTGCTCTTTGCGTTTGAGTCACCTCCCATTAGGATCTTCCTAGGTCCAGTTTCCTCCTCTATTTTCTTGAGCTGCTCCAGGTACGGTTCTATGGGCTGGTCTGGCTCGAAGTAGAAGGAGACTACTGTGATCTCCCAGGTGCTTGTTCTAATCTTTACCACTGCGATGTTTTTTGTGGTAAATTTATGACATTGTATGACATCCACGTCGTTGTCGAAGACAGCTATTGCCGCTTTGACGGGTTTGTCTCCTTGATTAGCACTCTGGAAGATTCTAGCTCCTTTGTAGGCCTTCATCGTCTTGGTCCCACCCACATACGGTTCCTGTAGCAGCGCAAGAGCCGCCTTTCTTCTGCCAGCTTCAACCATGAGCTCGTTGGTTGCGAGTTCCTTTCTTTGGAGGTTAGCTTGGATCACTAGATAGGGTTTACCAATGGTCGAGGTGTCACTGCCAGTTGTTGTGTTGTAGCCTGTCTCGTCCTTAGCAATAGGCAACAGTAGCCCGCGCCAGTGCGTCCCATCTCTTTCTAATGGCGCATTCCTGGCTGAACGCGTTGTGCTCGTGTTCATCGAGTTTAGCGTGTCTGCAGTTGCAGCAGGAGGGAGCTTCTCCGGCAAGCCAGTCCGCACAGTCCGCCTTCATGTGCGGGCCTCCACAGTGGCTGCATTTTTCCACCGTCTCCTTACAAAAACGCCTGCCATGTCCATATCCCAGACACAGCGAACACTGCACTAGCGGGGACTGGTCTGCAACCTTTATTCTTTGAAGGTCTATGCGCACTTCCCCTACGTCCATCATCCGGTTCCACATCCCAGGAGAAACTCTGAGGACGATGTGGCATGTGTGTGGGTTTCTCGTCCTCTTTCTGTAGCGCACCTCTACTCTATAATCTTCAGTTTTCAGATCTTGAAACATGCTTCCGTTCTGATTTTTTAAGGCGTTAAGGACGTCTTCGTCGCTGTTGTATTGCAGAACGTCCTTAAAAATCAGAAGAGGGTCTTTGTTTTTGACGTCTTCGACGTTGAGGTGTGTCTCTGCCTTCTTAAGTCTCTCCTTTACCTTCAGTCTCTCTTCTTCGGTTCTACAACCTACAATAACCTTCCTATCCTTTGCTTTTCTCACCCTGTCCACTTGTATTCCACCTTCCTTCGCGTTCATTGCTTCCCTGATTCGGCTAAGGACCTCTTCCCCCGTCTCTTTTTCATCCTTGGAGGAGATTACGACGGAGTGCAGTGCTGTCCGCCCAGGCAGCTGCTTCCTGGGCTGGCTGGCCACTGCATTCGCGTATGTCATTCTTTCCTGTATTTCCTGGTTCTTTTCTATCGTTTCCTTTAGTTTCTCCATCTTGTTGTTATTTTCTTCGAGTAATTTCGCATGCTCCTCCATCTTTTTTATCAGTTCCCTTTCTACTATTCTTCCTCCTTCTTGTGGTTCTTTTTCCTTAGGTGGTTCTTTTTCCCCTTCTTGGGTTCTTTTCTGAGCTTTCCCCTGCCCCTTTATGCTGTCAACTTCTTTGACTAGCTGGAACAGTCTATCGATCGCTTGTAAGACTTCAGTTTTAATTTCAGTCTTTGTATTCCTGGATTTCTCCAGGCTGCCCTTTGCTTTGACCACGCACGCTCTAGCCTCCGTGAGTCGGTCTATATACTTTTTCGGCGAGCTGGTCGTTGTCTCAGTTGTCAGTCTTTGTGATACTGTTGCGATTGTTATCTTGAGTTTGGGCTTTTGGGGCTCAGTTTCTGGAGTTTTTATCGGGGGGGTTGAGGATTTAGTTTTTGGTTCCGCTTTTCCGGCCTCCCACTCGCCAATGCTGCGTCTCACATTGGGATTGCTAGTCGTCTCCGGTGTCCTAGAAGGTCCTGCCTTCCCCGTCTGGACTGGAGATTTCAGATTTTCTGTGTCACGAGTGACACTCTTCGTTTTGGCGGGAGTGCGTATACCGAAGCCCATTTTTGCGGGGTAATTAGTAACAGTAAATTAAATAGTTACTAGAAATATTAAGATACGACTACAAGAAAATGGAAAAGTCAATAAAATTCAGTTTGTATAAGTTATAAAATGTCGAGACTTTTCAGTTGGCGTCTCCAGGTCCTGTCAGTCTACGGACGTGGTCGATTTCAAATAAAGTTTGTATAAGTTTTAAAATTTTAGTTTTTATGTGAATAGTCAAATTTCTAATACTAAATAAAGTAATTATTGTTTTTTGTTTCAGAATTCAAGAACAAGCTACAGCCAGGTTACGTCTCACCAAGGTAAGTACGATAATTTATTATTTACATTAGTTTTAGTTACGTTTTAATGTAGAGCTCTACGCTCTACCTGAATTTAATTTTGCGACTCTACCTAGAGTCACGTTGTCAAGTTAATGAAACAGGTCTGCCAGAGACCTATATCAGACAAAAGATTGCACTTGAATCGGACGTATGGTTGATGAGATACGAAGCTTTGAACTTTCTCAATATGGCGGACAAAATGGCCGCCAAAAAAGCAAAATCGTCGTAACTCCACCAATTTTGATCCGATTTCACTGCGACTTCGTCCGAGCTGTTGATTATAGCCCAGTCTACCCCCTCACTAGGCTTGTTGATATGACAAAAAAGTGCTCTATGTAGAGTCCTGTCCTATGCCAAAAGAGAGAGAGAGTGCAGGCAATGTCCTTATTGAATACTACAACTAAATCGGGCCACTCTGTGAGGAGCTATCCAAGTTTAAATATTTACAAAATGGCGGACAAAATGGCCGACAGATGTTTCCAACCTCTGCCACACCGTCAATTTTGCTCGTAAAGAGCTGCGGTTTTGACTATCCCGCTCCTTGTGGCACCGTTGACACCCTCCTGGTGTCAGTTTGGTGGACAAAAGTGAAACTCTACATAGAGTTCTGACCTCTACCAATTTATGGTGGGAGTTTCAACAATGCCAACAACGAAAACCGCAGTCAAATCCACTTATTCTAACAGAAGTTATAAACAATTTAAATTTTACAAGATGGCCGCCAAAATGGCCGCTCTGAGTCTAACTTTGTCAGTTTTTATCCGAAATGGTCAGTGTTTGGTATCGTTGGAAAGGTCTTTCCAAGACCAATCCAACCAAATAAACGAAATGACAAAAAATACAAAATCTGATTAAATAGATACAAAAATGTAAAATTTTAAACCAAAAATGCTGTAAAATTACAATTTTGATCAAAATTTTTGAAAGAAAATATGAAATTTATATGTACACATGAGCTGAAATATTATTCTGAAATTGATTCTAACCTAACTATTGTTTAAGAGGGACCTCGTGGTTGCCCATAAATTTCAAAATTTTTTATTTCAAAAACCATTCACTAGAAAATTCTGAAAATTTATAAGATGGTAGAAGACCCAAGTATAAATTTAAAAATTTATTCAAAAGTATATGTAAAAGATCTCTTTTAAAACTTATTAATATTTGAAAATATACTTAAACTAGAAAAGTTCATAACTGCCAAAAACTAACTTTTTTCAGATCCTGAAGTGCCTCCGTGCTCGTCGTGGAAATGTCCTCTTGATTCAGTTTTTGAAAATTGTCCAGCAGCTCAGGAACAGGGACCACGTGGCCACGTGGTTTTTGTTTTTTTGGTGTTATTTCCGCGCGCTTGCGCAGAAAAAATCCAGACAGTGCGCCGACGTGTAGAGTACAATAGAGCACTCCTTTGTGCAATATAAAAACTGGTGGTCGTCGCTCAAAAAAGCGCAGCGTTTCACTTTAAAGATTTAAATTTCTTCGAAAAATCACTTTTTCACTTATAACTTTTTGAAAACTGTACTTTTTCAAAATCACTTTTCACCACTGTGTGCGCCTCGTGACTGCGCAACTTTTGATATGCAGCACTGGTGTAAAAGATCACTTTTCACTATTTTTGAGAATTTTTGAGCGCGGAGGGGCCTTTTTTCGTGGCGCTCTCGACTGCGGTTCGAGCGCGAATGGTTAGGTTAGGTTAGGTTAGGTTAGGTTAGGTTAGGTTAGGTTAGGTTAGGTTAGGTTAGGTTAGGTTAGGTTTTTTTTTTTTTTTTTTTTTTTTTTTTTTTGTTTAGTGTTGGCTCAATCATATCGAGAGCGCCGCGCTATTGGTATACACTTTGCTCCCGATTGTTGGAGTTTGTTGGAGTGTAATTTCTGAGGTTTGTGTGAGTGGTGAGATAAGTGTATTTGATGCGTTGACTTGATGTGTCCCTTAGTTTAGGAGAGAGTAGGGATGGGTAGGAGTTCTTTATTTATTATGTTTTGAGATCACAAATATTGTTCCTAGAGGCTAGTTTTAATTTAAATTTACATTTCTACTATCGGCAAGTAAGACATGGCCGACTTAACATATGAAGCAATTTGCCGACAAGTTGCCAGCAAGCAAACTGCGTTTCAAATTTTACATATCATTGTTTTGCCGGCAAGTAGGTCTTGGCCGATGCTTAAAACGAAGCAAGTCGCCGGCGAGCCGTTGCCGGCAAGTGAATTGC